>NC_069442.1:31158417-31168417 GCF_026875155.1 Cherax quadricarinatus
GGAAAAAATTCCCCATAAATTTTGCCAAAACCAGAGACCCTTGCTCATGGGGAAAGAGCATTAAATTCCTTAGGACTGGGAAAAAAGACTCATCGGGGGTAACTAGGGATCCCAGGGCAGCTAGTTTTCGTTCCAGCGGCTCAGTGCGGCTGTTAAAAAAGGGTAATGCCTGCGGGTTTTTTTGGGCACGCGCCCCAGCTCTGAGGAGCTGGGATGAGATTTTCGCCTTATAATCGGTGATACACACGTAACAACATGTACCGTATTGTGCCACCTTTATATCAATAGTGTATCTCTTGGATCTTCTGTACCATATTATGTAATAAAATATTCCTATTAGTAAAAAAAAAAAATATAAAAGATGGGGTGGTAGGGAAGTGGAATATTCAAACGGCTTCAGGAAGAAATCCAAATATTTTTCCTTGAAGCCTTTTTATCCACTTCTCCGAGCTATGGGGTCCCACAATATTTACACCATAGTGGACCCATATATATAATTATATATAATATATATAATATATATATATATATATATATTATATATATATATATATATATATATATATATATATATATATATTATATATATATATATTCTCACGCAATAACATTGCTAAGTTATTATATGGTCATTAATAACACGACGGTAACAGAGTCTCTCCTCGGACAGAACATGACCTATCACCCTGTCATTGAGGTTTAGAATTGTCATACTCCTGGGGGAGCTGCAATTCAGTATGGGTCATACAGCTCCTGGAGGAGGAGGAGGAGTAGCTCCAATCTCTGGATCAAGAGTCTTTCTCCATCACCAAGGCACTTTTCTCCTCTCTCTCTCCCTTTATTCAAGGTCTTGTTATTAAAAAAACTTTGGTTTTGTTGCCGAAGGCAAACACTCACGTAATTCAGAAGGATGATGGCATACAAGCAGGCAGATCAGACAAGAACGCAGGAAGACAGGCAGGTAGGAGGGCAAGTATAGAGGACAGCAATAGGACATGCAGGAAGACATGCAGGAGGCCGGCAGCAGGAGGCCGGCAGCAGGAGGCCGGCAGCAGGAAAGCAGACATTATGGCAGAAAGGCAGGCAGGCAAGCAAAAAAGTAGGCACATGGACAGACAGGCAGACATTCAGGCACAGACAGAGGCAGACAGGCACAGTCAGACAAACAGTGAGACAGGAAGGCAGGCAGAATACAGGCATCTCTCCGGTAGCGGGTGCAACACTCCAGCCTCAACAGGCATTCTGTTACCCTTTGTTTACACTTCATTATCTTGAGGTACAAGCAAACTGACCGATCTTCAGGCTGTCTGAGGCTGACTCTAATTACTTTATCAAGACCATTTCCGTCTTAATGAATACAAAGAGCTCTCGTAATGAGCTGGTCAGTCAATGTTTGCAGCGGTAAAGGACAACATACACGTGTTTCTACGGCGATAACCGCTGTGTTCCCGTGTTCTGTACTAGAAGACGCAGAGAACACGTTCATAAATTACCCGTACATAGGAGAGAGAAGCTATGACGACGTTCCGGTCCGGCTTAGACCATTGATAAGTCACAGTTAATGTGACTTGTGTATTCCATTCACGGTATTGTGGCCTTTTGCTCTTTGGAGAACAAGTTTGACTGTGTAGAACGCTAGATGAGAATCATTTTGTTTATGGTTTTTTTTCCCGTGTGTAGGGGACCAGGAGGTGACCATACTCGGAAACAGTTTTTCAAATTGTCTATCCAAACTAAAGACTCGCTCGCGATTATTGCACATTTTTCTATATTGATAGTCAGCAGTGGACAGATAGAACAGATTGTCTTAGTCAGATACCCTAAACCTTCCCGAAGAAGGCAACAACAAGGCCAAAAATTCCTCCTAACTATTGTTTTTCCCCCTGTTAACGAAAATGCTATTATGTCGTACATCTGTTTGAACACCTACCAACCAAATTCTCCCCCTCCAAGCTGGGCGGAACAGGAATGCAAGTCATGTGTGCCTGTGGCTTCCTGTACTGCCTTGAGGAATTGATTGGCTTGTTGCCAGAGGCCCCGTCCGACACTGATGATTGTTTTGCTAGAGATGTAGTAGTTCGACCTGCCTCCATGCCTTGCTGGTGGCTGCTTTACGGTGCAGGAAGGGCGCAGAGCCGTCTCCCTGGAGGGAGGATGAGAGGGTGATGAGCTGGAAGAGTGAGAGGCAGAGAGGGAGGAAAGGCGAGAGGGAAGAGGAGGAGTAGGTATGAAGGTTAGGGAAGGAGAAATGGACGAAAGAATGGGAGAGTAATGGAGGGATGGAAGGGGGAAGAAGATAGGGAAAGGAAGAGGGAAGAAGATAGGGAAAGGAAGAGAAGGATGAGGGGATACAGGGTTTTAAAAGCCTTACTAATGCTATTGCAATACTTTTTGTATTACCACAATAATATATCATATTTCCACAATAAGATATTATATTTCCACACTAGGATGATGAACTACTACACTAGGATAAAAGTTAACCCCTGTGGGTTAATCAGTGACAGACTTGATGAAGGTTCGATACCCAGATAGTTATTATCCCAGAGACCTAGAACATGACCAGGCGAGTTAGAGAACTGAAATTAGTATTGTGCTATCCATACACTGCGAAATCCCTCACCTATCGACCCTTCTAAATTAATACAGGCAGGAAATTTCTCTTCACTCTCTAGCTGTACAATTTCGCTTGCCGTAAAAGGGGTTGCAAACATACAGCACTGAGAATACAAGGGCCTTAATGACTACCATCACTGACATGTTTTTAAGGTTCTTGTTATCCAACCTATCATTTTCGTGGCATTTGTGATGGGGACCGTTCTGTTCCACGAAAGTTAGATCGTCCAACTTGGTTGGCCCCGGGACTCTTACGATCTTCTTCCGCCCTGTCGAGATGTAAAAAAAGGGAAGCAAGGAGACAAGGAAGAGGCAGAAGAAACATAACAGTAGTGGCTGGTTCAATATGTGCCTCATATCATCCTGTGTACGGTAGTGGCTAGTTTATAGTGGGCGTCTCATACATATTGTAAAGGTAGGTAAGGTTTGTCAGGAAATAGGACAAGTGTTTCCTGACGCTTGTCTTAGTCATATGATGACCCACAGTTGGAGCTTTTGGTCATCTCTCCGAAGCCTTCTACTGGCTTACCCTGTCCATCTCTTTAAAAATTGCTGTAATGATTATAACCTATTATTATTTGTATATAATATTGTGTAGGGTAGCTCAAGATCATATAGAGACATAACGACCTATGGACAAATCCCTCAGACGTTTAACACGCGAATAAACGGATATACATTACATAGGAAATCGATATTTTATCTGCTACAAGAAAAGTATGGATCGTATTCTGGAACCTCAGGGGTTAAACTTTCCAGAAAGCTGGTTCTTGCGTGATGTTGGTCTAGTCAGCTTCGCAACGTTCAGCATGAAGAAAGCAGTGACATTCTTACGGCAATGTGTTTCCTATGGCGAAACTCTGGTAGAAATCTGGAGAGGTCTCGTGTTGAAATTAATGAGAATGATGAGGAGTTGGGCGTTTGCTGGGTGGTTTGGGCGGTGTCGCCGTGACCCTGGAAGTGTGAGTGCGTGAAGGTTGAGTGTTGTTTGGTGTGTTGTTGGTGTGTGTGTGTGTTTGTGTGTGTGTGTGTGTGTGTGTGTTGTTGTGTGTGTGTGTGGGGTGTGTGTGTGTGTGGGGTGTTAGGTGAACATCTGGTATCTCTCACAGAGAGATCCTGGCCACCCAGAACTGAGAAACTGCTTTTTAAGTGGGGTAATTTAGTATGTGGTAGCGAGGGAGGCACAGGCGAAGCTCCAGTGTCATAAGATGCCCTCACTCACGCCATGGGTGATGCCCCTCACTCACGCCATGGGTGATGCCCCTCACCCCACGCCATGGGTGATGCCCCTCACTCACCTCATAATGGAGTGAGGTTCTTTAGTGTTATTACTGCACTTCTCACATAAGCTCACCCTACAAGAGAAGTGCCCTTGATACTGGTGAAACACTCGTGAGTTGAGTGACGGGTGTGGTAAAAAAAGCAGGAAAAGTTGTACTTACCATCATTTTTCCTTGAGTTTATTGTGCATCTCACATCCATCCTGTTGATGGTATCGCAAAAATATATGGAGTATTAAATAGGGCCAAAAAATAAGGATTGAATGGGATTTGGAGACTGTTGTAGGGAGAGAGAGAGAGAGAGAGAAGTAGAGAGAGAGAGAGAGAGAAGGTGAATAATGTGGGTGTGGGGATGAAATCGCAAAGTTGACGGTATGCAGGAATTAAAAGGAGCTTCAAGGAACATTTCAGTGATGTTACTGCATCTCAGTGTCTACCTTACCATCACCGTCACAACTTACAACTTCGTGTCCCCTCAGTGTCATTCTTGCGTGCCTCCTGACATGTACACACACTGGGTCATCGTCTCCTCTTGCCTTCTGACATGCACACCCACAAGATCATCGTCTCCTCTTGCCTCCTGACGTGCACACCCACAAGGTCATCGTCTCATCTTGCCACCTGACGTGTTCTCTAGCATGCCCTCTTGAAGGCTTTCCCCTCCATCCTCCTAATATGTACCAAAACTTACACCCTGAAGACCTACCATCCACAAAACATAACCTCTTCTCCGTCAGTGCTGCTGACGTCCTTCACCCTCTACCCAGAACCCTTAGCATTTTGTTCTTCACACCCTGACTTCCCTTGTGGCGAGCCACACCTTGTATGCCCACGTCCCTTGAGGCCCTTCAAACGTTTTACCTGAGAAGAGGCCGGAAACAACGGGCCAACGGGAGAATGTGACAGGCACCCTATAACCTCTCCTTTCTTTCCTTCTTTAGCGTCTGTTTGTAAGGCTAATTTTAAGGAGAAACATCATTCGAAGTCCTTACTCTAGAGTCGAAAAATCTCACTCAGGGAGATTCAGAGAGAGAGCATAGCGCCGAGCATATCGCCAAAGGCTCACTTGATCTAGGTAACCTCTGAAGAGAATGTACACATGTTAAATCTAATAATATCTTTATGAAATGTCAAAGGGTCAGTCAAGAGCCTACGAACCATTTCCTTCAAACCATCTTGGAGTGTTCAGAAACCAGACTGTTAGACGCACTACACAGAATATGTCAAGGTTCTTAAGAATGTGCTAAGAATCGCAACGAGACTAGTCTCTGAGCTAAAGAAAATTAACTATGAAGACACTGAACAACAGAAGGACCAGGGAAAAAAAAGTAATATAGACGTACAAAAATACTCATGGGACTCACAAAATCATAATGACACGATTGTAACAAAACACGGTTTCGGGTGGGGAATGAACCGCGACAAGTGATTCGTAAAACTCAATTTCAACCCATAGCGGGGTTTGTTTTTTTCGAAGGCGGGGAAACGGGTACTCAAGAGCACAAATGAGTTACAAGGATGGCAGGAAGTATTTCTTCAGTCTCAGGGTTGTTAGGGAGTGAAATGGCCTACGTAAGGCAGTGGTAGAGACAGGGTTTGGTACACAATTTCATGGATAGGTAGGGTTAGGTCCACGAGGCTGGGAAGAAACGAACCCGGTATATATGACAAGATGACAAACAACCGCAAAAATGAGTTGAATAAAAGTCTAGGCCTTTCTGTTGCAATCAACACATTATCAGGAGCTTGCAATGTTCCAAGCATCCCTCTGAACGAATCGCTGAGATCTCTTGCTCTTTCCCGCAACATTGCAAGCTCCTGATGATGTTTGATTGCAACACAAAAGGCCTAGACTATTATTCAACTCCCCTTGTGGTTGTTTGATCTTGTATCGCTTGTTCGCGATGTTTTCCATAGTACGACAAGATGTATGGGGGGGGAGAGGCACGTTCCTGATAATTAACACCCGAAAGACGTGGCCCGGAGCTGAAACTCGACTCCGGAGAAAAAAAAATTTAAGAACACACACGTCAACAACCATCAATTATATTCTCTTTTGTTCTCTTAATCCAAACAGTCGTGCTTTTCCCGAGCGTTTTACTCGGGATGGCTGTCCCCTCACATTCACACACTCACACACTCACGCTCACACATTCGCACATTCACACACTCACACACTCACACTCACGCTAAACCCACACACTCACACCCTTACTAACACCCACATACTCACTCTACCATAGATGTTGCCTCATAATTCGGATAACCTTATCTGGGAGACACACTTGGCCCTGGTCTGCCCAACAACTCATTCACACACTCGTCTCGCAAGCTCTACCACAACTCTAGTTTTTATTTCTTACAAATTGTCCTCTGGTTTTTACTTTCCGTTTTTTTTCCCTCACAATTTGCTGCAATGGTTGACAGCGTCAATGACGTGCCCACTATTTCCGGATTTGTGAGGTCTTTATGGTGGCTAGTTCACTCACAGGATGTGTTCCTGGAAAAACCCCTCTCATAGGAGAGGCAGATATGATGGCATTTCGGGCCAAACCTGGTTCACTGACTTGACAAGGTCCAGGAGGGGCCGAAACGTTGACTGGTTCTTCTCCTAAATGCGGGACTTTTGGGTTTAAATTTTTCCGTTAGGGAGCTGTTCCAGTCAGGGTATTGTTCCAGCCAGGGTGTTGTTTTCCACCAGATATTGTTTCAGGCAGGGTATTGTTCCAGTCAGGATGTTTCAGTCTGTGTGTTGTTCCAGCCAGGGTGTTGTTCCAGCCAGGGTGTTGTTCCAGCCAGGGTGCTGTTCCAGCCGGGGTGTTGTTCCAGCCAGGGTGTTGTTCCAGCCAGGGTGTTATTCCAGCCAGGGTGTTGCTCAAGCCAGGGTGTTATTCCAGCCAGGGTGTTGTGACATATTCTCCAAATTACTCACATGTTACCTTCAGGTTACCTGTGAGTAATTTGCACCGTCTGACGACATTTTGCTTTCGAAGGGAAAACCCATTTCAGTGCGTAGGATTAACATCAAACCCTCCAGAGCTTTCCAGTATAATTGATTTATTTTTATCGTCTGCATTCGACGGAGCATAGATCAAGGATCTTCACTCGTTTTCCACAATTTAAAGATTCACTTAAAAGGACAAACAAACCCACAACAAGAACTATGAATGGAAACCCCGCAATCACAATTAGGGGAGTACATTCTTTTCTTCTGTGAAGTTAAGAACCAAGTCGTCAGCGTTTATTTACTGTGCACCGCATATTTCATACAGTGGATGGTAGTGGCTAGTCTATTGTGCACCACATATCCGTCTGGTGGAAAGATTCGTGGCGAGTCGCAAAACTCCAGGCCAGCGCGTAAACCACTTTGGGGCCCAAATGGGTACAAAACGACTACATTACGACTCTCTTGCCCCGAGTTCAATCCCCACCCTTGGTTGTCATTACATTTCGTGACCTAGGAACTATCTTTCACAGGAACTTGTGTTTGTTGAGCTAACATTGAACTAACCCCCTTCTCTCTCTCTCTCTCTCTCTCTCCCCTCTTTTCTCCTCTCTCCTCTCTCCTTTTCTCTCTTTTCTCTCTCTCTCTCTCTCTCCTTACAGCTCGTCCTGTTACTCTCAGACATTCCCTGTTACGAAGACAGTTTTAAATGGTGACTGTTTAAAAGGCCCCTCAAACAGTGAAAATCTCCATAGTTATATATACAGCAGAACATTTCCCACTTTTACTTCGTATTTTTTTTTTCTTCCGTTGTGTTACTTTATAACGTCTTCTTAAAGAATAAAGAATAAAGATTATATTTTTGTGCAAAGGTTATAATGTGTAATTACAATTTTGGTCAGATTAAAGAAATGTCGATTAAAGCTTTTGAGTCAGTGACTCGCAGAGACTCGTGCAGCTGTAACTTCTTCCCATAATTGCAAACAGAAGTTTTCTGGCAGATTGGTGATCGGTGGAGACAATGGCAAGACGCTGACAGCTTTGAAAAAGACGTTAATGCATGTACTCTGATGCAGTTTATTACGTACGTCAAAGTACAGTACTTGATACATCAAGTATAATTTTTTTTCTGCGCTATGTTAAATTCGTTATGCATTCACTGCATTTATGATTACCCAGTGCTACGCGATCGGCTCATAAGCGAAGACTTGGGTCGAATCCTGGGAGGGGGGACATGAACGCGTCTTCAAGGATGATGGACTGATTATATCGTCTTTACAACTCTACTTCTGCTGCCTCCTCTGTACTCGACAGAAAAAAACCTACCGTGTAGGCGAAACGTCTCGGAATAAAGATACCTAACTGTTGCATGTGTGTCTAACTTATCAAGTCTCCTATCGCCTACGGCGCCTGTAACTCAGCAGTAAGCAGGTACCTCATAGTCGAGTGTTGTGGTCGCATCCTGGGGAACAACTCAGACTGAATCAACATCATTTTATCAGGTTATTTTGAGTTATAAGCCTCAGTAGAACTATAACTCACTACGATAACGTGAACGTAAAGGAGTCTATTTACGGCGTAACTTACAATGGCCTACACATAGACGATGATTCAGAAAAATGCAAAGTTGGCGCCACTCTTCAATACTGTATATGCTCTGTTGTCTACTTATTGGAGAATATAGACACAGATAGTATAATAACCTATGTGATACTTCCAGGTATCTTGCTAATGAATATCCTAAATTTGCTGGTAACAGGAAATATAAATTGTAGACACGTATACACATATATATATATATTTATATATATAATATATATATATAATATATATAGTATATTATACTCTTAACAGGTTAACACAGAGGACATTGAAGGTCAAGTTTTTATTGGGAAAGGGACGTTTTAGTCTGTGTGAGTTTTATCTGCCCCTTGCTAAAGCTTCTACGCAGAGCAAAACGTTGTCTCAATTTAAAAAGTTTGATCATTTAACAGGGTGTCCTGGCTTTTGTTGAGTGCAAAACTGGGTCAAAAAAATGAAACGAAATTTGGTGTCCCAAAACAAGCTTTTCAATACAGTATCTTATTTTTTAAGGTAATGCTCTATAATTATGTTTAATTTAATTTTTTTAAATTAGGGGAATTAATTGCAAAAATTTCTTTTCATTGCTGTGGGGAAAGGGGAGGGGAGGAGGGGGAGAGAGAGGAAGAGGAGGGGAGGAAAAAGGGGGAAAATTAGGGAGATAAAGTGAAAGGGAAGTCCCAGATTTACAAAGAGGAAGTTGAAAAAAGCTTTTAAGTAGAATAAAATTTGAATTAGTTTTGGACGAATACCCCCCGGATGAAACCCAAATAATCCCGCCCGGTTGCCAGCTTGCCGGGTACAAAAGCGGGGTATTGAGCCTTCACCCCGGAAATTCTCCGATGAAAATTCCCGCAAAACTTTTGGGCCCCCCCACGCGAACTGTTGACCCACCTTGTAATCAATGGTTCCCCCCCTTTCCACACAAACACGAGACCCGGGCCCCGATACGGCGGGGGACTGTCAGGGGGACCCTAAAAAACCCTCAAAAAAAAGCCCGGGATGGCTTCGTCACACTTTTAATTTTTTAATGGGTCTCTGCCGGGCTAGATCCTCTTTGCGTCTAGAATTCTTTGAAAAATTTGTGTATACCTATGTTTTAAAATGGTTAAGGGAAGTTTGAAGGAAATTAAAGTTAAATGCATTTCATGGTTTTTAATTTGACGAAATAAATGACTCGTTGATTAATGAAATTTTATCTAAAATTGTTTTAATTCACAACTAATCCCAGTTTGGAGGAGAGTTTTATTTCAGTCCTTTCCGGGAAAAAAATTATTTTATTTTCGCCAATCAAAACTAACCTACAATTTGCAGACGTTCAGTCTTTTAAAATGCGGGTTAGTTGTAAATTTATTTTCCCGCCGGGAAATTTTTTTGATATACACAGCCGACCCGTAAAATTTAAAAAGACACCTGTGCAAGCTTTGGGTTTCCTTTTATTGTGGAGATGTTTTATCGGTTTAAGGACTCAACACCCCCTTTTCAAAAACCCGAAAAGAGTGATCACCCCAAAAATTTCATCGTACCGTCTTTCCCCGTTTATTCTCTCTGTTGGGGTTGGGGAAGCCATGATGATGAT
>NC_069442.1:31178417-31233417 GCF_026875155.1 Cherax quadricarinatus
GTCTTCTGTGATACAGGCAATTTCCTGGACCAATTTCTAAATCCGAGAACATCTTGGTTGCCGGGAGATGCCAGGAGCTCCCTCCTCCTCCTGTTATCTACGGCCGCCTAGGGTAATTCGACACTCCTTTCTTGGCTTCTCCAAACCCTTATTTTTTCTTGTGAATAACTTTTATTTTCCCAATAACTTTCTTTAAATAGGTTTGCACAGTCAGACCAGCCCATTTAGGAATGACGCGTGGGTGATGGAAGGGTCTTGTGTGGGCTGCGTGTGTTTCGAGGTGGGCGGGTTTGGTGTGTAGGTGGGTAAAGTTGGTGTGTGTGTGTGTGTGTGTGTGTGTGTGTGTGTGTGTGTGTGTGTGTGTGTAGTAGCTGTTACTAGTTGTCAAGGGCACTCGTAAATAGACACTTGGCCTGTTGTATGGTGTGTATACTCACCTACTTGTGGTTGCAGGGGTCAGGTCACAGCTCCTGGCCCCTGAATGTGTGTGTGTGTATGGGAGGAAGAATGGTGATCCTTTCCTCTCCATCCCCTAACGTCGCGTTATTTTAAGATATATGAAGAAATTTGGCTCGGTGTCCAAATTCTACCCGTTCTCAAAAAAAAAAAAAAAAAAAAACCTGCTGATGACGCGTTTGGATTGAAAAATGAGTTGCCATGGAGCACAGCGGAAACATCAATGATTTTGCTGCCATCATGGTAATCATTATCATTATGCTCCTCACTATTATCATTTCCATTATCGCTATCATGTTATCCGCCTCGTCCTCCTAACACTCTTACCATTCCTCATTTCTTAGATATAACCTGGAATATCCCAACAAAAATCACAGCATCTTGTCTAACCTCACGAACAATATAACATTAAACCTTGCCAACGTGTTTTAATAAAACATTCCCAGCGTTTTAATGTGGAATGTTCCCACTATTTTGATATTAAACACTCTCAGCATTTTCCCATGAAATCTTCCCAACCTGGTATAAAATACCGGATCACTACGCTATGAAAACACCCAACAACGGATCATTTACCAGAATTAAACCCTAAATCGTTACCAACATAACACCATAAACCACCAACGTTCCGTACAACGTTACCAGCATCATGAGGTAAACCGCTACCAACAACCCACCATGAGACAATCCCACCATCACACCATAAAACATCAACATTGCACCGTAGAACATGACCAAAATCACGCTAACAACGCCTCACACAACCAAAAAAAAACAAAATCCCAATATCGCTTACAGTGTTTTTCCAAAGCCGTCATCATCACTGGAAGTAAATCTTCCCCGAAAAATCTCAACAGGGAATCGTAATCTCAACGCAACTTTGAAAAAAGGAAAAAAAAACCTACCCATCCTAAATGACTGATGTAAGGAACAGACTCCTTCTCAGAGATGTTCAAGCACCGACATTAATGCCGAGAAACGTCCTAAAAGCGATCAAGTCATTATATTAATCCATTTAGAGATCATTCTTCTTCTCTGTACCAAGTGGTGCACCTCACAGCGGGTATCCCTCTCCTACCCATCCCCATGCCCAGTCTCTGCATGACCGTGCATATTAATAATGCTGGTACCTGGTAGTTCGCCGTGTTAGACAGTGTCATTATGCATGCCACTGCCTGCTGCTTAACAGTGAGCTTGTGCTTGGCACTGGGTCATGCTTGGCACCTGGGTCATTTCTCAACACCAGCCACGGATAAATCCTCTTCCATTCCACCGGTCGTGTTACGAATACCTAAATTCTAACCGCTTCCTCGTTCGTAATAGAACTTCTAAATCTTAATATCTTCGGTTGTGATATACATCATAAATCCTCTTCCCCTTCTCCATAAAACTCTTAAAACTACGACAATCTCATCGTTCGTAAGAAAAAACTACCCCAATCCCATCGTTAGCAAGAAAAACTACTCCAATCCCATCGTTAGCAAGAAAAAACTACCCCAATCCCATCGATAGCAAGAAAAAAATACCCCAATCCCATCGTTAGCAAGAAAAAACTACCCCAATCCCTTCGTTAGCAAGAAAAAACTACCCCAATCCCATCGTTAGCAACAAAAAACTACTCCAATCCCATCGTTAGCAAGAAAAAACTACCCCAATACCATCGTTAGCAAGAAAAAACTACCCCAATCCCATCGTTAGCAAGAAAAAACTACCCCAATCCCATCGTTAGCAAGAAAAAACTACCCCAATCCAATCGTTAGCAAGAAAAACTACCCTAATCCCATCGTTAGCAAGAAAAAACTACCCCAATCCCATCGTTAGCAAGAAAAAACTAACCCAATCCCATCGTTAGCAAGAAAAAACTACCCCAGTCCCATCGTTAGCAAGAAAAAACTACCCCAATCCAATCGTTAGCAAGAAAAACTACACTAATCTCATCGTTAGCAAGAAAAAACTACCCCAATCTCATCGTTAGCAAGAAAAAACTACCCCAATCCCATCGTTAGCAACAAAAAACTACCCCAATCCCATCGTTAGCAAGAAAAAACTACCCCAATCTCATCGTTAGCAAGAAAAACTATCCCAATCCCATCGTTAGAAAGGAAAAAACTACCCTAATCTCATCGTTAGCAAGAAAAAACTACCCCAATCCCATCGTTAGCAACAAAAAACTACCCCAATCCCATCGTTAGCAAGAAAAAACTACCCCAATCTCATCGTTAGCAAGAAAAACTATCCCAATCCCATCGTTAGTAAGAAAAAACTACCCCAATCCCATCGTTAGCAAGAAAAAACTACCCCAATCCCATCGTTAGCAAGAAAAAAACTACCCCAATCCCATCGTTAGCAAGAAAAACTACCCCAATCCCATCGTTAGCAAGAAAAACTACCCCAATCCCAACGTTAGCAAGAAAAAAAGTGATTAGTCACCTTTTCAAATCCGTATTCCTTTTAGGACTAAGATTCAGTGGTAATTCCAGTTACACTATAATACTGTCTCTTATGCCTGGAGAAGCCACTACAGTTACTCAATTTATTTCCAGTGTTAGTTACCCAATTTATTCCCAGTGTTAGTTACTCAATTTATTCCTAGTGTTAGTTACCCAATTTATTCCCAGTGTTAGTTACTCAATTTATTCCCAGTGTTAGTTACTCAATTTATTCCCAGTGTTAGTTACTCAATTTATTCCCAGTGTTAGTTACTCAATTTATTCCCAGTGTTAGTTACCCAATTTATTCCCAGTTTTAGTTACTCAATTTATTCCCAGTGTTAGTTACTCAATTTATTCCCAGTATTAGTTACTCAATTTATTCCCAGTGTTAGTTACTCAATTTTTTCCCCAGTGTTAGTTACTCAATTTATTCCAGTGTTAGTTACCCAATTTTTTTCCCAGTGTTAGTTACTAAATTTATTCCCAGTTTTTAGTTACCCAATTTATTCCCAGTGTTAGTTACTCAATTTATTCCCAGTGTTAGTTACTCAATTTATTCCCAGTGTTAGTTACTCAATTTATTCCCAGTGTTAGTTACCCAATTTATTCCCAGTGTTAGTTACTCAATTTATTCCCAGTATTAGTTACCCAATTTATTCCCAGTGTTAGTTACTCAATTTATTCCCAGTATTAGTTACTCAATTTATTCCCAGTGTTAGTTACTCAATTTATTCCCAATGTTAGTTACTCAATTTATTCCCAGTGTTAGTTACCCAATTTATTCCCAGTGTTAGTTACTCAATTTATTCCCAGTGTTAGTTACTCAATTTATTCCCAGTGTTAGTTACTCAATTTATTCCCAGTGTTAGTTACTCAATTTATTCTCAGTGTTAGAAGAGTAAACCACAAAATATAACTTATGCAGTATCGCTAATTTTTTCTATACTGAACAAACCTGGAGCCACCCGCAGTATGTGGCTGTCTATCTCTATGCGATAGTCACATTGTGAGACTGAGAGCTGATTTTGTTGCCTCGTATGTCAGTGAAAACTGTCAGCCTGAACCGGGAGATTTCAGTAGAGTGATTAAGTAAGTAAGTAAGTAAGTTTATTCAGGTATACACAAATACAGTTACATAGAATTATCGTACATAGCAGCATATGTGTAGAGAACCTGGGATAACCCAAAAAAGTCAGACAGAGTGACTTATTTCCATTGAGATGAGGATATCGTTATGTGATTGGGTCGTACAGCGACGGCAGCTTCCAGGGAATCGTTCCTGAAGAGACGAAGTCGCTGTGACAGTAATTGGAAATTACCATCTCTCAGAATGGCCTGTCATAACGATGATTTAGGGCCAGTTGGGAGATGAAGCAGTGGGAAGAGAGGCAGTGAGAGACGAGGCAGTGGGAGATGAAGCAGTGGGAGATGAGGCAGTGGGAGATGAAGCAGTGGGAGATGAGGCAGTGTGAGATGAAGCAGTGATGGAGCTGAGACAAGATACAATCGTTTTGTCTTAATATTCATACCCGAAGATATTTCCACGCCTCTGGTGTTGCAACATATGTCTGAGGTTAATACCACTGGTGTTGCAACATATGTCTGGGGTTAATACCACAGGTGTTGCAACATATGTCTGGGGTTAATACCACTGGTGTTGCAACATATGTCTGGAGTTAATACCGCTGGTGTTGCAACATATGTCTGGAGTTAATACCGCTGGTGTTGCAACATATGTCTGGGGTTAATACCACTGGCGTTGCAACATATGCCTGGGGTTAATACCACTGGTGTTGCAACACATGTCTGGGGTTAATACCACTGGTGTTGCAACACATGTCTGGGGTTAATACCACTGGTGTTGCAACACATGTCTGGGGTTAATACCACTGGCGTTGCAACATATGCCTGGGGTTAATACCACTGGTGTTGCAACACATGTCTGGGGTTAATACCACTGGTGTTGCAACACATGTCTGGGGTTAATACCGCTGGTGTTGCAACACATGTCTGGGGTTAATACCACGGGTTTTTGCAACACATGTCTGGGGTTAATAACCACTGGTGTTGCAACACATGTCTGGGTTAATACCACTGGTGTTGCAACACTGTCTGGGGTTAATCCCGCTGGTGTTGCAACACATGTCGGGGGTTTTAATACCACTGGTGTTGCAACACATGTCTGGGGTTAATACCATGGTTGTTGCAACACATGTCTGGGGTTAATACCACTGGTGTTGCAACACATGTCTGGGGTTAATACCACTGGTGTTGCAACACATGTCTGGGGTTAATACCACTGGTGTTGCAACACATGTCTGGGGTTTAAATACCACTGGTTGTTGAAAACACATGTCTGGGGTTAATACCACTGGTGTTGCAACACTGTCTGGGGTTAATACCACTGGTGTTGCAACATTGCCTGGGGTTAATACCACTGGTGTTGCAACCCCATGTTGGGGTTAATACCGCTGGTGTTGCAACACATGTCTGGGGTTAAAACCACTGGTTTTTGCAACACATGTCTGAGGTTAATACCACTGGTGTTGCAACATATGCCGGGGGTTTTAATACCACTGGTGTTGCAACACATGTCTGGGGTTAATACCACTGGTGTTGCAACACATGTCTGGGGTTAATACCGCTGGTGTTGCAACACATGTCTGGGGTTAATACCACTGGTGTTGCAACACATGTCTGGGTTAATACCACTGGTGTTGCAACACATGTCTGGGGTTAATACCACTGGTGTTGCAACACATGTCTGGGGTTAATACCACTGGTGTTGCAACACATGTCTGGGGTTAATACCACGGGTTGCAACACATGTCTGGGGTTAATACCACTGGTGTTGCAACACATGTCTGAGGTTAATACCACTGGTGTTGCAACACATGTCTGGGGTTAATACCGCTGGTGTTGCAACACATGTCTGGGGTTAATACCACAGGTGTTGCAGAGGTATTCAGTAACTTACGGGGAATGGGAAGAGTGTGGAATTCATCAGCCTTGGTACGAGGAAGAGGAAGGTAATATTCGGGTCAAGTGAACTAACGCTCTTGATCCGAGGAACTGGAGCTGTTTCCTCCACGGCTCACTTCATCTCGTTCAAAATTGCCCTTACGGGTTTGGCGCACCTCCTACAATGACAGTCTTAAAATATATAATAATAATAATAATAATAATAATAATAATAATAAGAAGAAGAAGAAGAAGAAGAAGAAGAGGAAGAAGAAGAAGAAGAAGAAGAAAAGAAAGAAGAAGAAGAAGAAAAAAGAAGAAAGAAGAGGGAAGAAGAAGAAGAAGAAGAAGAAGAAGAGGAAGAAGAAGAAGAAGAAGAAGAAGAAGAAGAAGAAGAAGAAGAAGAAGAAGAAGAGGAGGAAGAAGACCTGACATATGGCGGGTCCACTTAACTGTAACTGTCAATTCAGTGATTCCTTTTAGTTTCCAAGAATGATATGAACGTTTGGGCTTTAATTACACTAATTGATGATAATGATGATGACGACTGATGATGATGATGATTGTGAAGACACGTGCAACACATATTGCGCAGGTGAAATATCTCTCTCAGTCAAGACACACAGGTGTTACCCATCCATCTCTCTCTCTCTCTCTCTCTCTCTCTCTCTCTCTCTCTCTCTCTCTTTCGACCTGTGGGCATGATCATTCCACCGGAATGATCATTTCCCCGGCATGATCATACCTCCGACATGATCATACCACTGGTATAATCATTCCTCCGGCATGATACCTCCGTTATGATTATACCTCCTTCATCATCATTCCCCCGGCATGATCATTCTCCAGACATGGTCATAACTCCGACATGATCCTACTTCCGACTTGGTCATACCCCTGGCATAATCATTCCTCCGGGATGATACCTCCGTCGTGAGCGAGAATGGTCATTCCCCCAGATAAGATCATACCTCCGACATGATCATACCACTGGTATTACTACTACTACTACCTATAACTATTACATTACGCCTTACACCTCCGTCTAATACCTAATACCCTTTGTGACCATAAATTGTTTGTAGCGGCTAGACAGAGCTACTGGAGAGCGAAACGTTGCCAAAATAAAAACGTCGCAAGTACCACCTTTTACCTAACCATTCCACCAGCACCAACCACAGAGTCCTTGTACTTCCAGCAAGATCTAAGAGAACAACTCTCACACCGAGATGCCAAAATGATCTTAGGATTGCGCAATCCTCCGGTACTGCGGCCGTCGAATACCAAGTATGCGCGATTAATTCATTAGCAACGTGCCACTTCCTGCAGCCTGCAAATTGCTCGTGCAACAGGCTGGCATTGTGCAAGGTGGGTGAAAGGTGAGTAAGCTCGCCTGCGTGATATACATAAACATAGGTATAAAAAAAAATAATATACCAGCGATGTGTGTTATATATATATATATATATATATATATATATATATATATATATATATATATATATATATATATATATATATATATATATATATATATATACATTAAACAGTAACCCACGTAAGCCTACTAAGAAATTTATTTCACTTATCTACAACTCTATTGCCAAGTCATTGTGTTCCTGACCTGATGTGACATGACCTTCACCTTCGTGATGCTTACCCCTTCTATATAAACATGATTCCCCCCTCTCATCATTATTTTTTTTTTCATCTCCTGAGGAGGGTTCCAGCTTACGATCGAAATATGCAAAGCAAATTTTATTGTGTTGACTTCTCCACTGTGTTAGTTCTCGGAAGGTCAGAAGAACTGTAAGGTTTTTACCTGCTATCTTGCACGTTCATAAGACGGAGAGATCAGACCTGTCATCTTCTTAGAGACAGAAAACGTGAGTAGAGATGTGGAGAGATCAGACCTATCATCTTGTTAGAGACGGTAATCGCAGCTGAAATAGATTCATTTACTGTGTAATCAGTCGTCAGGTTAGTCAGTAATAAGGCCTGGGTAGAGTACGGTTTGCTTGAGTACACTACAGAGAGATGCCTCGGTGAATGGCAAGGGCTGTCGATCCGAGGAAGTAGAGTTATTTACGCAGTTTTCTTGGATCAAACCTGCATGTTGAGGCGCAGAGCTCACAGCTAATGGGAATGAAAACACATTACGTAATTATTATTATTATTATTATTATTATCATAATTATTATTATTATTATTATTATTATTATTATTATTATTATTATTATTATTATTATTATTATTGTTATTAATATTATTACATTGAAGATAAGAGCGCTAAGCCCATCAACGAGACAGAAGAGGAGGATAGCTCCAATTCCTTTGATCAAGAGTCCTTGAAGGGTACAAGAAGACATCCTGTGTTGCACAATAGATTATATCTGCCATTCCCCGGGCGGTGTGATGACCCCCTACGTGTTTAGAGCTTCCGCGTGCATTCACTAGCGATGTCTGAGGCTGGGTCGATCAAGATGCAGGTCTCAGGTCCGGCCCCAGGTTGCGATACTCGTGTTTGTCATCTCGTTACGAAATGATTCTCTGTCGTGGTACGTGTACGGAACTTGATATGCTGTGTGTGTGTGTGTGTGTGTGTGTGTGTGTGTGTGTGTGTGTGTGTGTGTGTGTGTGTCATTAAACACTCTTGATGACAGAACGTCCCTTCCTCGTCTAGTTTCCTTCTTCATCTGCTCCTCTTTCTCTCATCTCCTTTTCTCTTTCTCCTCCTCCTCTGCCCACTCCTTACTAGTTTTTTTCGCTACCACCTTAATGACCTGTCCCCCTCATCTTATTCATCCTCCTAATCCCACCTCTTTTAAATCTCCTCTCCTCCATTCCTTGTCTCCTTGCTTCCTCATCTTCCCCCTTCCTCGTTTCCTCCCTTCCTGGTCTCCCTTCCTCATCTCCTCCCTTCCTGGTCTCCTCCCTTCCTGGTCTCATCCCTTCCTCGTCTCCTCCCTTCCTGGTCTCCTCCCTTCCTGGTCTCCTCCCTTCCTGGTCTCCTGGCAGCACTCACCACTGGTGCTGACACACAGTAAGGCAACACATCACCCCAGCATGAAGTCACTTGACGGTGCTGACACACAGGAAGGCAACACATCACCCCAGCACGAAGTCACTTGACGGTGCTGACACACAGGAAGGCAACACATCACCCCAGATGAAGTCACTTGACGGTGCTGACACACAGGAAGGCAACACATCACCCCAGCACGAAGTCACTTGACGGTGCTGACACACAGGAAGGCAACACATCACCCCAGCATGAAGTCACTTGACGGTGCTGACACACAGGAAGGCAACACATCACCCCAGCACGAAGTCACTTGACGGTGCTGACACACAGGAAGGCAACACATCACCCCAGCATAAAGTCACTTGACGGAAGCAATAAGCCAAATAATGGCCGGATGCTAACGAACTCATTTACCCCAGGCTTGCGTCTTCCTCAGGTGTCCTGAGAGGGGAAGGAAGGTGCGAGACATGAGAAGGAGGGAAGGAGGGAAGGATAGGAAAGGGATATGAAGGACACAGGGAGTCGTGGACACCCCTACATAAGAGAGATAATGAAACAAGGAGTTTCCTTGCGTTCCCTTGGATCAAGCCTCTTTATCTATCATTCCTCAACCCTTCCCTTGGATCAAACTCCCTCAGATAATGTATGACTCCTGTTTATTTATTTAGCTCTTCAACGTCAAAGTGATAACGATAATAATGTAATAATAGAATGATGGAAGAGAAAGAGGAGGAGAAAGAGGAGAAGAATGAGGAAGAGGAGAAGAATGAGGAGGAGGAGAATGAGGAGGAGGAGGAGATGAGGAGGAGGAAGAGGTCATATTTCAAGGTCAGATGAAACAAAAATCAATGAATAAACTTTACATACATTTTCATATTACGAAAAATATATTAGAAACTATTATTTCTGACATAACTAAACATGACTGTCAGTGTCATGACCAGATACAACTGTGTCATGAGTATCATTACCGAACAAGACTGCCATGAGTAACATGACCAGCCAGGCACTTAAAGCTCTCCACACGTCCACACAACGTTCTAGCCTCAGTAACAGGTGAGAGGCGACAAGTCTACAGTGTGTTGCTGTGGTGGTGGTGGTGGTGGTGGTGGTGGTGGTGGTGGTGGTGGTGGTGGTGGTGGTGGTGGTGGTGGTGGTGGTGGTGGTGGTGGTGGTGGTGGTGGTGGTGGTTGGTGGGGTGGTGGTTGGTGGTGGTGGTGGTGGTCAGACAATCTTAGATATGTCAAGGTCTACTGTCTGTTTTAATTGGTATCAATCTTGTGTATATATATATATATATATATATATATATATTTTATATATATATATATATATATATATATATATATATATATATATATATATATATATATATATAAGGATATATATATATAATATATATATAATATTATATATATATATACTATATATATATATATATATATATATATATATATATATATATATATATCCTTTCCTTTTAGTAACTCCTCTTGACATTAGTAGGTACGTGCCTCGCATACACAGTTGTGGAGGGTGCGGCGTCCAGTTGGAGAATTTCTGCTCCGGATATTGGTTCAGTTAGTTTTCTGAATTTCTAAAGGATTTGGCAAGCCATTCAGGGATGATTATATAAATCACGGAGCTCTTCCCCTTCCTTTCTTTTCCCGAAATTCTGTGGATTTTGTCTGGAATAATTTACTCTCTAACGTAAGTCTCTGTATGGACGGTCTGGGTACGTAAGAGGGAGGGACAAACTCTGGCTGTGTGTAAAGGGGACGGGAGAGAGAGAGAGAGAGAGAGACTTCGTGCACAGTATTCTTTATTTAAAAGGGTTAATCTCTAGCTGTTGGGTCTATTGTAAGGGTATGGCTATTTCGGGACCCTGTTGGGCAGTCGCATCTAATTCTAAATTCTTGAAAGGAGTTAACCTTCATTACTGTTGTTCATGATGCTAGCCACGTGTTGCTGCCTGAATTCTAAAAGAATTGTTTATATTGCTGTGGCTTATTTGAACTTTTAATTTTCGTTTGTGACCTCATAAGAAAGTCAATTCTTGTCTGCTCTACCGAGTCTCCTTTCTTATTTTTCCTCTGGCTCTCCGCGGCTTTAATCTGCAGCTAGCTTTAACTTAGACTTACTGATTGTGTACAAATGTCACAATACCCTGGATGGAAATACAACCCGCAAAATAAGGTTAAATCTGTGGATATTTCGGTTCTTCCTGAACCATTATTAAGTCATGACTCTGGACTTTTTTCCTAAACGCTCCTGTGATAATGTTGTGGACTCTCTCCTTTTTTTTTTATGCTAGTTGAAGAACGGGTTTCCCGTTGATAGCATACGTTTCAGTGCCGATCTTACATACATGGGACTTCCTGCATGTGTCCCGTATTTCAGTATTGCTCTTACGTATTTTGGGTTACAGGATTCTGATTGCGCTTTGAGTCCTGAGGGCTGTATTTATATATAACCATTCTGAGTATGCCAGGGATGCAGTCCTGACTGTGTCCATCAGGTGTGTGTGTGTGTAGTAGTAGTAGTAGTAGTAGTAGTAGAAGTAGTCGCAGTTACTAATTGGCAAAAGCGCTTCTAAATAGACACTCGGCCATTATTTTGTTGGAATGTAAGTATGTATTTGTGTGTGTGTGTGTGTGTGTGTGTGTGTGTGTGTTGTGTGTGTGTGTGTGTGTTTATACATGTATACACACTCTTGTGATTGCGGGGCGTCGAGACGCACCTCATGTACCTGCCTTCCAACTACCGGCTTTCCAGATTACCAGCCACCTGAATCCATATCGTACCTGCACTTAAAACTACGCGTACTCTGCCTCGTCACTTCCTCGTCCGGTTGTTCCACTTGCCAACCACCTCGTGACTGACCAAGTATTTCCTGTCTTCCTTCTTGTGCACGGCGTATTTGGTCCACCTGTGTAATACGCACCTGCTGTGTACGCACCTATATGTGGCATCAGTGATTGAGTCTCAACTCCTGGCCTCTTGTGTATCTATGTATCCGAGTATATGTATCTATGTGACTCTGTACTCACCTAGTTGTACTCACCTAGTTGAGGTTGCAGGGGTCGAGTCCAAGCTCCTGGCCCCGCCTCTTCACTGGTCGCTACTAGGCCACTCCCCCTGAACCGTGAGCTTTATCATACCTCTGTTTAAAGCTATGTATGGATCCTGCCTCCACTACATCGCTTCCCAAACTATTCCACTTCCTGACGACTCTGTGGCTGAAGAAATACTTCCTAACATCCCTGTGATTCATCTGTGTCTTCAACTTCCAACTGTGTCCCCTTGATGCTGTGTCACATCTCTGGAACATCCTGTCTTTGTTCACCTTGTCAATTCCTCTCAGTATTTTGTATGTCGTTATCATGTCCCCCCTATCTCTTCTGTCCTCCAGTGTCGTCAGGTTGATTTCCCTTAACCTCTCCTCATAGGACATACCTCTTAGCTCTGGAACTAGTCTTGTTGCAAACCTTTGCACTTTCTCTAGTTTCTTTACGTGCTTGGCTAGGTGTGGGTTCCAAACTGGTGCCGCATACTCCAATATGGGCCTAACGTACACGGTGTACAGGGTCCTGAACGATTCCTTATTAAGATGTCGGAATGCTGTTCTGAGGTTTGCTAGGCGCCCATATGCTGCAGCAGTTATTTGGTTGATGTGCGCTTCAGGAGATGTGCCTGGTGTTATACTCACCCCAAGATCTTTTTCCTTGAGTGAGGTTTGTAGTCTCTGGCCCCCTAGACTGTACTCCATCTGCGGTCTTCTTTGCCCATCCCAATCTTCATGACTTTGCACTTGGTGGGGTTGAACTCCAGGAGTTATTTGCTGGACCAGGTCTGCAGCCTGTCCAGATTCCTTTGTAGTTCTGCCTGGTCTTCGATCGAATGAATTCTTCTCATCAACTTTACGTCATCTACAAACAGGGACACTTCGGAGTCTATTCCTTCCGTCATGTTGTTCACAAATATCAGAAACAGCACTGGTCCTATGATTGACCCCTGTGGGACCCCGCTGGTCACAGGTGCCCACTCTGACACCTCGCCACGTACCATGACTCGCTGCTGTCTTCCTGACAAGTATTCCCTGATCCATTGTAGTGCCTTCCCTGTTATCCCTGCTTGGTCCTCCAGTTTTTGCACTAATCTCTTGTGTGAAACTGTGTCAAACGCCTTCTTGCAGTCCAAGAAGATGCAATCCACCCACCCTTCTCTCTCTTGTCTTACTGCTGTCACCATGTCATAGAACTCCAGTAGGTTTGTGACACAAGATTTCCCATCCCTGAAACCATGTTGGTTGCTGTTGATGAGATCATTCCTTTCTAGGTGTTCCACCACTCTTCTCCTGATAATCTTCTCCATGACTTTGCATACTATACATGTCAGTGACACTGATCTGTATTTTAGTGCTTCATGTCTGTCTCCTTTTTTAAAGATTGGGACTACATTTGCTGTCTTCCATGCCTCAGGCAATCTCCCTGTTTCGATAGATGTATTGAATATTGTTGTTAGGGGTACACATAGTGCCTCTGCTCCCTCTCTCAGGACCCGTGGAGTGATGTTATCCGGCCCCATTGCCGTTGAGATATCTAGCTCACTCAGAAGCCTCTTCACTTCTTCCTTGGTTGTGTGTTCTGTGTCCAACACTTGGTGGTGTGCCCCACCTCTCCATCTTTCTGGAGCTCCTTCTGTCTCCTCTGTGAACACTTCTTTAAATCTCTTGTTGAGTTCCTCACATACTTCACGGTCATTTCTTGTCTCTCCTCCTTCCTTCCTTAGCCTGATTACCTGGTCCTTGACTGTTGTTTTCCTCCTGATGTGGCTGTATAACAGCTTCGGGTCAGATTTGGCTTTCGCTGCTATGTCGTTTTCATATTGTCGTTGGGCCTCCCTTCTTATCTGTGCATATTCATTTCTGGCTCTACGACTGCTCTCCTTATTCTCCTGGGTCCTTTGCTTTCTATATTTCTTCCATTCCCTAGCACACTTGGTTTTTGCCTCCCTGCACATTTGGGTGAACCATGGGCTCATCCTGGCTTTTTCAGTATTCCTGTTACCCTTGGGTACAAACCTCTCCTCAGCCTCCTTGCACATTGTTGCTACATATTCCATCATTTCATTAACTGGCTTCCCTGCCAGTTCTCTGTCCCATTGAACCCCGTTCAGGAAGTTCCTCATTCCCGTGTAGTCCCCTTTCTTGTAGTTTGGCTTCATTCGTCCTGGCCTTCCTGCTTCCCCCTCCACTTGTAGCTCAACTGTGTATTCGAAGCTTAAAACCACTTGATCGCTGGCCCCAAGGGGTCTTTCATATGTGATGTTCTCAATATCTGCACTACTCAAGGTGAATACTAAGTCCAGTCTTGCTGGTTCATCCTCTCCTCTCTCTCTTGTAGTGTCCCTTACGAGTTGGTGCATGAAATTTTCCAGTACCACCTCCATCATCTTAGCCCTCCATGTGTCTTGGCTCCCATGTGGCTCCAAGTTCTCCCAATCGATCTCCTTGTGGTTAAAATTGCCCATGATCAGGAGCTTTGCCCTGCATGCATGAGCTCTTCTGGCCACTGCAGCCAGTGTGTCAACCATCGCTCTATTGCTCTCGTCATATTCTTACCTTGGCCTCCTGCTGTTCTGTGGTGGGTTATACATCACTGCAATTACCACCTTGGGACCTCCAGAGTGAAGTGTTCCCGCTATGTAATCGCTTGCTTCCCTGCTGTCTCCTCTCTCCAACTCATCAAAATTCCATCGGTTTTTGATCAACAGTGCCACTCCTCCACCCCCCTGTTACCTCTGTCTTTCCTCAGGATCTGGTATCCCGTTGGAAAGATGGCATCTGTTATCATACCTGTTAGCTTGGTTTCTGTGAGAGCTATGATGTCCGGTGATGCCTCTTTGACTCTTTCGTACCACTCCTCCCACTTATTTGTTATTCCATCAGCGTTTGTGTACCATACCTTAAGTTTCCTTTCCAACACTGTGGTTTGGGGGGCCTGTGAGGGTGGGAGACCTGGTAGCATACTGTGGGATTCTATAGCTGGGTGTTGGGTGGAAGCTGTGCATGTGGATTGTAGTTTGTGTTGGGATGGTGTTCTGAGGATAGTTCTGTGTGTGTTGCCCTTGCTGCTCTGTTCTGCTGTGACTGACCTCTGCTGGTTCCATCCTTGTCTCCTTTCATAGCTCCTTTTGCTTTTTTGTCTTCTCCCTCAATTGCTGTCGTTCTGTTTGTGTTCTGTCTCTGTCTAGGAACACCCTCTTGTACTTTTCCGAGTATTTCAACCGTGGTTTCTCTTGGAGGATCCTGTTCCGCACTGTTTCTGTCCTGAGAATCAGCTTGATCGGTTGTTTTTTCCCCTTCAAGTACCCCCCTATTCTCTGAAAATTTAAAATCTCGTCCATGTCTTCTTCACCTATTTCCTTGACAATGTTCTCAATCTCCTTTCTTTCTGCCTGCTGTCTTTCAGTGTGTGTCCTTTCCTCTCTCTCCTGAAACCCGTGGATAAATACTGACTTAGCCCTTTCCTCCTCCCATTGCCTCTCCCTCTGTGACTCTGGTTCCTGTCTGTACGTGGTCATTTTCTCCCTTGTTTTTTCCAGTGGCCCTTGATAGCATTGTTGTGCCTCTGCATTTGACCTAACACCCTCTCCACTTGCACCCAGCTGCTCTCCCCTTTCACTCCTTGGCCCTTCTTGGCAGGTTGATATGGCCTTAGCATAATTCATATCTCCTTCCTTCCTGTTTGGCCTCTCAGCTTCATATGCTGTGTCTTCTCTGGTCAATGCCCCTGTAACTTGCTTCAGCCTGTTTACCTGATCTTCTAGGACCCTTATCCTGGTTATTGCAGTTTCGACTTGTGCCTCCCAATTCCTCTTCTCCTTCTCCAACCTCTTTTCTAATTTCACAGAAAGCACTGTCTCCATTTTTTTCAGAAAGCTCTCTTAATTTTCTCTCACACATGTGTTCCGTCCTTTTCCACTGCACCTCCATCCACTCCTCCCTACCAGAACCATTCTCATCTGATCCCTGGGTACTGCGAGTCCCACCACTTTTTTTTTTTTAAAGAGAAAAGTGTGTGTGTGAGAGAGAGAGAGAGAGAGAGAGAGAGAGAGAGAGAGAGAGAGAGAGAGAGAGAGAGAGAGAGAGAGAGAGAGAGAGAGAGAGAGAGAGAGAGAGAGAAGGGAAAAGTAGGAGAGAGAGAGAGAGGGAGATGAGAAGGGAAAAGGGAGAGAGAGAGTGAGAGAAAGAGAGAGAGGAGGAAGGGAAAGAGTGAGAAGGGAAAGGGGAGAGGAGAGGAGAGGGAAAGAGAGAGAAAGAGAGAGAGAAGGGAAGAGAGGGAGAGGGGAGAGGGAGGGAAGAGAAGAGGGAAGAGAGGGGAGAGAGAGGAGAGGAGAGAGAGAGAGAGAGAGGGGCAAAGAGGGGAGAGAAGAGGATGGGAGAGAGAAGGAGAAAGAAGGGGGAGAGATGGGGAGAAGGAAGAGAGAGGGGAGAGTAGGCTAGGGGTAGAGAGATGGAGAGAGAGAGAGTGGGAAATGGGAAGGAGGAGAGATAATGAGTAGGGGGAGAGATGTTAGGGAGAGATGTTAATGGAGAGAATAGAGATGGAGAGTGGAAGGTAGAGAGAGGGTAGCAGTAGGATTGTAGGAGATGTAGGAGTGTGGATTTTGAAAGCTGTAAGAGCTGTGTGTGTGTTTACGTTGTGAGTATGATAGTGTTAATCAAAACGTTGACTATATTCACTGTGTGTGTTTACCTTCAAGTCCGTTACGTGTCACACGCAACATGACGTATACAGCGTTGTTACCCAACTCCCTAACGCTTTCCTGCTGCCACCCACGCCATTGATGAGGAAGAGGAGATGCAGGATGATGAAGAGGAAAGAGAGAGAGAGAGAGAGAGAGAGAGAGAGAGAGAGAGCAGGAACGCAAGAGGAAGGAGAGAGGCGACAACTACCCAGTTTGAGAAGAGCAGCGGTGCCAATACGAAAGGTTAATATGGACTCATAACTGCGGTCAGCTGGCTGGCCTTGTGTATGGCCAACATGAAGTGAGGCTTCCGTGTGCATTCTCATTCGAAGCGTTTCTCTAGATTATATTTACATTATACGTACCTACATAATGTGAGTAGTCACGAAAGCGCTTGGAATTTCTCTATTCTTTCAGAGTGGTTGTTTTGCATATTCTGAAATCACCTGTTTACTGTGATCTTATTGCATATATATATATATATATATATATATATATATATATATATATATATATATATACTATATATATATATATATATATATATATATATATATATATATATATATATATATATATATATATATGGATGGAGAGAGAGAGAGAGAGAGAGAGAGAGATAGGACGTGGGGAGGGGGGGCAGGAACATGGGTATTCCGTGGCTTCTGTGCCAAGATTCTGGACACACACACACATACTCAAACAAGTGTATCTTGTTATTGAGGTTTGTGCCAACTCTTCCACCCAGACTCTGATTGATGCCTCTTTTGTTTGCATGATTATTTTTTATGCCCCTCTTTTCTTAATGCCTGCTTTTTGTCCTTTTTTTATGCCCCCTTTTTGTGTCTTTATGCCTTTTTGATACCCTCTTTTTGTGTCTTTTTATACTTTTTTGATACCTTTTTTCGTGTCTTTTTATGCCTTTTTTGATACCCCTTTTCGTGTCTTTTTATGCCTTTTTCGATACCCCTTTTCGTGTCTTTTTATGCCTTTTTTGATACCCCCTTTTTGTGTCTTTTTATGCCTTTTTTGATACCCCTTTTTGTGTCTTTTTATGCCTTTTTTAAGCTCCTTTTTTTTACTTTTTATCTTTTGATTCTCCATTTTTTTCTTCCTTTTTTTTCCAATTTTTGGGCTGTTGTCTCACTGGTATGTCCAGAATTCCTCTTGCGACATCGAACTGGTGTTTACCTGCTTATGGGTTCTAGGGAGCATCGCCCCCCCCCCTTCCGTGGTCCGATCTCATAATAGGCCTTGCTGGACGAGGGCCTGGTCGACCAGGCTGTTGGTGCTCCCTTCACGTTGTTCTGAGGAGCATCACGTACTACGTACAATAGTGAACAAATAACGTACGTTAACAAGCTTTTGTTGGGTCATCTTTGTTCTCTGATAAAGCTCTGCTTTAGACAAAAGCTTTAATGAAAGCTTATTCTACAGATTTTGTCGTTTCTTCAAAAATCTATTTTTTTCTTTTTTTTTTAACATTTAAATACGCGCGTTGAAAATCCTTGAATTCTTCTAGTCTTTTCTAATTATTCGTCAGTTTGCAAGGCCTGGTCTCAGACCGAGTCGCGGGGGCGCTGACCCCCGAAAACCTCTCCAGGTATATTCTCCAGGTATCTCTGCTTTATCTCCCGAGGATTTTTGTTTTTCGACGGAGCGCATCTCGAGGGAGCGTATCTCGAGGGAGCGCATCTCGAGGGAGCGCATCCCCAGGGAGTGCATCTCCAGGGAGCGCATCTCCAGGAAGTGTATCTCCAGGGAGCGCATCTCCAGGGAGCACATCTCCAGGAAGAGCATCTCCAGGGAGCGCATCTCCAGGGAGCGCATCTCCAGGGAGCACATCTCTAGGGAGCGCATCTCCAGGGACCGCATCTAAAGGGACCGTATCTCGAGGGACCGCATCTCCAGGGACCGCATCTCCAGGGACCGCATCTCGAAGTTCTCCATCCATGCGACGCATTTCTCTAGTTTTTTTTCAGCATCCACAAAGTGTATTGGTTTTTGTTTACCATAGTATAATACCTGGAGAACATGTGTGATGCAATATATTAAGAATCTGTAAACAGTTTACATGTTTCAGGAGCAAGAGTTGCCCTGCAAGCATTGTTGCAAGTCTGCAAAGTAATTCCTCTGTTTACTGACGTTGTTTCTCTAGCAGGACTTGACAAAAATGTGTTTATTAGATCAAGAACTTGGTGTATAAATAAAGGTTTGCTCTCTCTCTCTCTCTCTCTCTCATATTGTAAATGGCTTAAAGTACCTGTAGAAGCATTTCGCCTGTACAACAGGCCTCTTCAAGATGAGAGTAAGACACATGCGCAACATCTGGGTATCTTTATTGTAGACGTTTCGCCATCCAGTGGCTTTATCAATACAAATTCTAGGACATAACTTGAAGACAGTAGAACTATGTACAGAAGATGAGGTAATCAGTCCCTCAACCTAGGAGTAGGTGCGAACAGCACCATATACCATTCGTACACAGGCCTCTTCAGTCGAATGCGGAAGTGATTACTTCAAGTATACTGAAGACAGCAGTGGAGGGGTAACTATAGGGTGATCAGGCCCTTACAACATTGTAAAGCAAATGTGAGGATGGGAGGAGGAAGAAAAGGGGAAGGGGGGGGAAAGGGAAAGAGGAGGGGAAGGAAAGGGACAGGAGGAAGAGAGGAGAGAAGCAAAAGGGAAGGGGAACTAAGAGATAATACAAATGCTTGCCAAGTCTGCCGCTAAGCACAATTAAGTCGCATCGCATATAAACGTTGAAATGAATCATAATTTTTTCCGTCTTGTAAAGGTTCTTCACTGTGGCTGGCACGCCTGAGCCTGGCACCCGGCACTCAGGCTTCTCAGGACAGTGCCTCCAGTCTAACCCCTTTCCCGCCCTTCCCTCCTCCCCCAGTCTCCCACGATTTGTGAGGCAATAACACTGAAATGCATATAATTCTGTGTGTGTGTGTGTGAGGGAAAGGGAGAAGGAAGGAATAAATGTGTGTTAGAAAGAGGGAGAGGGAAGGGATGAGAGAGAGAGAGAGAGAGAGAGAGAGAGAGAATGGCAGCCAAATGCGTGAGAGCCTTGACCGAGCCAAATGCGTGTGAGAGCAGGAGAGGGACTATACGGTCTTTCTTTATTAGTGAACCCCTTTCATTCACAAAATTTATATATATAATATAATATATATATATATATATATATATATATATTATATATATATATATATATATATATATATATATATATATATATACATATATTATATACATATACATATATATATATATATATATATATATATATATATATATATATATATATATATATATTATATATATTAACAAACTGGCCGTATCCCACCGAGGCAGGGTGGCTCAAAAAGAAAAACGAAAGTTTCTCTTTTCAAATTTAGTAGTAATTTATACGGGAGAAAGGGTTACTAGCCACTTGCTCCCGGCATTTTAGTCGCCTCATACAACACGCATGGCTTACGGAGGGAGAATTCTGTTCCACTTCCCCATGGAGATAAGAGGAAATAAACAAGAACAAGAACTAGAAAGAAAATAGCAGAAAACCCAAAGGGGTGTGTATATATATGCTTGTACATGTATGTGTAGTGTGACCTAAGTGTAAGTAGAAGTAGCAAGAGGTACCTGTAATCTTGCATGTGTATGAGACAGAAAAAAGGCACCAGCAATCCTACCATCATGTAAAACAATTACAGGATTCCGTTTTATACTCACTTGGCAGGACGGTAGTACCTCCCTGGGCGGTTGCTGTCTACCAACCTACTACCTACATACATACATATATATATAATATATATATATAATTTTATATATTATATATATATTATATATATATATATATTATATATATATATATATATATTAATATATACATGCATGCATGAAATTAACATCAGGAACAACGAGATGATTTTTCAATGTCTGTTCAGTAAGTCATGGTCCTTGATGCTATTGAAGGGCTCTTGATCCAAAAGGCAGTGTGTTGATGATTTCCAAGGGATTTTTATTCAGCAGGGGTGATCCTGATGTTAGTGAAAGGCTCTTGATCTTGTCGACTGTTGAGGGTGGTATCAAGTAGCGTCACAGTTGACCATAAGAGACGAAACTTCTCAAAAAAGGCACAATATCGTGACTGGAACAGTACACAAATAACCCGCACATAGGAGAGAGAGAGAGAAGCTTACGACGTTTCGGTTCGACTTGGATCGTAGCCTGTCAATGGACAAGTTAGACAGAAACGTCGTCATAGCCTCTCTCTCTCTCCTATGTGTGGGTTATTTGTGTATTACATTGCTCTTAAGCTATGAATGAACAGAGGTAAGGCAGCTGCAACTAACCTTATAAACGAGCTGAGGTAAGGCAACCGTTACTGAGTTTGGGCAAAACCTCATAATCTGTAAACAAAACAAGTTAAAACAACAGTAAATGAACCGAGGTTCGATAATAGTTTTTTTGTTTATATCTGCAGATTTAAACTTCGTAAAGAAACACACATGAAAGTACTAACAAAAAAGACAGAAATAAGAAAAGACTTCCGTACAGACGTCGAAGTCGGCGCCTCAAGACGATTAATCTGGCATTTATCGCAATGGCTTCATGACACGCCAAATATTTTACCCCCCTCAAGCATTTACCCCAGTGGTTCCCAAACTGGGGGTAAATTACCCCCTGGGGGTAATTTAACCATTTTTGGGGGGTAATGGAGGGGTGACAGAAAAAAAGTTATGAATTCTGAAAATCAAGAAAACAATGCGGTACCCGGTATGAGGATTATTGTTAACTTTGTCTTAGTATATAAAGTTGTAAAGTAAACCTATTATAAGTAAGTAATAAAGTTAAACCAAATAACAATAAACATCAAAGACTAATATACAGTATTAGAAAAGAAGAAATATATAGCTAAGTGTGTGGAAACCCAAAAGTATTTTGACAAGTATGCTTCAGGACAAAAGTCACTCAGTAGCCCAGATCGACCTGTCCAGTACGCGTCACTCACTTCCTGAGGCTGCCTCTATTTCACACTGTCAGTTTATCTGTGAGCATCAGCCGAGGTAGACATAAGCTGGTATGAAGCCAAGAATTCCTAAACTAGCTTCAAGTATGCAACTCCATCCATCCCACTGATGTTCTTGACATCTTTGGTAATAGTCATTAGAGATGCACAATGTTCAAATACAATAAATAAAAGAAAATATCTCAAGTGTTTTAATTTAGCCATATATATCAATAATAACAACATTTTGTGAAAGGGGTAACATGCTTTATGTGGCATGTTAAATTGGGTAACAAGCTGAAAAAGTTTGGGAACCACTGATTTACCCCCTCAAACATTTACCTCCCCTCCCCCCCCTCTAACTGACTTACAACGAGCCGCGTTAACTCATTTGCGTAATTTACGCCGGACGGTATTTTTTGAATAGGGTGGGGAGATAAGAAGGAGGCGGGGGTGTTCGACGTCCTATGACAGACAAGGGTAAGTCTCCCCATCTCTCTCACACCTCTTTCACACCCCTACCCCACCTTCATCTGTATCGAGGCGACGTACAGCTGACGCTAGGAAAGTCACGACGCGACGAGGTCACAGCTTGAAGCAGAGACACGTTTACGTACAAACCAAGTGCTAAAAATTCCCCAGTATTCCGCAGTTGGGAGAGAAACGTCAGTGGAACGTTTCGGTTCTGCAGCACATCTCCTTCTTTGTTTTTCTCTTGCGTACTACTACAACCACTAGGACTACTGCTAGTACTACTAGTAGTAGTCCTAGTATTACTAGTAGTAGCAGTAGTAGTACTGCTAATAAAAAGGGGTTTTAACAAGAGTTGTGTGACCCGGGTATTGTGACATTTAGATATTCTATGACCCAGGTATTGCATGATTCAAGTATTGTATAATCCAGCAGTAACAGCCTAGTTGATCAGGCCCTGATCCATCGGGAGGCCTGGTCATGGACCGGGCCGCAGGGGCGTTGATCCCCGGAATAACCTCCAGGTAACCTCCAGGTAGGTATTGTATGATTTAAGTACTGTATGACCCAAGTATTGCATGACCCAAGTGTTGTATGTCCCAGGTAATGTATGACCCAGGTATTGTATGGCCCAGATATTGTATGAACTAGGTGTGGTGTGACCCAGGTATTGTATGGCCCAGGTATTGTGTGACCCAGGTATTGTATGAGGTATGGCGTGACCCAGGTATTGTATGACCCAGGTATGATATGACCCAGGTATTGTATGACCAGTCATGGAACGGGGACATTAACCCCTTCCCCGGAATACCCTCCAAGAAGCCTCCAGGCAGGTAGATTCATACCTCGTTGAACATTCATACCCCGTTGAACATTCCAACCCCGTTGAACATTCTTACCTCGCTGAGCATTCCTCCCTCGTTGAACATTCCTTCCTCGTTGAACATTCCTACCTCGTTGAACATTCCTCCCCGGCGAGGAGGGAAGCCTGGAATAACACTGGTGCCTGGAAAACATAAATGGACTGAAGCTCGCTTGAGAATATTGTCTTACTGACAACGTCTTATATTTACGCAATAAAGTCAGGAACCTCCCCTAGTGTGTGTGTGTGTGTGTGTGTGTTTGCTTTCCTATTTCTCACGATTTTTCTAATGAACTGCTATCTTTGTTTACAGCTGCAACACCCAGAATTATAAGGATTTCCGGTGCCAGACAGAAGCACGAGAGAGGACTGAAAGATGGTATTTGATATCGTCCCTCACAAGAGACTGAGAGTCAGAATCCTGTAGATCAGGCAGGTGTAGAGAGTAATGTGTTAAGGTGGATCGGTAGGTAGGTAGGTAGGTAGTTAGGTAGGTAGTTAGATAGGTAGGGAGGTAGACAGGTGGGAAGGTATATAGGTATGGAGGTAGGGAAGGAGGCAGTGAGTGATTTTTCTCTAGAAGAGATATCAGAACGGGCAGGTGTAACAAGCGGGGTTCCACAAGGATCTGTATTGGGACTGGTACTGTTTCTGGTATATGATACACCAGAAGTGATAGTCAGGTGTATCCCGGTTTGCTGATGATGTAAAATTAATGAGGCGAATTAAAACAAAAAAATAGATGAGATCAGGGGAAAGGTTACAAACGGATATGAACAAACCGCAAGACGGATCAAGCAAGTGGCTGCTGGAATTCAACCCCAGAAGGCGCGAGGCAATGAAAACTCCGTACACACACACACACACACACACACACACACACACACACACACACACACACACACACACACACACACACACACACACAAACACACACACACACACACACACACACACACACACACACACACACACACACACACACACACACACACACACACACACACACACACACACACACGGGACAGGCTGCAGACCTGGTCAAGCAATTGGCTCCTGGAGTTCAATCCCACCAAGTGCAAAGTCATGAAGATTGGGGAAGGGCAAAGAAGACCGCAGACGGAGTACAGTCTAGGGGGCCAGAGACTACATACCTCACTCAAGGAAAAAGATCTTGGGGTGAGTATAACACCAGGCACATCTCCTGAAGCGCACATCAACCAAATAACTGCTGCAGCATATGGGCGCCTAGCAAACCTCAGAACAGCATTCCGACATCTTAATAAGGAATCATTTAGGACCCTGTACACCGTGTACGTTAGGCCCATATTGGAGTACGCGGCACCAGTTTGGAACCCACACCTAGCCAAGCACGTAAAGAAACTAGAGAAAGTGCAAAGGTTTGCAACAAGACTAGTTCCAGAGCTAAGGGGTATGTCCTACGAGGAGAGGTTAAGGGAAATCAACCTGACGACACTGGAGGACAGGAGAGATAGGGGGGACATGATAACGACATGCAAAATACTGAGAGGAGTTGACAAGGTGAACAAAGACAGGATGTTCCAGAGATGGGACACAGTAACAAGGGGACACAGTTGGAAGTTGAAGACACAGATGAATCACAGGGATGTTAGGAAGTATTTCTTCAGCCACAGAGTAGTCAGTAAGTGGAACAGTTTGGGAAGCGATGTAGTGGAAGCAGGATCCATACATAGCTTTAAGCAGAGGTATGATAAAGCTCACTGTTCAGGGAGAGTGGCCTAGTAGCGACCAGTGAAGAGGCGGGGCCAGGAGCTCGGACTCGACCCCTGCAACCTCAACTAGGTGAGTACAACTAGGTGAGTACACACACACCACACACACACACACACACACACAACAAACACACACACACACACACACACACACACACACACACACACACACACACACACACACACACACACACACACACACACACACACACACACACACAACCGAGTACACCCCTACACTATAACTCAAGGCGAGTACAAACGCAAGGTAAGCACACACTTCACAGACACACCTTCAAGAGTACAAAGAGACTACCAATATACTCACTGTGCACCTGCACGCGTGTGTGCTCACTCACACGCAAACTTCACAACTTCAGACGTGCAGGTAATCGTACACCACTCGCACCCCGCTTACGCAAGACGCATTAATTTTCACAACCCATTGGCATCAATTGTTCTCCAGTGAACACATCTGGCTGGCTTGTCCATATAAAACGCTTATTTACAGCTTATATCACCATGCATTAGTACCAGAGGTATTTATGGTAATTCTTGGGTGGCTGTGGGTTACCACCCACTTATTTAAGGTTATTTACTTTGGGTAAAGGGTTGGACAGATAGGTGGGTGGGACTGTTTTTTTTTTTTTATTGGGACCTGCCTAGTATGGGCCAGTAGGTCATTTGCATCGCATATTTAAATGTATGCAAAAGGAATAGAGCAGAGTGCGGCATAAGGAGTGTGAGCATCGGCGTTGGTTTATAAATGATCGGCAGTTTCCTCAGTGTAAGTGGCACACACACACACACACACACACACACACACACACACACACACACACACACACATGATAGCTTCTGTTATTATTATTTATATTTATTAATTTTTTTCGTTCTTGCAACTCGTTCTCAGGCCAAGCTTATTGTTGGTTGATCAGCCAGGCAGATTCGCTGGCCCATACATCCATCACAGCCTGGTTGACCATCACAACTTCTGCCTCTCTCTTTCCATCTACCTCCTTCCAGTCCTTCCTTACATATCACCTATATAACCAAAAGCCAATGCTTTATTTGTCCTTTAACTCCATTTATCTTGTGCTGCACTTTCTGCAAGACCTAACCACTTCAACAACCCATCTTCCACTCTATAAATTACAACTTACTGCCGCATCATCTGCTAGTTCCTCTGTTCAGTATTCTCTGCGTGGTATTCGTACCTCACATTAATATCCTATACAACAACACTTGAGGTGACTCCAGCCTCCTAACATGCAGCCTTAAACATCATATCTCTCTCTCTCTCTCTCTCTCTCCACACACACACGCACCACACACACACACACACATACACACACACACACACGCATCACACACACACGCATCACACACACACGCATCACACACGCATCACACACACACGCATCACACACACACACACACACACGCATCACACACACACACACGCATCACACACACACACACGCATCACACACACACGCACCACACAACAACAACAACAACAACAACAACAACAACAACAACAACAACAACAACAACAACAACAACAACAACAACAACAACATTAACAACAACAGGCCTGGTGTCTAATCGACATGTGCCTAGGACAAAATGGTAACTAACACACACACACACACACACACACACACACACACACACACACACACACACAGACCGATTTCCCTTAACCTTTCTTCACAGGACATTCCCCTTAGTTCTGGAACAAGGCTAGTTCCAAAACTAAGGGGAATGTCCTATGAAGAAAGGTTAAGGGAAATCGGTCTGACAACACTGGAGAACAGGAGGGTCAGGGGAGACATGATAACGACATACCAAATACTGCGTGGAATAAACAAAGTGGACAGAGACAGGATGTTCCAGAGATGGGACACAGAAACAAGGGGTCACAATTGGAAGCTGAAGACTCAGATGAGTCAAAGGGATGTTAGGAAGTATTTCTTCAGTCATAGAGTAGTTAGGAAGTGGAATAGTCTGGCAAGCGATGTAGTGGAGGCAGGAACTATACATAGATTTTAAGACGAGGTATGATAAAGCTCATGGAGCAGGGGGAGAGAGGACCTAGTAGCGGTCGGTGAAGAGGCGGGGCCAGGAGCTGAGTCTCGACCCCTGCAACCACAATTAGTTGAGTACAATTAGGTGAGTACACACACACGGAATTCTAATTACAGTGACGCCTTACGAGTTCCTTGTGCTGGGTTCCCAATAATTCTTAATCCACCACTTCTGTTTTTGAAAACATTGCTCTTGCACTCTCTAGATATGGGAGAAACTGGCATCACCGCTTAAAACAGACTTCACCTAAACAAAAAAAAAAAATACTTCTCTCAATTAAACTAAGAACAAACACTCTTAACAGACACCATCTTGTTATAAAGTCTCTTATACAGACATCTCTCCTAACATTATTCTTAGCCCAGGCTAAGAATAATGTTAGGAGAGATGCTTGTCTCTCTCTCCCAGTACACTGTCAGATGTTCGGAACTCACGTCACTTGACCTGACCTTTCGCAGTCCCATATTTCGCTGACCTGGTCTTTCTGCTGACTTTCAACGTGTTTCCTTTCATACGTAACCTGATGAGGCACCAGGGTACAACTGAACGTTGCAGGGGTCGAGTCCCAGCTCCTGGCCCCGCCTCTTCACTGGTCGCTACTAGGTCACTCTCCCTGAACCGTGAGCTTTATCATACCTCTGCTTAAAGCTATGTATGGATCCTGCCTCCACTACATCGCTTCCCAAACTATTCCACTTCCTGACTACTCTGTGGCTGAAGAAATACTTCCTAACATCCCTGTGATTCATCTGTGTCTTCAACTTCCAACTGTGTCCCCTTGTTGTTGTGTCTTGTGTGTGTGTGTGTGTGTGTGTGTGTGTGTGCTCACCTATATTTGGTTGCAGGGATCGATTCACGGCTCTAGTGTGTACTCACCTAATTGTACTCTCCTATTTGTGGTTGCAGGGGTCGAGTCATAGCTCCTGGGCCCGCCTCTTCACTGATTGCTTTTGGGTCCTCTCTCTCTCCCTGCTCCATGAGCTTTTACGAACCTGCCTCCACTACGCCACTTTCTAGGCTCTTCCACTTCCTGACAACTCTATGACTGAAGAAATACTTGTGTTTATGTGTGTGTGTGTGTGTGTGTGTGTGTGTATGTGTGTGTGTGTGTATGTGTGTGTGTGTGTGTGTGTGTGTGTGTGTGTGTGTGTGTGTGTGTGTGTGTGTGTGTGTGTGTGTGTGTTCCTTGCGCTTTACGATGCTTTGATTTTCTTATATTTTTATTACATCAGCCTATTTCATTGCTAATTATATTTCTTTAATGGCTCAAGTAAATATTTATCGTTTTAGGGACAAAACATTAGATTATTCCCTAAGCATAATACTATAATTATGACTCCCATTCATTACTGACCAGTGTGTCACTTTCAGGGGATGTTTTGGGTCCCAGCTTTTTTCTCATTTTGGGATTCTCTGAATTAGTGGAGCGGCATCAACTTAACTACTCGATTTTTCACTATTTTCCCCAAATTTAGGGAGAATCCTTTAGATGGCGTTTCGATTTTCCCTGTAAATTGTGGGTTGTGAATTGTTCCAGCCGCGGCATCGTAGATTATTTGTAAATCGTTCAGTTACGGTATTGTGGGTTAGTTGTAAATAATTCTGTCAACGGTATTGTAAATTGTAAATTGTTCCAGACATGTTATTAACATATTAATCTGTATTTATCTTCATGCTGCCATAATTGCAAAAATTCTGGATAATCTGTCGAAAATTGAACATCCCCAATTTATATTGTGCCCTTTCCATTATTTTTTTTTCTAGCAACACTAGATAAAACCTGAAATAATAGCTGTAAATGTCTTATATTTACGTCTCGGTGAGGTTTTTTTTTTTTTTTTTTTTTTTTTGGTGCCTAGTAAGGTTTTTTTTTTTTTTTGGTGCCTAGTAAGTTTTTTTTTTTTTTTGGTGCCTAGTAAGGTTTTTTTTTTTTTTGGTGCCTAGTAAGGTCTTTTTTTTTTTTTTTTTTTGGTGCCTAGTAAGTTTTTTTTTTTTTTGGTGCCTAGTAAGGTTTTTTTTTTTTTTTTTTTTTTTGGTGCCTAGTAAGTTTTTTTTTTTTTCACCGGTGTCTCGAAAATGGTTTATCCGAAATTATGTTAAAATTTATTTAAATTTGCTATGGAGAAATATTAAGTGAGTTTATGTAAATAAATGTATATGATCCACTGCCCGGTTTCGACCGTTTTCCGGGTTCGTTTGGTTCCTTCGGGTTCAAACCGGATTCGGGGTTCAGACCGTCTTCCGGGTTCAGACCGTCTTCCGGGTTCAGACCGTCTTCCGGGCTCAGACCGTCTTCCGGGTTCAGACCGTCTTCCGGGCTCAGACCGTCTTCCTGGTTCAGACCGTCTTCTGGGTTCAGACCGTCTTCCTGGTTCAGACCGTCTTCCGGGTTCAGACCGTCTTCAGGGCTCAGACCGTCTTCCTGGTTCAGACCGTCTTCCGGGTTCAGACCGTCTTCCGGGCTCAGACCGTCTTCCTGGTTCAGACCGTCTTCCGGGTTCAGACCGTCTTCAGGGCTCAGACCGTCTTCCTGGTTCAGACCGTCTTCCGGGTTCAGACCGTCTTCCGGGTTCAGACCGTCTTCCTGGTTCAGACCGTCTTCCGGGTTCAGACCCTCTTCCGGATTCAGACCGTCTTCCTGGTTCAGACCGTCTTCCGGGTTCAGACCGTCTTCCTGGTTCAGACCGTCTTCCGGGTTCAGACCCTCTTCCGGATTCAGACCGTCTTCCTGGTTCAGACCGTCTTCCTGGTTCAGACCGTCTTCCGGGTTCAGACCCTCTTCCGGATTCAGACCGTCTTCCTGGTTCAGACCGTCTTCCGGATTCAGACCGTCTTCCTGGTTCAGACCGTCTTCCGGATTCAGACCCTCTTCCGGATTCAGACCGTCTTCCGGGTTCAGACCGTCTTCCGGGTTCAGACCCTCTTCCGGATTCAGACCGTCTTCCGGGTTCAGACCGTCTCCCGGGTTAGCCCATCGTATAGGGGTCGTCATTCTCTCGTGGAACCAAACCTTCGCTCTTGTCTTAACAGAACCCAAGGGATTTGGATGCATTTTATTTCCCCGGTATTACGGAAAGAAAATCAACTATTTCATTGGAAACAGAGGAGGACTTGACATGCAAACGATGACTCCAACAATAACAAGGAGGCCGCAGGCTCGCCATTACCGCCCTGAGTCATGGTTGGCCACGTCTGAAGCGGTCGACCTTGGAGATTTATCGACTGGTCGTAAACTGCGTCCGATACCGGTCAGGAACATACGCGTGAGGAAGAGGAAGAAGAGGAGGAGGAGGAGGAGGAGAAGGAAGAGGAGGTAGAGAAAGGCCCAGCATCATTTTCTGTATGCTCTTAATCTTCATTGGGATATTGGGGTGAGGTGCTGGCTTGAGAAAGGTCATTGGCCGTTATTATGGAGGGGAAATAGAGCTATCTTGCCTGAGACACTGCATCAGTCACTGCAATGTGAACACCTTCCTGTATCGGTCACTGCATCAGTTACTGCGGCATGAACACCTCCTTGTATCAGTCACTGCGTGATTTGCTGCGTAAGTCATTTGCAGAAAGAAGGGAACCTTCCTGTGTCAGTCTCTGCAGAAAGTACACCTTTCTGAATCAGTCGCTTCATCAGTCACTGCTCCAGTCACTGCACCAGTCATTGCATTAGTCACTGCATCAGCCACTGCTGTAAGAAACCCTTCCTTTACCAGTCACTGCAGTAACATACCCTCCTACATCACTTACAATACTTGCAAGCCTCGTTTTACGCAAGTCGCTGCGTCAGTCGCTGCGTCAGTCGCTGCATCAGTCGCTGCGTCAGTCGCTGCGTCACTCGCTGCATTAAGGGCACATTACTTCCTGCTTTCGTTCAACCTCATAAATGACTGGCAGTTTATTCATTGCTAAAAGGGCTAAATTAGAGGTAATAGACTAGCTCAAGATAATTGGCGCAGGAAAATGCATTCTGAGAACAGTGTTTGACCCTGTAAAGTGTCGAATCCATCAACCTTTACTAATTCATGACCGAGGAGCAATCGTACCTTTTACATCCGGACCACCTCCCACCCCCCAAAAAATTACCATAACCTAGGCTCAAGCAATATATTTGCATTCATAGAGGAACATGTACGGTGGGAGCCAAATGGACATGGTTATCCTCCCGCCTGTCGTAAAACTTCACGCTAGGCATAATATTACCATTCTAGGCTGACTCACGAGAGGTGGAACATCAACAGGCCCGCCTTCCTTCAGACTACATACATTTTCTGGGTCCTGTGTCTAAGAATTTCACATTCCTTCACCGTGTCTCTCTCTCTCTCTCTCTCTCTCTCTCTCTGTCTATGTATCTATCTATCTATCTATCTCTCTCTTAAGTGCAAAACTTTGGCTTCTGGATGCAGGGATAATAAATGTATGCAATTCAGAATACATTATAAAATCTGCCATCGTTAAGTGGATAGGATATTTATAAGTGAATTTAAAAAAAAATATTCAAGGGGACGATTTATTACTGATGAATGTAGAAACGGAAATATTTTGTACTGTGGTAAGAGGATGAATTGCAATGAAGAGTTCCATACAAGTGTTAGGTGCTGGCAGGAGAACGCAGCTTCATGTTCGTGAAGAACTAGATGGAGGATGAATTTAATCAATGGCGGTAAACGATACCTGGAGTTTACCTGGAGAGAGTTCCGGGGGTCAACGCCCCCGTGGCCCGGTCTGTGACCAGGCCTCCTGGTGCATCAGGGCCTGATCAACCAGGCTGTTGCTGCTGGCTGCACGCAAACCAACGTACGAGCCACAGCCCGGCTGATCAGGAACTGACTTTAGGTGCTTGTCCAGTGCCAGCTTGAAGACTGCCAGGGGTCTGTTGGTAATCCCCCTTATGTATGCTGGGAGGCAGTTGAACAGTCTCGGGCCCCTGACACTTATTGTATGGTCTCTTAATGTGCTAGTGACAAGAAGAGATTAATGACAAAAAGCAAATAAAAACAATACACAGGGCAAACACAGATACAAACACAAACAACACACACACACACAGACACACACACACGCACACACACACACACAAACGCACACACAAACTTACACAGACAACACAAACACAATCACAACACCATAAGCACTATACATAAACGCCATACACAAACACGATAGACAAACACCATACACAAACACGATAGACAAACACTATACACGAACACCAGTAGCAACACACTACCTGGCTGTACCTTGTAGTAAGAACTTCCACTTTTCTCTAAGTGGTTATTGTGTATTCAAACCTTTGAAGTACACTTTCTGAACACCACTTGCCTCTTTCATTAATATTTCAGTAGCCAACCTGTAACTCCGACCAGGTGGGACCCCAGTGGGGCTCTGACGAGGTGGGACGCCCTGGACCCTGACCAGGATGGACTCTGACAAGGTGGGTCCCCTGGACACTGACCAGGATGGACTCTGACAAGGTGGGACGCCCTGGACCCTGACCAGGATGGACTCTGACAAGGTGGGTCCCCTGGACACTGACCAGGTGGAGCCCTGAGGCCCTTACCATATGGGATCCCATGGACCCTCACCAGGATGAGCTCTGATCAGGTGGGACCCCTTAGACACTGACCAAGTGGGACCTCCAGGACCATGACCAGGTGTGGCCCTAACCAGTTGGGACCCCCTGGACCCTGACCAAGGGGTCCCAACTGGTGTATGCTTAGCCAGGGGGTCCCAGCTGGTGTATGCTTAGCCAGGTGGTATACGCTCACCCTTCTGCTGGTGAGGGGCTCTCGCTCCAAGGAAATGGAGTTACCACTCCCATTCCTCGAATCAAAACGAATTACCTCCTATGGCCCAGGCGCTCTCTCGTGAATATAATAATAATAATAATAATAATAATAATAATAATAATAATAATAATAATAATAATGATAATAATAATAATAATAATAATAATAATAATAATAATAATAATAATAATAATAATAATGATAATAATAATAATAATAATAATAATAATAATAATAATAATAATAATAATAATGTAACCGGCTCATTAGTACATTCATCTCTCTCTCCTCTCTCTCTCTCCTCTCTCTCTCTCTCTCTCTCTCTCTCTCTCTCTCTCTCTCTCTCTCTCTCTCTCTCTCTCTCTCTCTCTCTTACCAACACTCCTACACAGCATTACCTACTCCAACTACTCACTGCCCCTTCAACCTCTTCCTCTTGCCCTTAATCCTCTCATACTCTCAATCCCCCCTCAGCCAGGCAGTGCCCTCCTCTCTTTCACCCCTCTCTCACCTTTCCTCTTTACTCTCTCCTATTCCCCCGTCATTCTCTAACTCATCACTGCTGATCCTAAGTCATGGCTTACTGTGCTTTCGTGATTCCTAACAACAGGCTCATTGCAGAAACCAGGGATACTAAAAAAAATACGAGACAAAATATACAATTCTTGTAGACCCATCATACATTACTCATGCACGATGGCTGATAAATTGGGCTGAAGAAAGTGGTATACAAGAAAAATGTGTATTGTAACCTTGGTCTGTCGATGTTAATTATTAGAAAGTGCATTAGAAGAGAGATAGATGATGAATCTAAATGTCGTAGGAATGCGGACCAGTAATTCTCTATATCACTGACGTAGTTCAACGTCTGTTAGAAACAGGACGATAGAAGGAATAACGATACCTACAGTGTGGTTGACGGGATGTTAGTGCACGTCATAGGAATGCAGTTAGAAGAGTGAGTAGATCAATAGTTCGCTATAATATTAACGTAGTTAGACGCCTGTCAGAAACAGGACGGTAGGAGTTGCGATACCCACAGTGTAGTTGAGAGAATGTTAATGGAGGCATTACTGGACAAATCGGTCCTGGGACCTTGGTCACTTGGAGCGACCAATTTCTCAAGACTGAATCGCGTCCGTTAAAAACGTCTTAAGTTTATGTGCTTATGTCTTTTTACCCATATCAGGAACAATTTGTTATGTTAACAAATTGACTGTTGTTGCTGTAGCCAGGCAAAGGCTTGGTTACAAGCACTTCCCCTGACAATGGTCTACCTTTTAACTGTCTTCCGTATGGACTTTTAGGTTTTGTGACGCTTATTATAAATCCTGGTTGTCTGCCGGGACCTCGGTGACCTTTTAAGAGGAAAACTTCATTGTGATTACCTTAACTGTTTTTTAATAGATACGACTTTTTTTTAAGTTGTTACGAATTTGTAATAAAATCTGGTTGTGGTAACGTGAGAGTTATTTTGACTGATGATTGTTTAACGATGAGGCTTTATTAATTACGTTTATGAGAGTGTGAGAGTTTTAATGTGCGTCGTGCTATGTAAGTGGCTGATTCATGTGTTCGAGCACAGTTTGTGTGTGTGTGTGTGTGTGTGTGTGTGTGTGTGTGTGTGTGTGTGTGTGTGTGTGTGTGTGTGTGTGTTGTGTGTGTGTGTGTGTGTGTGTGTGTGTGGGGTGTGTGTAAAGGAGAGGAAGTGTGAAATAATACCTCGTATTTGAAGATAAAGTGATGCATTATTGGCCTCTCTAACAAGCAAGAATATTGTCTGGAAATAGATTTGTGCACACTCGTAGTGACTGGGTTTGTGAATCTGGGTTTCCACACACACACACACACACACACAGGTAGATACACAGATAGTTTGGGAGAAAGGGAGGAGAGAGAGAGAGAAAGAGAAAGAGATAAAGCACTATCACCTCAGAAAGGATGTGCGTCACCCACAGCCACCAGTAAGTTGACTTGTTGAATCGTGTTTTATTGTATCCTTCACATTAATATATAAAATATATATATATATATATATATATATATATATATATATATATATATATATATATATATATATATTATAATATATAAAATATATATATATATATATATATATATATATATATATATATATATATATATATATGTGTGTGTGTGTGTGTGTGTGTGTGTGTGTGTGTGTGTGTAATGTGAAGGGTAGAGGATGCGTAGACCAAGTGTTTAGAGTGAAACATATAGGCAGTATTTAGGTAAGGGTAAAGGGGTTTTTGTGGCATTTATGGATTTGGAAAAGGCGTGTGACAGTGTGGATAGGGGGGCAATGTGGCAGATGTTGCAGGTGTATGGTGTAGGAGGTAGGTTACTCAAAGCAGTGAAGAGTTTTTACAAGCATAGAGAGTATGTGTGATGTCACCGTGGTTGTTTAATATATTTATTGATGGGGTTGTAAGAGAAGTAAATGCGAGGGTCTTGGCAAGAGGTATGAGGTTAAAAGATAAAAAATCTAACACAAAGTGGGAGTTGTCACAGTTGCTCTTTGCTGATGACACTGTGCTCTTGGGAGATTCTGAAGAGAAGTTGCAGAGGTTGATGGATGAATTTTGTAGGGTATGTAAAAGAAGAAAATTAAAAATGAATATAAGAATGAGTAAGATGATGCGGATAAAAAAAAGGTTAGGTAACGAAAGATTGGATATCAGATTGGAAGGAGAGAGTATGGAGGAGGTGAATGTATTCAGATATTTAGGAGTGGACGTGTCAGCAGATGGGTTTATGAAAGATGAGGCGAATAATAGAATTGACGAGGGAAAAAAGGTGAGAGTGTACTGAGGAGTCTGGGGAGAAAAAGAACTTTGCCCCATGAAAAAAAAGGGGGGAATTTGAAAAAAGAAATACCCAAATCCCAACCTCTTTTATGGGTGTGAAGCATGGGTGATGAATTTTTTGCAACAAGGGGGAAGGGTTTTTGGGGAGGTAGTGGAGATTCAGGGATGGGGGAAATTTGTGTTGTTTGAATAAAATGCAGATTTTTCCTTTATTTTGGGGAAATTTGAGAGGGGGCGGGATTACCAAAACTATTATCCCAGAGGGCTGAGGAAAAATTGTTGAGGTGTTGGGACATGTAGGAATTTTAAAGGGTTTTTGAATAAATTTCCCAAGGGGCGTATAAATCTAATTCCCGGAAATGTTTGTGAGTCTTTATAAGCGGGGTATCAATTCTTTCCCTTTTTTTTCAAAAACCCAAGGGAAATGATCATTTTCCTTTTTTCCCCCCCTTTCCCTTCCCTTTCCCTTCTCCCTTTTTCCTCCTTCCTCCTTCCTTCTCCCTTCTTGCCCCCTTAAACTGGCTTTTTGCGTTCGAACAAATCTTTTTTTAAGTGAACTAATCTGTGGAGCTGGTTTTTTACCCCCCTTTTACCGCCAAGGAAAAAATGGTGACTCTTTGATTCATAACTTTTGCAAAAATTTTTCCCCTGTGCTTTAAAAAGGGATTTTTTTTTTAATTTCACCATTAAAGACAAGCCCTTCTTAATGTATTTCACGTAGAGAGGGAAGTTTTTCTCTGTGAGAAGAGAGGGATGAGCAGGGGAAGTTGTGGGGGTGGGTGTTAATGTGGGGTTGGGGTTTAATGGGGGGTTGGGGGTGATAAGGGTTGGGTTTTTAGGGGTTTTAAATTTGGGGGTTTGAAGATGTTTTTCTGTTTTTTGGATTTAGAATTTTTAATGAGGGGTTGTGGCGGTTTCTAAGTGGGGTGGTGGGGGGTTTCCAACCCCGGGGGAAAAGAAAAGGCAATTAAGTTTGATCTTAGGAAGGGGAGGGGGCCCAGCGAAAGTTCCTGGAAACGAGAGCCCGAAAGGAGACGTGCGAATATTCAAGGGAGTGCCCATTCCCGAGAGTTTATATATCTCAGTGTGTTCGATGGCCCCTGGTCAGTTTCCTTATTGCTTATAGCCCCAGGGCCTTACCTTTTCTCTCTCTTCTCTCTCTCCCCCTCCTCTCTCTTCTCTCTCTCTCTCTTCTCTCTCTCTTTTTCCCCTCTCTTCTCTCTCCCCTCCTCAGCACCCCTCCCAAAGTATTCTATCTGTCGTCAAGTTTCCCCCTATTTCCCCCCTGATAAACCGGGAGCCCCTGGCGTGTCCCCCGCCAGGGAGGGGAAGGAAGGGGGTTTTGGTTTTTTGGGGGGAGGAACGGGGGGCTCCCCCCTTTCCCCTTCCCCCCCCTCCCTCCTTCCCCCTTCCCCCCATCTCCCCCTCCCCGGGATGCCGCGGTGCACCCCTTATCCCCTTTACCTCCCTATTTGTTTGGGTAAAAAAGGCGGTGGGGGGTAGGCCCCTTGGGGTTCCGGGATGTTGGAAAAAGGGTTCTTTTTCCCAAAGGGAAGGGAGATATTCTCCCTTTCCAGTGGTTTCCCCTTTCCCCTTTGTGTGTCTTTCTTAGTCAGGTAGACGCACATAGCTTTTAAATTTTTTAATTTATTATTATTTATTTTTTATTATTTTTTATTATTATTATTTTTATTTACTTTATTATTTTTAAAATTTTGCTTGTTATAGGATGCTAGTCAATTTTTAATAGTTTTTGGAAAAAGGTCAGAGAGAGAGACAAAAGAGAGGAGGGTTGCTATGGCAGGAACCCAAAGGACCGCCTTGGACTGACTACCTGCCCCACCCCCCTTTAACGGGCACTTTTTTTTTAAAAATGCCCCAAATTTTTGGGCAACACCAGAAACGGTGTTTGTTGGGGAATCCCTGTAATAAGTTCCCAACACAAATTTTTCCACGCTATTTCCCTTGTGGGAAAAACCCCCCAAGGGGTGCGACTACTTAACTGAAAATCAGGGGGGTTAAAATTTTTTGGGGATCCCCTTCCCTGGGGATTCGAAGTGTAAACCCCAACCCTTGGGGGGCCCCTTAAAAGTAGGGGGGGTAAAACCGAGCTGGGAGCCCTTCAGAAAGGGGTCAGCCTCCCCGGGGGATTAAAGTATTGTCGGCCTGAGTGGAAAATTAAAAGTAGTGCCCAACCCCAGAGCTGGGAAAATTAAAGTAGTTTTAAAACCCTGAGTGGGAAAACCATTTTGTGCCCAAAAAGACCCGGGGGGACCTTCAGTTTTTGTCAACCAGGGGTGGGAGATTTCAGTATTTGTAAAACCGCTGGGGACTCATTGTGTAGCCTGAGCTGGGAGATTTCAGTATGTCAGCCTAAAGCTGGGAGAATAGTCGCAACCAGAGCGGGGAGACCTTTAGTGTCAACGAGCTGGGAGATTTCAGTAGTGTAAACCAAGGGCGGGAGATTTTCATTTGGGTAAAATGAGGGGTAAATTTCTTGTGTCACCGGGAGTGGGAGATTAAAGTGTGTAAACCCTGGTGGGAGATTCAAAATGCAGCCAGACCTGGGAGACATCAGTAGTGTCACCTGAGCTGGGGTTAAGTAGTGTAAACCCAGAGCTGGGGACTTCTTTTGGGGTCAACCAGGGGCGGGGAGACTTAAAGAGTGAAACCCAAAAGGCTGGGGGGTTTCAGTAGTGTCAGTTTGGCGGGGGAACCCCCGTAGTGCCAACCAGAGCTGGGAGCCCTTTAAAGTAGTGTCCCAGAGCTGGGGGACTTCGAAAAGTGTCGCCCTGACCCTGGGAGCCTTCCCAGTGTGTAAACCCAAGGCGGGGAGATTTCCCGTTTTTGTAAAGAGCGGGGAAAGCCCTTTAAATATGTCAACCTGAGCTGGGAGACTTCATAGTGTAAACCCAGAGGGGGGAAAACTTCGTAGTGCCCAGCCTAAATGGGAGATTCCCACTAGTCCCAAACCCAGAGCGGGGAGATTTCCCAGTAGTTTTAAACCCAGAGCTGGGGGGCCCTTCAGTAGTGTCAACCAGAGCTGGGGGGGGAACTTAAAGTAGTGTCACCCTGAGCTGGGGGGAAATTCAGAAGTGTAAACCCTGAGCTGGAAAATTCAGTAGTGACCCCCTGACTGGGAGACTTCATTTGTGTAAACCCAGGAGCTGGGAGCTTCATTTTAGTGTCAACCGGGGCTGGGAGACTTCAGTGGTCAAACCGAGCTGGGAACTTCATTTGTGTAACCCCTGAGCTGGGGTTTCAGTAGTGTCAACCGGGCCGGGGAGATTTTCAGAAAGGTCAACCGGGCCCGGGAAGTCTTCAGTATGCCCAACCTAAGCTGAGGCCCTTCAGTAGTGAAAAACCCTAAAAGCTAGGAAAACTTCAGTAGTGTCAACCTGGTGGAGATTTCATTGCCCAACCAGGGGCTGGGAGACTTCATTTGGGGTAAACCTTGAGCTAGGAGACTTCAGTAGTGTCAACCAGTTGGGAGACTTCAGTTTGTCAACTGAGTTTGGGAGACTTCATTAGTGTAAACCTGAGCTGGGGGGAATTTTAGTGGGTGTCAACCTAGCTGGGGATTTTAAAGTGGTGTCAGCCCTAAACTGGAGATTTTCAGAGTGCAAAAAGGCTGGGAACTTCGGTAGTGTAAACCTTTGGTGGGGGAGACTTAAAGTAGGTCCCCTGAGCTGGAAAACTTCAGTAGTGTCCCCCCTGAGTGGGAGCCTTCAGTAGTGTCGTCTGAGCGGGAAAATTTTCAGAGTTTCAACCTGGGGCTAGGGATTTCAGTAGTGTAAAACCGAGCTAGGAGACTTCAGTAGTGTAAAACCAACGGGGGAGACTTCTTTTGGGTGTAAACCTGGGGCGGGGGAGATTTCCCTTTAGTGTAAACCCGAGCTGGGGGGGACTTCATTTAGGGTCAACCAGAGCTGGAGACTTCAGTAGTGTCAACCAAAAGCTGGGGGGACTTCTAGTTCACCCCCTAAATTTGGGAAAGACTTCGGGAGTTTTCCCCTTTGACTGGGAATTTCATATTTTTCCAACCGAGCGGGGAAAATTTTGTATAAAAACCCCAGATTGGGAAAATTCAGTGGGGGTCGTCTGACGGGAACTTCAGTAGTGTCCGGGACGGAGACTAAAGTAGTGTCAACCGAGCGGGGAGATTTCAGAAATGTCAAACCAAGTGGGAGACTTCAGTAGTGTAAACCCCGAGCTGGGAGACTTCGTATGCTAACCTGAGCGGGGAGACTTCAGTAGTGTAAACCCCTGAGCGGGGGACTTCAGTAGTGTCAACCGACTGGAATTTTTCAGTAGTGAAAAACCAGAGCTGGGGACTTCAGTAGTGTCAACCTGAGGGGGGAACCCTTCAGTAGTGTCCCCCCTTTAAGCTGGGAGATTTTCAGTATTGCAGCCTGGGGCTGGGAGACTTCAAAAAGTGTAAAACCAGAGCAGGGAGATTTCAAGTTAAACCCAGAGCGGGGGAACTTCAGTAGTGTAAACCCTGAGCAGGGAGATTTCAGTAGTGTAACCCCCGGCGGGGGAAATTCAGTATGTAAAACCTGAGCGGGGAAAGACTTCAAGTGCAAAAAGAGCGGGGGGGATTTTCGTAGTGTAAAAACCTTGAGCTGGGAAAATTCAGAGTGTCAACCTAAAGCGGGAAAATTCCCGTAGTGTCAACCTGAGCGGGCAGCTTCAGTATTTGCCCCAACCCTGAGCTGGGAGTTCAGTATGTCAACCTAAAGCGGGGAGATTTTCAGTAGTGTAAATTTTGGCTGGGAGTTTTCCATTATTTGTCAACCGCAGCTAGGGGGCCCTTCAGTAGTGTAACCTGAGTGGGAGACTTCAGTAGTGTCAACCAAGTTTGGGAGACTTCAGTGGGAAAACCCTAAAGGGGAGACTTCAGTAGGGTAAACCCTGGGGCGAGATTCCCAGAAGTGTAAACCCGGGAAGCGGGGAAAATTCAGAAAGTGTCAACCTGAGCGGGGAGACTTCAGTAGTGTAAACCTGGGGCTGGGAGATTTCAGTATTTGGTCAACCAAGTGGGAGATTCGTAGGTCCCAGAGCCTGGGAGACTTCGTATTTTGTAAACCTTTCCCGGGGAGACCCCAGTAGTTCAACCAGAGCGGGGGAGACTTCAGTAGTGTCAACCTGGCTGGGAGACTTCAGTAGTGCCCAAATGAGCGGGGAGACTTCAGTATGCCCAACCAAGCGGGGAGACTTCAGTATGTAAACCTGACCCGGGGAAAGGGGACTTCAGTAGGGGTCAGCCTAAGGGGGAGATTTCTAGGCCCGTCGGGGCTGGGAGACTTCAGTAGTGTAAACCTGAGCGGGGAGACTTAGTATTTGTAAAACCTGAGCTGGGAGACTCGTGTTTCAACCTACGGGGGAGATTTCCCGTAGTGCCCCCCCTGAGCGGGGAGACTTCAGTAGTGTCACCCTGAGCGGGGGGAGACTTCAGTAGGGGGTAAACCCTGAGCGGGGAGACTTCAGATTTGTGAGTGAGCTGGGGATTCATTATTGTCAGCCTAAAGTGGGGGACTTCATTTGTGCCCATTCTGAGCTGGGAGACTTCAGTTTGCCAGTCTGGCTGGGAGACTTCAGTATTGTCATTCTGACTGGGGCCCTTCAGTAGGGGTCAGTCTGAGCTGGGGGGACTTATTTGTGTCAGTCTGAGCTGGGAGACTTAAAGGTGTCAACCGACTGGAGACTTCATGGTCGGGCCTGAGCGGGAGACTTCAGTAGTGTCAGTCTGAGCGGGGAGATTTCCCTTAGTGTAAACCCTGAGTTTGGGAGACTTATAGTGCAGCCTGACGGGGAGACTTCAGTAGTGTCGATTTTGAGCGGGAGATTTTCAGTATGCAGCCCTGGTTTGGGAGACTTCAGTAGTGTCAACCTGAGCTGGGAGACTTCATTTAGTGTCTTTGAGCGGGGAGCTTAAAGTAGTGCCCTTGAGCTGGGGGGGAACTTCTTTATTTGTCCCCTGACTGGGAGACTTAAATTTAGTGTCAACCTGAGTTTGGGGGGGATTTTCAGTAGTGTCATTCCTGAGCTGGGAGACTTCATTAGGTCCCTGACTGGGAGATTTCCCTTTGTGCCCAACCTGAGCTGGGAGACTTCGTAGGGGTAAAGTCTGAGTGGGGGGATTCATTTAGTGTAAAGTCTGAGCTGGGAGCCCTTTCAGTAGTGTCAACCGAGCTAGGGGGATTCCCAGTAGTGCCCAACCAGACGGGGGAAGACTTCAGTAGTGTCAACCTAGTGGGAGCTTCATTTGTGTAAACCCTGAGTGGGAGATTTCAGTAGTGTAAAACCTGGCTGGGGGGGACTTCAGTAGTTAAACCAGGCGGGAGCTTTAGAGGGGTCAGCCTGAGCGGGGAGACTTCAGTATGTAAACCTAAAGTGGGAGACTTCGTTTGTCAGCCTGACTGGGAAAATTTCGGGTAGTGTCAGCCTGGGGCGGGGATTTCAGTACTGTAACCTGAGCTGGGAGACTTCATTTGTGTCAACCTGAGCTAGGAGTTTCCCAGTAGTGTAAACCAGACCTGGGGACTTCGTATGTCAACCAGACTGGAACTTCATGTGTCAGCCGGACCCTGGGAGACTTCAGTAGTGTCAACCGGAGCGGGGAACCTTCATTAGTTTTAAACCCAGACTGGGAGATTCAGTTGTAAACCCGGGAGCCGGGAGCCCTTCAGTAGTGTCACCTGAGCGGGGAGACTTCAGTAGGTAAACCTGAGCGGGGAGACTTCAGTAGTGTAAACCCCTGAGTTTGGGACTTCAGAAATTGTCACCTGACCCGGGGAGATTTTCAGTGTGTTAAACCTGAGCAGGAGACTTCAGTATGTAAACCGAGCGGGGAAAACTTCAGTAGGGGTCAACCAGACTGGGAAAATTTCGTAGTGTCAGCCTGACGGGGGAGATTCAGTATTGCCCAGCCTGAGCGGGGAAAGACTTCGGGAAAGTGTAAACCCTTTAGCGGGGAGACTTCAAGTAGTGTCAACCAGAGCGGGGGAGACTTCGTATTCAACCTGAGGGGGAGACTTCATTTAGTGTAAAACCTGAGGGGGGAGATTTCCCATTAGTGTCAACCAGAGCGGGGGAATTTCAGTGGGTGTAAACCTGAGCTGGGAGACTTCATTAGTGTAAACCAGAGTTTGGGAGACTTCGTAGTGTCAACCTAAACGGGGAAAGGACTTCATTTAGTGCAGCCTGAGCTGGGAGACTTCAGTATGGTCAACCAGAGTGGGAGATTTCCCAGTAGTGCCCCAACCAGGGGCGGGGAGATTCAGTAGGGTAAACCCAGAGCTGGGAGACCAGTAGTTTCAACCAGAAGTGGGAAGACTTCAGTAGTGTAAACCTTTACGGGGAGACTTCAGTAGTGTCAGCCTGAGTGGGAGACTTCAGTTTGAAACCCCGGCGGGGGGGACTTCAGTATGCAACCAGAGGGGAGACTTCAGTAGTGAAAAACCCAGAGCGGGGGGACTTCAGTTAGTGTCAACCAGAGCGGGGAAATTTTTCAGTAGTGTTAAACCCTTTAGCGGGGAGACTTCAGTAGTGTAAACCCAGAGCGGGGAGATTTCAGTGGGGTAACCTGAATGGGAACTTCAGTAGTGTAAAACCAGAGCTGGGGACTTCAGTAGGGGTCAACCGGGCGGGGAGACTTCTTTGGGAAGCCTAGCTGGGAGACTTCAGTAGTGTCAGCCTGGCTGGGGGGCTTCATTTTAAAGTGGGGACAGTGACTGGGAGACTTTTTTTGGGGGTCAACCTGAGGGGGAGCCCTTAGTGTGTAAACCCGGGGGAGTTTGGAGACTTCAGTGGTAAAACCTGAGCAGGGGAAGACTTCAGTAGTGTAAACCCTGAGCGGGGGGAGATTTCAGAAGGGGTAAAACCTGAGCGGGAAAACTTCAGATGTCAACCTGACGGGGAGACTTAGAAAGTGTCAACCGAGCTGGGGATTCAGTAGTGTGAGCCTGACTGGGGACTTCGTATGCCCCAGCCTAAAGCTGGGAGACTTCAGTAGTGTAAACCCTGACTGGGAGACTTCAGTAGTGTAAACCTAAAGCTGGGGGGCTTCATTATGTCGCCCGAGTGGGGACTTCAGTAGTGTCATTTCGGGAATTTGGGGGACTTCAGTAGGTCATTTTTGAGCTGGGAGACTTCAGTAAGTGTCAGTCTGAGGGGGAAAACTTCGGGTATTTGTCATCTGAGCTGGGAAAATTTCAGTAGTGCCCAACCTGAGCTGGGAGACTTCAGTAGTGTCAGCCGAGCTGGGAGACTTCAGTAGTGCCCTTCTGAGCTGGAAGACTTCAGTAGGGGTCAACCGGGGGTTGGAGACTTCATTGTGTCAGCCTGGCTGGGAGTTCTAGTGTCAGTCTGAGCTGGGAATTCAGTAAGTTTTTCAGTCGAGCTGGGGACTTCAGAAGTGTAAAACCTGAGCTGGGAGCCCCTTCAGTAGTGCCCGTCTGAGTGGGAGACCCCAGTAGTGTCAGTCTGAGCTGGGAGATTTCCCATTAGGGGTCAGCCTGAGCGGGGGCTTCAGAAAGGTAAACCGGGAGCGGGGAGACTTCAGTTTTTCACCCCTGAGCTGGGAGACTTCAGTATGCCCGCCTGAGTTTGGGGGGGGCTTCATTAGTTTAAACCTGGGGCTGGGAGTTTTTCTTGTGCAGTCGAGCTGGGGACTTCATTTAGTGTCAGTCTGACGGGGAGGACTTCGAAGTGAAAAACCTGGGGCAAGGGGGGCTTCAGAGGTAAAACCCCAGAGCGGGGAGACTTCATAGTGTCAACCTGAAGGGAGACCCCCAGAAGGTCAACCTGGGGGCTGGGAGCCCTTCAGAGGGGTAACCCTGGGGCCTGGGAGACTTCAGTAGTGTCAACCAGAGCGGGGGAGACTTTAGTAGTGTAAAGCCTGAGCTGGGGGACTTCAGTATTTTCCAACCTGAGCTGGGAGATTTTCAGTAGTGTCACCCCTGAGCGGGGAAAATTCAGTGTGTCACCCTGAGCTGGGAGATTTCCCAATTACTGTAAACCCTAGCTGGGAGACTTCAGTATGCAAGCGAGAAAGGAGATTTCCCGTGTGTCAACCAGAGTGGGAGATTCTTTTATTTGTCAACCAGATCGGAGTTTTCAGTAGTGTCACCTGAGCGGGGAGATTTAAAGTAGTGTAAAACCTGAGCTGGGAGACCTTCGTAGTGTCAACCTGGGGTGGGAAAACTTCAGTTTTTCAACCAGACGGGAGATTCAGATAGGGTCACCCTGAGCTGGAGCCCTTCAGTAGGTAAACCGGGGGCTGGGAGACTTAGAAAGTGTCACCCTTTGAGCGGGGAGACTTCAGTGGTGTCAGCCTAAAGTTTGGGGATTTCAGTAGTGTTAACCTGAGCTAGGGACTTCAGTAGTGTAAACCAAGCTGGGAGAATTCAGTAGTGTCAACCAGACGGGGGAGACTTCAGTGTGTCAGCCTGGCTGGGAGACTTCAGTATTTCCCAGCCGGGAGCTGGGGGGACTTCAGTAGTGCCCAACCTGAGCGGGGAAAATTCGTAGTGTCAACCAGACTGGGAGACTTCATAGTGTAACCCTTTGAGCGGGGAGATTTCAGTATGTAAACCTGAGCTGGGAGATTTAGTAGTGTCAACCAGAGTTTAGGAGCCCTTCAGAAATGCCCCCCCCCCCCCCCCCCAACCTGAGCGGGGAGACTTAAAGTATGTAAACCCAGAGTTTGGGAGACTTCGGGTAGGCAACCTGAGCTGGGAGATTCAGTGTGCACCCTAAAGCGGGGGAGATTTTCAGTGGGTGTCAACCAGAGCTGGGGGGACTTCAGAAATTGTCAAAACCGAGTGGGAGATTTCAAAAGGGGAAAACCAGAGTGGGAGACTTAAAGTAGTTTTCAACCAGAGTTTGGGAGATTCAGTAGTGTCAACCTGAGCGGGGAGATTTTCATTAGTGTAAACCCAAGAGCTGGGAGACTTCAGATGTAAAACCTGAGCGGGGAGATTCATTATGTCCACGAGCGGGGAAAGGGCTTCATAGGGGAAACCCCCAGAGCGGGGAGACTTCAGTAGGTCAACCAGAGCGGGGAAAACTTCGTAGTGTCAACCAAAATTGGTAGACTTCAGTAGTGTCAACCAGAGCTGGGAGACTTCAGTAGTGTCAACCTGAGCGGGGAGACTTCAGTAGTGTAAAACCGGGAGCGGGGGGGACTTAAAAAAAGGTCAACCTGAGTGGGAGATTCCCAGAAAGGTAAACCCAGAGTTTGGGGGGATTTCCCAGTATTTGTCAACCGAGCTGGGAGACTTCAGAAAGGGGCAGCCTAGCGGGGGGATTTCAGTAGTGTCACCCTGAGCTGGGGCCCTTAATTAGTGCCCAGCCTGACTGGGGGGCCCTTAAATTTAGTGTAAACCTGGGGCTGGGGACTTCAGTAGTGCCCCAACCAGAGTTTGGGAGACTTCAGTAGTGTAAAAACCTGATTTTTAGACTTCAGTAGTGTCAACCTGAGCTGGGAGATTTCAGTAGTGTCAACCTGAGTGGGGGGACTTCAGTAGTGTAAAACCTGAGCGGGAGGATTTCGTAGTGCAGCCTGAGTGGGGAACTTCAGTAGTTTTAAAAACCGGAGCTGGGAGACTTCAGTAGTGTCAACCAGAGCGGGGAAAGACTTCATTTGTGTCAACCTGGGGCTGGGATTTTCAGTAGTGTCAACCTGAGCGGGGAGATTTCCCAAAAGGGGACGTTAGGATTTCGTCAAACATACTTCTGAAAGTACAAAAATTAAAATTTTCTTTTTAGGTTGGCTAGGTTATTTTATTTTATTATTTTAATTATTATTATAAATTTTTATTATTATTATTATTATTATTTTTAAATTATTTTTAATTATTATTATTATTTTTTTCCCTAATTATTTTTTTTTATTATTTTTATTATTATTAAAATTATCTTTATTATTATTTGTTTAATTTTTATTTTTAAATTTTTATTATTATTATTTTATCAAATTTTTTTATTATTATCAAATTTTTATTATTTATTATTATTATTTATTTTTATTATTATTATTATTATTATTATTATTATTATTACTATTGGTGTTATTATTAGATTGTTGGCGTAGTAGTAGTAGTATTTAGTAGTAGTATAGATAGAAAGTAGAAAGTATAGTATGTAGTAGTATATAGTAGTTTTTTTATTGTAGTTGTTGTTGTAGTTGTTATTTTATTCTTAAAGCGCTGTAAACCCCATGGGGGTCTAAGTACAATCAAAAAGAACTACTTATCCCTGTCTGTGTATCTGCCAGGCAAACCTTCAAAAATCCTCACGTATTTACACCCTGAGAGACGAGGAGGAAGGGGCAGTGGTGTTCAAACATACGGGGTGGAAGAGTTTGGCCAGATTGATGAACTACGAAGGATGATTGACGGACTAGGAGTAATGATTGATGAAGCAGGAATGATAATTTCAGGTGACTGATGAGTGGGGAGAAAGAGAGAGAGAGAGAGAGAGAGAGAGAGAGAGAGAGAGAGAGAGAGATGAGAAGAGAGAGAGAGAGAGAGAGAGAGAGAGAGAGAGAGAGAGAAGAGAGAGAGAGAGAGAAGAAAAGGGAAATAAGGAAGGATAGAGAGGAGGAGAAAATGTGCATAAGTGGAAAGAAGTGATTAAGTATTGAGAGTGGACAAGAATTAGGAAGAACTGGTGATTGATGGAACAGTAACAGAGCCTCGGAGAGAAAGAGGAAGAGAGAGGAGGAGGAGGGAAAGAGGAAGAAGGAGAAGAGGAGGAGCAGCAACATCAGAATGAGGAGAGGCAGAGGGAGCACTAAAACAGGAAAGATAGAGAGAGAGAGAGAGAGAGAGAGAGAGAGAGAGAGAGAGAGAGAGAGAGAGAGAGAGAGAAAGGAAGCTAGGCAAGAAACAGAAACAAATCCTTCACGGTGAGAGTGGAGGGTGAGGTAGTTTATTTAGAAAGTACCGAGCAAAAAAGAAAGCAAGAAAGGTGAAAGTGGGGATTTTGTCCTGTGAAAGTAGAGGGATTTGTGTATGAGAGAGAGAGAGAGAGAGAGAGAGAGAGAGAGAGAGAGAGAGAGAGAGAGAGAGACAGAGACAGAGACAGAGACAGAGACAGAGAGATGTAAGATAATTTCTTGAGATAAATTAGTCTAAATATCGAAGATAAACAAATTACCGACTAAGTGAATTCAATAAAAAAAACAAAAGCTTTAATTGGCTGACGTTTCGCCCAAGTTTACAGTGTGCCGTCCACGTTGAGACTTGCTAAATGTTGCGTATGAGTCCACGGAATGTGTTGTCGAAGGTGTTTGATCCAAGGACAGTTCTTCTCTTAATGTTCTGTAAGGGTGAGGTGAAGTGAGGTGAGGTGAGGTGAGGCGAGGTGAGGTGAGGTGAGGTGATGTATGGTGAGGTGAGGTGAGGTGAGGTGAGGTAAGGTAAGGTAAAGTATACCTGGAGTATAACTGGAGAGGGTTTCGGGGGTCATCGCCCCCGCGGATCGGTCTGAGACCAGGCCTTGTGATAAATCAGAGTCTGGTCAACCAGGCTGTTACTGCTGGCCGCACGCAAACTGACATACGAACCACAGCCCAGCTGGTCAGGTACTAACTTTAGGTGCCTGTCCAGTGCCTTACTGAAGACAGCCAGGGGTCTATTGGTAATCCCCTTTATGTATGCTGGGAGGCAGTTGAACAGTCTTGGGCCCCTGACACTAATTGTGTTGTCTCGAAGTGTACTCGTGGCACCCCTGCTTGTCATTGGAGGAATGTTGCATCTCCTGCTGAGTCTTCTGCTAGGGAGTGATTTTCGTGTGCAAGTTTGGAACTAATTCCTCTAGGATTTTTCAAGTATATATTATCATGCATGTCTCTCACCTGTAAGGTAAGGTTAGGTTAAGTAAGGTAAGGTAAAATGAGGTTAGGTAGGTAAAATAGGGCAAGGTTAAGTAAGGTGAAATTAGCTGCCGAAATCGAAAAACAGTGTTCACTTCATTCGCTTGAAGGGAACGGAAATGGAAGATTGAACACTGACCCAATGAAAGAAGCAGAAAGAGAACATACGCCTTAAGAAGTGGGGCTGACATACCATTGGTCAAGGAAGGCGTCTTCCAGGAGACCATGGGTCGAGAACTAGACGCACCTCAAGCCAGCAACCAGTCCACCTACTACACTTCCTTACCCTTACAAACACAGGTATAAAGAAACCCCGTAATGTATTCTGTCATTACCAACGCGACCACCACCACCAACCCTTGCCATCTATTAAAGCATACCTGTGTAATCAAAAGGAATTAGGATATGTATCCCCAAGCACCCGTAATTAGAAACCACTCCCCGGCGTAATGAGTCGATAAACTCTGAGGTGTTGATTACCCCCTCCCCCAGCACGGCAATAAAGTCAACTTGAAATTAAGAGTAAATGGCCTCTATTACGTCCCCGGAATCGATGGCTTCTCGTAACCCAGCGTATATACAAAAAAATAAATTTATTGCGATAGTTACGGTGATATATAATTACGTATATATATATTTTTTTCTAATCTCAGAGTATGATTGGGTCGATCTCATTCGTGTTACTGTATCACGGTCGTTGGAATTTGTGTTGATTTGAGTAATGTTTGTATTTGATGACGAAGGGGAGGGGCGCCTTGGTGTTGGTAAAGGGAGGTGTTGATACTGATTATTATTATTATTATTAGTAGTAGTGGTGGTAATAATAGGATTAGTAGTAGTAATAGTAGTAGTAGTAATAACAGCGGTAGCAGTAGTAGTCACTGGGGAACGGGAGGTAGTCATGTTTGATCATAATAAAGGAAGAATACCTCGAACGAAGGGCCTTCACCAGCATCGCCCCTGAGCAGCGGTATCAAGTGTTGAGAATATTCACCTTCCCTGGTGCCTGCCTTTCTCTCTCCTGTGATGTCATCGGCAGTCTTGTGAGAGGTGTTCTTAGAACTTTACTGAAACTCACGTGATGTCTCTTTGTGTGTGTGTGTGTGTGTGTGTGTGTGTGTGTGTGTGTGTGTGTGTGTGTGTGTGTGTGTGTGTGTGTGTGTGTGTGTGTGTGTGTGTGTACTCACCTATTTGTGGTTGCAGGGGTAGAGTCTTAGCTCCTGGCCCCGCCTCTTCACTGGTCGCTACTAGGTCCTCTCTTTCCCCGCTCCATGAGCTTTATCAAACCTCGTCTTAAAACTGTGTATGGTTCCTGCCTCCACTACGTCATTTTCTAGGCTATTCCACTGCCTGACAACTCTATGACTGAAGAAATACTTCCTAATATCTCTCTGACTCATCTGTGTCTTCAACTTCCAATTGTGACCTCTTGTTTCTGTGTCCCCTCCCTGGAACATCCTGTCTTTGTCCACCTTGTCTAATCAGCGCACTATTTTATATGTCGTTATCATATCCCCCCTGACCCTCCTGTCCTCTAGTGTCGTCAGGCCGATTTTAACCTTTCTTCATAGGACATTCCCCTTAGCTCTGGAACTAACCTTGTCGCAAACCTTTGCACTTTGTGTGTGTGTGTGTATGTGTGTGTGTGTGTGTGTATGTGTGTGTGTGTGTGTGTGTGTGTGTGTGTGTGTGTGTGTGTGTGTGTGTGTGTGTGTGTGTGTGTGTGTGTGTGTGTGTGTGTGTGTGTGTGTTTCCACCGAGTTATGGCTGCTAGGGTTGAATTTCCATTCATCCTCCTAGTAACTACGTCTGTTTCTCATTATCTACAGCTGGTTTCTAAGTTACGTCAGGTAGGTTTCTTGTATACCTGTAACACACACAATAATTTATAAAATACCTTAACGAAGAGTACACAAGAAATAAGAAAATAGGCATTAGGTCACATATCAACTGTTCAACGCTTCTTCAACAGTCACCCATTTGACTGTTTTACGACAATGCTATAATATATGTGGCTGCAAGAACGGACTGCTAATTTTGGCCCCTGGTCTCTCCTCTCGACTTACAATTACGGAGTTTGTCGTATTTCCTCTTGAAGCTGCGTGTAGAATTTGCTTCCACCAGATCACCTTGCAGTTCACTTTCAGTATATCCGAGTATTTTATATGTTGTGATAATATCTCCGTATTAGATTTTCTCACGTCCTAGACTGTCAGGTTCATTTCATTTGTCATCTCCTCATAATGAGTACCTCTACCTGGAGGGTGTTCTGGGGGTCAACGCCCCCGCGGCCCAGTCCTTGGGCTTGATCAACCTGGCTGTTACTGTTGGCTGTACGTAGTCCAACGTACTAACCACAGCCCGGCTGGTCGGGTACTGACTTTAAGTATCTATCCAGCTCCCTCTTGAAGGCAGCTAGGGGTCTTGAAGGCAGCTAGGGGTCTTGAAGGCAGCCAGGGGTCTTGAAGGCAGCTAGGGGTCTTGAAGGCAGCTAGGGGTCTTGAATGCAGCCAGGGGTCTTGAAGGCAGCCAGGGGTCTTGAGGGCAGCCAGGGGTCTTGAAGGTAGCCAGGGGTCTTGAAGGTAGCCAGGGGTCTTGAAGGTAGCCAGGGGTCTTGAAGGCAGCCAGGGGTCTTGAAGGCAGCCAGGGGTCTTGAAGGCAGCCAGGGGTCTTGAAGGCAGCCAGGGGTCTATTGGTAATCCCTCTTATGCCTGGTGGGAGGCTGTTAATGAGTCTTTCACTTTACAGACTTGTAGATGATAGATTATTGTCGAGGGCGCTTTTGTTAGCAAGGAGAATAGATAAAAATAACGTTTTAAACACACACACACACACACACACACACACACACACACACACACACACACATATATATATATATATATATATATATATATATATATATATATATATATATATATATATATATATATACATATATATATATATATATATATATATTTGCCCAACCCATTTTCAATGATACCCAGGGAAATATAAGACGAGGAGCCTCTACCACCACTACCACAACCACCACTACCACAACCACCACTACCACAACCACCACTACCACCACTACCACCACAACCACCATTATCACCACTACCACAACCACCACTACCACTTCCACCACTACTACCACAACCACCACTACCACAACCACCACTACCACCACTACCACAACCACCTGCACGCACTCATATAAACAAACCCTGGACATCTGGGTCGCTAGCTGCCTCTGGTTGGAGAAAAAGGGGAGATTGCGAGCAGGAAGCTTAAGTGCAGCGTGTACTGACATATGATACCTCCCTCAGCAGGCTGGCAGGGAGGTAGGGAAGGTGGGAGGGAGGCAGGGAAGGTGGGAGGGAGGCAGGGAAGGTGGGAGGGAGGCAGGGAAGGTGGGAGGGAGGCAGGGAAGGTGGGAGGGAGGCAGGGAAGGTGGGAGGGAGGCAGGGAAGGTGGGAGGGAGGCAGGGAAGGTGGGAGGGAGGCAGGGAAGGTGGTAGGGAGGCAGGGAAGGTGGGAGGGAGGCAGAGAGGTAGGGAAGGTGGGAGAGAAGCAGGGAGAGAGAGAGACGAAGTGAATGGAAGATGATGATGGGAGTGTGAGAGAAACACGATGGAGAAAGAGGGGAAAATGATCGTAGTTGAAAAGGCAGAGAAGATGGAGAAAGAAATTGAGAGGGAAGGTAAGGAGAAGAAGTGCATGGGAGATGGAAGATGGGAGGGAGTGAATGTGTGTAAGAGAGGGAAGGGAGGATGGGTACGAGGGAAGGGGGGAAATGAATGAGGAAGGGCGAAAGATGGAGTGAAAGAGGGGAAAATTACAACACTCCATTTAGCTCTCTTTAACCACCTGGATAAAGGGCTTCTGATCCAAGAAACTAGAGCTACACTCCTTCTTGAATCAAACCTGATTATCATCTCCCATTCCTTAAGAACCCTATGACCCTTAAGGGTTTATCAACAGACCTTCCTAGAAACTCCCTGGACTTGCACTTGAAGGAGAAACCTAAGCACACTTCCTTGAGACCTTTCTATTGACTTCTCCGGGATCCCACACCTCCACCATCACGAGGACCTCATCGACCTTACTATCTGTCTCGTGACTTAGCCAGAGCCGGATTAAGAGTGTGTAGGCCCCTGGGCTGCACGTATTATGAGGCCCCTGGACTACGGGTACTGTAAGGCCCCTGGACTACAGGTACTGTGAGGCCCCTGGACTACGTGTACTGTGAGGCCCCTGTACTACAGGTACTGTGAGGCCCCAGGATAACAAGTACTGTGAAGATCCTGGGTTATAGGTGCTATGAGGCCCCTCGACTAAAGGTACTGTGAGGCCAGTGGGTTATAGGCAGGCATTGTGAGGTCCCTGAGCTATAGGTACTGTGAGGCCACTGGGCTATAGGTACTGTGAGGGCCCTGGGTATAGGTACTGTGAGCTTCCCTGGGCTATAGGTACTGTGAGGGTCCCTGGGCTACAGGTACTGTGAAGGTCCCTGGACTACAGGTACTGTAAGGCCCCTGGACTACAGGTACTGTGAGGCCCCTGGACTACAGGTACTGTGAGGCCCCTGGGCAATAGGTACTGTGAGGCCAGTGGACTACAGGTACTGCGATGCCCCTGGGCTATAGGCACCGTGAGGCCCTTCGACTACAGGTACTGTGAGGGCCCCCTGAGCTACGGGTACTGTGAGGCCCCTGTTCTGCAGGTACTGTGACGCCCGTGGGCTACAGGTACTGTGAGGCCCCTGGACTACGGGTACTATGAGGCCCCCTGGCCTATAGGTACTGTGAGGCCCTTCGACTACAGGTACTCTGAGGGCCCCTGGGCTACGGGTACTGTGAGGCCCCTGGGCTACAAGTTCTGTGAGGCCCATGGGCTGCAGGTACTGTGAGGCCCCTGGGCTACAAGTACTGTGAGGCTTCTGGGCTATAGGTACTGTGAGGCCCCTGGGCTACAAGTACTGTGAGGCCCCTGGGCTGCAGGTATTGTGAGGACCCTGGGCTACAAGTAAGTGAAACCCCTGGGCTGTAGGTACTGTGAGGCCCCTGGGCTACAAGTACTGTGAGGGTCGCTGGGCTATAGGTATTGTGAGGTCCCTGGGCTACAAGTACTGTGAGGCCCCTAAGCTGCAGGTATTGTGAGGACCCTGGGCTACAAGTACTGTGAGGCCCCTGGGCTGCAGGTATTGTGAGGACCCTGGGCTACAAGTAAGTGAGACCCCTGGGCTGTAGGTACTGTGAGGCCCCTGGGCTACAGGTACTGTGAGGCCCCTGATCTACAGGTACTCTGAGGGTCCCTGAGCTACAGGTACTGAGAGGCCCCTGCGCTACAAGTACTGTGAGGACCACCTGGGCTACAGGTACTGTGAGGCCCCCTGGGCTACAGATACTGTGAGGCCCCTGGGCTACAGGTACTGTGAGGCACCTGGGCTACAGGTACTGTGAGAGCCGTCTGGGCTACAGGTACTTAGAGGCCCCTGGGCTACAGGTACTGTGAGGCTCCCCTGGGCTACAGGTACTGTGAGGGGGCTCCTGGGCTATAGGTTCTGTGAGGCTCCTGGGTTAAAGGTACTGTGAGGCCTCCTGGATTACAGGTACTGCGAGGGCCTCTTGTGCTACACGTATTGTGAGGGCCCCTGGGCTACAGGGGCTGTGAGGCCCCTAAGCTGCAGGTATTGTGAGGACCATGGGCTACAAGTACTGTGAGGCCCCTGGGCTATAGGCACTGCGAGGCCCCTGGGCTACAAGTACTGTGAGGGTCGCTGGGCTATAGGTACTGTGAGGTCCCTGGGCTACAAGTACTGTGAGGCCCCTAAGCTGCAGGTATTGTGAGGACCCTGGGCTACAAGTACTGTGAGGCCCCTGGGCTATAGGCACTGCGAGGCCTCTGGGATATAGGTACTCTGAGGCTCCTGGGCTGTAGGTACTGTGAGGCCCCTGGGCTATAGGTACTGAGAGGCCCCTGGGCTACAAGTACTGTGAGGACCGCCTGGGCAACAGGCACTGTGGGGCCCCCTGGGCTACAGATACTGTGAGGCCCCTGGGCTACAGGTACTGTGAGGCCCCTGGGCTATAGGCACTGCGAGGCCCCTGGGCTATAGGTACTCTGAGGCCCCTGGGTTGTAGGTACTGTGAAGCCCTTGGGCTATAGGTACTGTGAGGGTCGCTGGGCTATAGGTACTGTGAGGCTCCCGGGCTACAGGTACTGTGAGGCCAACTGGGCTACAGGTACTGTGAGAGCCACCTGGGCTACAGGTACTGTGAGGCCCCTGTGTTACAGGTACTGTGAGACCCTGTGTTACAGGTACTGTGAGACCCCTGTGTTACAGGTACTGTGAGACCCTTGTGTTACAGGTACTGTGAGACCCTGTGTTACAGGTACTGTGAGACCCCTGTGTTACAGGTACTGTGAGACCCTTGTGTTACAGGTACTGTGAGACCCTGTGTTTCGGGTTTACTGTGAGGCCCCCTCTGTTACAGGTACTGTGAGGCCCCTGTGTTACAGGTACTGTGAGACCCCTGTGTTACAGGTACTGTGAGGCCCCTGTGTTGCAGGTACTGTGAGGCCCCTCTGTTACAGGTACTGTGAGGCCCCTGTGTTACAGGTACTGTGAGACCCCTGTGTTACAGGTACTGTGAGGCCCCTGTGTTTCAGGTACTGTGAGGCCCCTCTGTTACAGG
>NC_069442.1:31238417-31291776 GCF_026875155.1 Cherax quadricarinatus
AAACACAAGCCCACCCTAAACACAAGCCAACCATAAACACAAGCCCACCCTAAACACAAGCCAACCATAAACACAAGCCCACACTAAACACAAGCCCACCCTAAACACAAGCCCACCCTAAACACAAGCCCACACTAAACACAAGCCCACACTAAACACAAGCCCACCCTAAACACAAGCCCACCCTAAACACAACCCAACCATAAAACACAAGCCCACAGTAAACACAAGCCAACCATAAACACAAGCCCACCCTAAACACAAGCCAACCATAAACACAAGCCCACACTAAACACAAGCCCACCCTAAACACAAGCCCACCCTAAAACACAAGCCCACACTAAACACAAGCCCACACTAAACACAAGCCCACCCTAAACACAAGCCCACCCTAAACACAAGCCAACCATAAACACAAGCCCACCCTAAACACAAGCCAACCATAAACACAAGCCCACTCTAAACACAAACCCACCCTATACAATAGCCCACCTAAATACAAGCCCACCCTAAACACAAGCCCACCCTAAACACAAGTCCACCTAAACACAAGCCCACCCTAAACACAAGCTCACCCTATACACAAGCCCACCCTAAACACAAGCCACCTAAACACAAGCCCACCCTAAACACAAGCCCACCCTAAACACAAGCCCACCCAAAACACAAGCCCACACTAAACACAAGCCCACCTAAACACAAGCCCACCCTAAAACACAAGCCCACCTAAACACAAGCCCACCCTAAACACAAGCCCACCTAAACAAAAGCCCACCCTAAACACAAGCCCACCTAAATACAAGCCCACTCTAAGCACAAGCCCACCCTAAACACAAGCCCACCTAAACACAAACCCACCCTAAACACAAGCCCACCTAAATACAAGCCCACTCTAAACACAAGCCCACCCTAAACACAAGCCCACCTAAACACAAGCCCACCCTAAACACAAGCCCACCTAAACACAAGCCCACCCTAAACACAAGCCCACCATAAACACAAGCCCACCCTAAACACAAGCTCACCCTAAACACAAGCCCACCCTAAACACTAGCCCACCTAAACACAAGCCCACCAAAACACAAGCCCACCCTAAACACAAGCTCACCTAAACACAAGCCCACCCAAACACAAGCCCACCCAAACACAAGCCCACCTAAATATAAGCCCACCCTAAACACAAGCCTACCCAAACACAAACCCACCCAACCACAAGCCCACCCAACGACAAGCCCACCCAACCACAAGCCCACCCAACCACAAGCCCACCCAACCACAAGCTTACTCATCCACCCAACCCACCGCCTACAGGCCTATCCAGCGACACACCCGCCCACCCACCAACCAGTCAGCACAGCTGTCCCTCTTCACCCAGTTTAAGCAGCCATATGCTAGAAGAATTCTTAAGATTTCTTCCTTTAAGTCATTTTTCTTGTCTCTGAAGTTGTGAAATCGAATAAACTATACCAGAGATGGGAATTACCAACAGACTCCTGGCTGCCTTCAAGACCCCTGACTGCCTTCAAGACGCCTGGCTGCCTTCAAGACCCCTGGTTGCCTTTAAGACCTCTGGCTACCTTCAAGACTCCTGGCTGCCTTAAAGACCCATGGTTGCCTTCAAGACCCCTGGTTGCCTTTAAGACGTCTGGCTACCTTCAAGACTCTTGGCGGCCTTGAAGACCCATGGTTGCCTTCAAGACCCCTGGCTGCATTCAAGACCCCTATTTGCCATCAAGATCCATGGTTGCCTTGAAGATGCCTGGTTGCCATCAAGACTCCTGGTTGCCTTCAAGACCCCTGGTTGCCATCAAGACCCCTGGCTACCTTCAAGACCACTGCTTGCTTCAAGACCCCTGGTTGCCTTCAAGACCCCTGGTTGCTTTCAAGACCCCTTGCTACCTTCAAGACCCCTGGCTGCCTTCAAGACCACTGGCTACCTTCAAGACCCTTGGTTGCCATAAAGACCCCTGGCTGCCTTCAAGACCCAAGGCTGCCTTCAAAACCCCTGGCTGCCTTCAAGACCCCTGGCTGCCTTCAATACCCCAGGCTACCTTCAAGACCCCTGGCTGCCTTCAAGACCCCTGGTAGCCTTCAAGACCATTGGCTGTCTTCAAAACCCCAGGCTGCCTTCAAGACCCCTGGTTGCCTTCAAGACCTCTGGCTACCTTCAAGACCCCTGGCTACCTTCAAGACCCCTGGATACCTTCAAGGCCCCTGGCTACCTTCAAGGCTCCTGGCTACCTTGAAGACCCCTGGTTGCCTTCAAATCCCATAGCAGCCTTCAAGACCCCTGGCTGCCTTCAAGACCCCTGGCTGCTCTTAAAACCCCTGGCAGCCTTCAAAACCCCTCGCTGCCGTCAAGACCCCTGGCTACCTTCAAGACCGCTGACTGCCTTCAAGACCCCTGACTGCCTTCAAGACCCCTGGATGCCGTCAAGGTCCCTGGCCCCCTGGCTACCTTCAAGGCCCCAGGCCGCCTTCAAGACCCCTGGCTGCCTTCAAGACCCCTGGCTACCTTCAATCTCAGTAGTAGTAACCAGTTACCAGTCTCAGTAGTAGTAACCAGTTACCAGTAACCTGTCCGTTGACTCAACGGACAGGTTACTGGTAACTGGTTACTACTACTGAGACTGGTAACTGGTTACTACTACTGAGATCATGTGGGAGTTCGATACGTGGATTAGGGTAGAAATACTCACGTAGGCTGTTATTACGTATAATCGTAGATATGTGGAGAGAACCCGCAGCCGTTACCTGTCTCCTTGGTTACACTCGTAAAACTGACTAGCCGGCTGGCCAGTACCCCGTAGTGGGTCTTTTGAAATAATGTCAGCTCAGCACAGACCGTGACTCAAGACGGTTGGTCGTTGAGTCAACGGACAGGTTACTGGTAACTGGTTACTACTACTGAGACTGGTAACTGGTTACTACTACTGAGAGCTCGGCGACGCTAACGTATGTCGTCCCGACATACAACTAATACGAACTAGAGATGGCAGGTATACGGCTTGAGCTGATTCTATACAATGTCAAAGTACACAACATGAAACATTATAGATACATAAGTAGAACATTGGAATGAAAGCTTACGTAACTGAACTGTAATGTAATACAAGGTATACTATAGTACAACTTAAAACTCAACAAATGAACAACGAACTCAACATTGAGATTACAAGTGATAAAAACAAAAATTTTGATCGATCGATCTGTATTCATGTGATCTACGGATTCTGAGGAAGGAATATATACAAAGAAAGAGTGTTTAACAGAAAGGCAGATTCGGTGCACGCAAATCTAGACTGTTAACTCTCAGAATGCGGAGAGAACATGAACACAAAAAAAAAAAATTCTTGAATACTGATAAGTTGATACTGTAATTATTCATCTATACAGGTTATTTACATTTAACCCCAACTCTGCAAGGGTAAGATTGGCATATGCAGAATGGGTGTCATCTCTGGGAGGATCAAACTCTGTAGCATTGGCTAACTCATGCTGTATTTGAGGCAAATCTGAATTGGAAGTTACAAATGAAACATGAGGATTTCCTCAATACCCTTCCGTGTTACTAGGGAATAACGACATTCAGGTTGATCATCTGACGAGTATCAGAGGAAGAGAGTACAGGATCAGGAGATGTCAGAGTCTGTCACATTAGCCTGGGTTGAACATCATTATCTCACATACCAACTTCATAATTATCCAAAATGCGATTCTTAAATGACCAGTACAATCTCTCTACCCTTATACTTATTACCAGTGATATGTTCAACTACGCTATAAGGAACCAACAAACTGTTGATCAAGCTTTGGCATTGCAGAAAACGTTTGTTAAAATTATCAGCATAAACTCTCGAACCTACTTGAATTTTTGGATGGCTTACTCGTATTTGCGACTCTTGTAAATTCAGCTGTTGATTTATGAGTGTTTCACACACACGGATTCTTCTAAAAACCCACTTTGAGGCTAAGCAGGTACGAGTGCTACGAATTCATCAGGGTTGTATTTGGGGTTTCGGAATAGAATATAACAACCTCCAAAGGCAAACGTTATCTACACCAAACAATGCACAATGTGGAGTGTCACCTATAGAAACATTTAAGCAGATTTAATAGCACACTGCACATCAGTAATAACTCATCCCAAGTTTCACTATTGGATTGAGTAGTGGCTCTCAGAACATCAGTACTTTCTTATTGTTCGTTCCGCTAACACCCTTGCTGGCAGATGATGAGGAACAATGTGGATTTAGAGATCATGTACATAGGTACACAAATTTTCAAGAATATTCATTACAGAATTCACCTCCATTATCTGTTACTATGGACTTAGGATTGGATGCCTGCAGATAATAATGCTTCTTTAAACGCTTTAGCCAACTGTCTCGGCATCTATCTGCATAGTCGGAAACTAACTCGCAATACTGGTGAAATGGTCTACCATGAACACACAGATGTATTGTTACCTTGGAGGGAACATTGGAAATAGTTTTAACAAATTCTAGCGCAACTCTTTCCCAAGGTTCGCTAGTAGTTGGATACACTTGGATTGGATTTAGGACCATTAGCAATGCCTTTATGTTGCAGCAGACACTACATTTCCTACATAGCTCAGAAATATCATTGCCATACGAGTCCAAAAGTATTTCAATCTGGCTTGATTTACTGAACGATCCATACCAGGTGTGCAACACCTGTACATCGTGAACTAGCTGTAAGGCTACATCACTAGTGACTGTGGAATTACTAAACCTGGTATACTCTTCTGCTAGGAGTACCCAACTCGGCTGTTCGATACAGTAATTCTTGGTCATGAGAAAGTGCACTGATGGGTGCTGTGGTTTCACATTCAGATAAAAAGATCTTCCTGGAGCAGGAATGAACACTCCAACACATGGATCTGTTCGTGATCATTCTAAACATCTTCACACAAAAGGAGGGTCGCAGTTACTATACTACAACATGTCGCGATAAGGCATCTTCGACTACATTTGACATGCCATGTAAATCTCAAAGGTGGGATTTGAACGCTTGGATAGTCAAGCCCCATCTATCTAACTTCCAGTAGTTTGTTTGTTCGGAAAAAGGGTATCAGTTGAGCATGATCTGTCAAGACATTAACAGAGTACTGATAAATAATGTCTCAAGTGCTTTAAAGACATACAATTGCAACTCTTGCTCATTACTGTATAATTCGTTCAGCCTAGTAAGGACTCGGCTAGCAATGCAACTGCGTTGTACTTGCCATCCGTCATCTGACTAGTACGGCCACCTATGCCAATTGAACCTAGCATCATTGTCAGATAGAAAGGCTTAAAAAAACTGGAAATTTCAAAATTGGATCAGATGTTTAGCTTTTTCCTTTAAAGAGTTTGGAATGCTCTTTCTTGACGGAATGTCCAACCAAAAGATCAGCTTTCTTAAGCAACTCATTAGAGAACAGCTATGGAAGAACAATTGGCATGAAAGATCTATAAAAAACCTGCAAAGCCAACAAAGGATCATACGGCATCAGCAGTTTATAGGAGTTGGAAAAATTTAGTACTGCAGTTACTTACTTTGGTCAGTCGAAACCCCTCTAGGATGACTACGAGACCAAGAAACATAATTTCTGATCTGAAAAATTGCATTTTGACAGTTCGATCATTTAATGGCTCCGCAACTTATCCAGAACTACATCCAGTCTTTCAAAGTGTGTACCCCAGTCTTTAGAGACATGACGAAACGTCATCTAAGTACAAACCATAAGTGGCGATTAACCTATGATACCTCTAAAGATATTATAATGAGCCTTGAGAAACGTGATAGGGGAAAATCGTAATCCTAAATGCCATACGAGGATGATAATGACCTGTAGGAGTGGAGAATGCAGTTAGTTCATTGGCTGTCCTCGGTGAAGAGGGACTTGCCAAAACTCCTTGTAAACAAATCTAGGGTTGAAAAGACTTTTTATCTCCGATATTACGTAAAAGATCACCCAGTACAGGGAGTGGAAAGCGATCTGGAATGGTTTATTGCTTTAACTTCCTAAATCAATTACAAGGACGCCAAGTACCAACCTTCTAGGTACTAGTATAAAGGGTCAATTCAAAGGAGAATTGGTAGGTGCACTAACCCCATCATCAAGCATTTTGATTGATCATTCTTCTGCGACAGCAACTTGAGAATGTGGCATTCTGTACCAGGATGTAGATAGGTCTATACCAGGTTCAAGTGGAAACGATGGAACAATAAGTTCTTAACCCATCTCTCCGCTGTAAAGCAATGGCTTTTAACGACGTTTGTTCAACAGCTCAACAACGCTAGACTTCATCTGGAAGTCCAAGTGTAGCTAAGTCCCTTTCTCCTCACTGGTGAATACAGATTGATCCGTCAAGTGGATGTGGGTCTCCCCGGCAGAAATAGCACCGACCCACTGGTCAGGTGAACAACTCATCCTCTACCTGACCAGGTAAGGATAGTGAACAGGTCAACAAGAATTTGGTAATCTGCCTAAGCGAACACTGTGACCCAGCCGTGTTGGCCAAGGTAAAAATGATCTTACTATCTCGTCCAACATGTAAAGGATGGTTTCCAAACAAATAGACCTTTTACATTGAGGAATCACTGTCAACTAGGACTTTTAACACCATCTGGAACTCTAGGTAACAACTACAGACACTCTAGTAGAGCACTAACCGCAACAGAACGTCTTTCTTCATACGGCCTGTGACATCAACAAGAATGGCATTACTAGTTGCAAGTAATTGTTTTCTCCGCGACAAGGCGGTCCCCTTGAGGAGAAACTACTACTCGACACTAGAGCAGGAATTGCAGGGATTGGTTGAGTCACCCAAGCAATCTAGTCGTTCCTCGACACTTGAGCATCGGACAATCCTGCAATTCTGAAGGTATAGGTGGAACACTGATGGATGACAGAATTACCAGTGACTGACTGCTTGGGTATCGCTACTGGAAAATCAATTAGCTTGTAAGGACTTAATCCGAACATCATACTCTCAGCAGTATACCGAATCTGAACAAGCTTGTAACCCCAGAATGGAACAATCAAGTCTCAATTGTGCATGCCATCGCTAAGGGTCGACACAATGCGAAGTCTCGCATGGAACAATCCCATTAGAAGGTCACCAGGAAAGTAAATCTGATCGACAACAAGAAAGAAACAGTGAATCTCTACCTTGGATAGAAAAGGTTAGGGCAGTCGGACTCGACAGCAGGTTGGGGGAAAACCAGATACTCCACTACGGGAGGACACAGGATCGGTTCTACGAGAAGACATGACGTAACTTCTTATCCTTAAACAACTAGACCTAATAATATTGGAATCGCAACCAAGTCCATGAACAATTTGGGAACGCGCATTATAAACAGATGCTGGCACTATAGGGGCCTTCTTCATGGTGCATTGGAAGTTATGTGGGAAACAAAATGGTGGATTTCATCAAAAAGACTTGTTCTACTCCATCCCCAAATCAATCGATGTCAGAGACATTGAAGCAAACATTCATCAGCAAGGGTTGGCATGCTCGAGACAGCATTAAGAAGGCTTCAAAGGAGTTTTGAACGGGGATGGTGTACTCATTATCACCTACTGTCACCAGGGCTTTGAACTGGGGACTCGAATTCCCCGACTGGGAAGAACGAGCCTGGTTCTGTTTAGTTTGATATTGAAAGAATGAACCTGGTTTCTGGTAGTTGATAATTGGAAAGAATGACTGGTTCTGGTTAGTTTGATAACCACGATATCTGTTCTCGACGTTCAGCTGTCTGCGGTTGAACGACCACGGAAAGATCTAGAGTACTGAAGTTATAGAGAGTCATTACACTCAGATGTCATGTCCCAATGATTCTATGATAAATACAGTAGGGAAATCGAGTACTCCACATCAGGTACACGTCTCTTAGGTAACTATCAGGACAATTAATGCAATATGGCCACTGAAACCACAGTTGTAACAATTCCGTCCGACTATAGTTACTGAATGTTACTATGAATAACTAACGAGGTGTATAAACGAACCTGTACACTGGTTCTTGTGATCTCAGAGATGGTTGACACTACGATTTGTCTCTGTGGCGCAAACATAGGTGGGTGCAGACTGAGTCATATATGTGTGACATTACGTTTGTACAAGGGAAAGTAACCCTGGGCACAAGGAACGTAACATGATTTAATGCTGTAAGAGGTTCCATCGGTGATTTGGAGATGAGCCCTCATAACACACACAGAAAGCAGGCGGCAGTTAGTTCTTTAAAATGCTCCAAAAGCTGCTATTTTCTAGCAATGATTCTGTAAATGTTTAGCCTCGCAGGGAGAAAAAGAGGATGGATTGGACAGCATTGATAAAGGGAATGATAAAAGTTGGTCTAATCTAACAGCAATTCACTCAACGATTCATACTCATGGTGTTAGCATTCACTAGTTCCCTAGAACAACATATGGATCAGCTGTTTTTACTGGGACAAGGAAAGAACGAATCAGTTCCTCATATTGTGACCACTTAGTAAGATTCCTGAAGTCTCGCATATCAAGGAGATCAACAACTGAACACAGCAAGATCGATAACGAGCTTCTTTAGCAAGTTCTGATAATGCTTTCCTCTGAAATAGGGAGGACCCTTCAGCTAGGCACTAGCACGAGAACAATGGCTGCAAACCATGCTTCAAGACTATGTACATGGCCATTGAATAAAGGTAAGGCATCAAGGGAATCACGAGTATAACTGACTAGCCGGCTGGCCAGTACCCCGTAGTGGGTCTTTTGAAATAATTTCAGCTCAGCACAGACCGTGACTCAAGACGGTTGGTCGTTGAGTCAACGGACAGGTTACTGGTAACTGGTTACTACTACTGAGACTGGTAACTGGTTACTACTACTGAGATCAAGACCGTTGGCTGCCTTCAAGACCCCTGGCTTCTGTCAAGACTTCTGGCTCCCTCAAGAACCCCCTGCAACCTTCAAGACCCCTGCTGCCTTCAAACCAGGGGGGGCTCAAGCCCCAACTGCCTTCAAACCCCAGGCTACCTTCAAGACCCCTGGCTGCCTTCAAGACCCCTGGCTGCCTTCTAGACCCCTGGCTTCCTTTAAGACCCCTGGCTACCTTCAAGACCCCTGGCTGCCTTCAAGATCCCGGGCTGCTCTCAAGAACCCATGCTGCCTTCAAAACCCCTGGTGCCGTCAAGACTCCCCTCTGGCTACTTCAAGACCCCCTGACGCTTCAAGACCCCTGACTGCCTTCAAGACCCCTGGATGCGTCAAGGTCCCTGGCTGCCTCAAGAAACCCTGTCTGTCTTCAAGACTCTGCTACCCTCAAGGCCCCAGCTGCCTTCAAGACCCCTGGCTGCCTTCAAGACCCCAGCTACCTTCAAGACCGTTGGCATGCCTCAAGACCCTGGCTTCTGTCAAGACTACTGCTTCCCTCAAAACCCCACATGGCTGCCTTTCAAGTACCCCATGCAACCTTCAAGACCCTGGCTGCCTTCAAAACCAGTGCTGCCGTCAAGGCCCCAAGCTGCTTCAAGACCCCGCCACCTCAAGACCCCTGGCTGCCTTCAAGACCCTGGCTGCCTTTCTAGACCCCTGCTTTCCTAAGACCCCTGTGGCTACTTAAAGACCCGCGACTGCCTGCCTTCAAGACCCCCTGACTGCCTCAAGGCCCTGGACGCCGTCAAGTCCCTGGCTGCCTTCAAGACCCCTGGCTGTCTTCAAGACCCCGGCTACCTCAAGGCCACAGGCTGCCTCAAGAACCCCTGCTGCCTTCAAGACTCCCTGCTCCTTCAGACCGTTGGCTGCCTTCAAGACCCCTGGCTTCTGACCAAGACTTCCTGGCTGCCCTCAAGACCCTCCTGGCTGCCTCAACCCATAGCTACCTACAAGACCCCTGCTGCCTTCAAAACCATGCTGCCGTCAAGGACCAAGCTGCCTTCAAGACCCCAGGCTACCTTCAAGACCCTGGCTGCCTTCAAATACCCCTGGCTGCCTTCTAGACCCCGCTTCCCCTTTAAGACCCCTGGCTACCTTCAGACCATTGGCTGCCTTTCAAGACCCGTGCTGCCTCATGCCCCTGCTACCTTCAAGACCGTTGGCTTGCCTTCAGACCCCTGGCTTCTTCAAGACTTCTGGCTGCCCTCCAAGACCCCCTGCTGCCTCAAACCCCCGCTACCTTCAAGACCCCTGGCTGCCTACAAACCAGTGGCATCCTCCAAGCCCCAAGCTGCCTTCAAGACCCCAGGCTACCTTCAAGACCCCTGGCTGCCTTCAAGACCCCTGGCTGCCTTCTAGACCCCTGGCTTCCTTTAAGACCCCTGGCTACCTTCAAGACCCCTGGCTGCCTTCAAGACCCTTGGCTGCTCTCAAGTCCCATGGCTGCCTTCAAAACCCCTGGCTGCCGTCAAAACTCCTGGCTACCTTCAAGACTCCTGACTGCCTTCAAGACCCCTGACTGCTTTCAAGACCCCTGGATGCCGTCAAGGTCCCTGGCTGCCTTCAAGACCCCTGTCTGTCTTCAAGACCCCTGGCTACCCTCAAGGCCCCAGGCTGCCTTCAAGACCCCTGGCTGCCTTCAAGACCCCAGGCTACCTTCAAGACCGTTGGCCGCCTTCAAGACCCCTGGCTTCTGTCAAGACTTCTGGCTGCCCTCAAAACCCCCTGGCTGCCTTCAAGACCCATGGCTACCTTCAAGACCCCTGGCTGCCTTCAAAACCAGTGGCTGCCGTCAAGGCCCCAAGCTGCCTTCAAGACCCCTGGCTACCTTCAAGACCCCTGGCTGCCTTCAAGACCCCTGGCTGCCTTCTAGACCCCTGGCTTCCTTTAAGACCCCTGGCTACCTTCAAGACCGCTGACTGCCTTCAAGACCCCTACTGCATTCAAGACCCCTGGATGCCGTCAAGGTCCCTGGCTGCCTCCAAGCCCTGGCTGTCTTCAAGAACCCCTGCTACCTTCAAGCCCCAGCTACCTTCAAACCCCATGCTGCCTTCAAAAACATGGCTTCCTCAAGGCCCCATGTGCCTTCAGACCCCAGGCTCTTCAAGACCCCTTGCTGCCTCATACCCCTGCAGCCTCAAGACCCCTGGCTGTCTTCAAGGACCCCTGTTTACCTCAAAGCCGCCAGCCTGCCTTCAGACTCCCTGGCTGCCTTCAAGACCCTGGCTACCTTCAAACCGTTGCTGCCTTTACAAGACCCCTGCTTACTGTTCAATAACATCTGGCTGCCCTCCAGACCCCTTGGCTCCCTTCAAGACCCCTGGCTACCTTCAAGACCCCATGCTGCCTTCAAAACCAGTGGCTTCCGTCAAGGCCCCATGGTGCCTTCAAGACCCCTGGCTACCTTCAAGACCCCTGGCTGCCTTCAAGACCCCTGGCTGCCTTCTAGACCCCTGGCTTCCTTTAAGACCCCTGGCTACCTTCAGACCCCTGGCTGCCTTCAAAACCCCTGGCTGCCGTCAAGACCCCTGGCTACCTTCAAGATCCCTGACTGCCTTCAAGACCCTTAACTGATTTCAAGACTCCTGGATGCCGTCAAGGTTCCTGGCTGCCTTCAAGACCCCTGTCTGTCTTCAAGACCCCTGGCTACCCTCAAGGCCCCAGGCTGCCTTCAAGACCCCTGGCTGCCTTCAAGACCCCAGGCTACCTTTAAGACCGTTGGTTGCCTTCAAGACCCCTGGCTTCTGTCAAGACTTCTGGCTGCCCTCAAGACCCCCTGGCTGCCTTCAAGACCCCTGGCTTCCTTTAAGACCCCTGGCTACCTTCAAGACCCCTGGCTGCCGTCAAGAACCCTGGCTGCCTTCAAGACCTCTGGCTTCCATCAAGACCCCAGGCTACCTTCAAGTCCCATGACTGCCTTCAAGACCCCTGGCTGCCTCAAGGATCCTAGCTGCCTTCAAAACCTTTGTCTGTCTTCAAGACCCCTGGCTGCCTTCGACACCCCTGGCTGCCTTCAACACCCCTGGCTACCTTTAAGACCACTGGCTGCCATCAAGACCCCTGGCTGCCGTCAATGCCCCTAGCCTCCTCAAACCCCTGGCGCCTTCGAAGACCCCTGGCTGCCTTCAAGACCCCTGGCTACCTTCAAGACCCCTGGCTACCTTCAAGACCCCTGGCTACCTTCAAGACCCCTGGCTGCCATCAAGATCCTTGGCTACCTTCAAGACCCCTGGCTGCCTTCAAGACCCCTGGCTGCCGTCAAGGCCCCTAGCTGCCTTCAAGACCCCTGACTACCTTCAAGACCCCTGGCTACCTTCAAGACCCCTGGCTGCCTTCAAGACCCCTGGCTACCTTTAAGACCCCTGCCTGCCTTCAAGACCCCTGGCTGCCGTCAAGGCCCCTAGCTACCTTCAAGACCCATGGCTGCGTTCAAGACCCCTGGCTGCCATCAAGACCCCTGACTACCTTCAAGACCCCTGGCTGCCTTCAAAACCTCTGGTTGCCTTCAAGACCCCTGGCTAGTTTCAAGACCTCTGGCTGCCTTCAAGACCTCTGGCAACCTTCAAGACCCCTGGCTTCTTTCAAGACCCTTGGTTGCCTTCAAGACCCCTGGCTGCCTTCAAGACCCCAGGCCGCCTTCAAAACCTCTGGCTGCCTTCCAGACCCCTGCTACGCTTCAAGACCCTTGGCTACTTCAAGACCCCTGATACCTTTCAAGACCCTCTGCTAACCTTCAAGACTCCTGGCTACCTTCAAGACACCTGGTTGATTTCAAGACCCCTGGCTACCTTCAAGACCCCTGGCTGCCTTCAAGACCCCTGACCTGGCTTCAAGACCTTGCTGCCTTCAGACCCCTGGCTGCCTCAAGACCTGCTGCCTTCAAGACCCCTGGCTACCTTCAAGACCCCTGCTACCATCAGACCCCTGGCTACCTTCAAGACTCCTGGCTACCTGCAAGACCCCTTTTGCCAATCAAATCCCCAGGGGCTTGCCTTCAAGACCCTCTGACTGCCTTCAAGACCCCTGGCATGCTTCAAGAACCCCTGGCCTGCCTCAAAACCCCTGGCTTTCCGTCAATGACCCTGCTACCTTCAAATCCCTGCTACCTTCAAGACCCTGGCTGCCTCAAGACCCCTGGCTAACTAAGACCCCTGGCTGCCTTCAAGACCCCTGGCTACCTTGAAGACCCTCTGCCTTTCAAGAACCCCTGGCTGCCGTCAAGGCCCCTACTGCCTTCAAGAAACACCCAGGGCTACCATTAAGACCCCTGGCTAACCTTCAAGACTCCTGGCCTGCCGTCCAAACCCCTGCTACCTTTAAGACCCCATGGCTATCTTCAAGTCCCTGGCTCCGTCAAGGCACCTAGCTATCTCAAGACTCTGGCTGCCTTCAAGACCCCTGGCTGCCTTCAAGACCCCTGGCTGCCTTCAAGACTCCTGGCAACCTTCAAACCCCTGGCTGCCTTCAAGACCCCTGGCTGCCGTCAAGGCCCCTAGCTACCTTCAAGACCCAGGGCTGCGTTCAAGACCCCTGGCTGCCATCAAGACCCCTGACTACCTTCAAGACCCCTGGCTGCCTTCAAAACCTCTGGTTGCCTTCAAGACCCCTGGCTAGTTTCAAGACCTCTGGCTGCCTCCAAGACCTCTGGCAACCTTCAAGACCCCTGGCTTCTTTCAAGACCCTTGGTTGCCTCCAAGACCCCTGGCTGCCTTCAAGACCCCAGGCCGCCTTCAAAACCTCTGGCTGCCTTCAAGACCCCTGGCTACCTTCAAGACCCTTGGCTACTTTCAAGACCCCTGGATACCTTCAAGACCCCTGGCTACCTTCAAGACTCCTGGCTACCTTCAAGACACCTGGTTGATATCAAGACCCTGGCTACCTCAGACCCCTGCTGCCTTCAAGACCCCCTGACTGCCTTTCAAGACCCATGCTGCCACTTCAAGACCCCGGCTGCCTCAGACCCCTGGCTGCCTCAGACCCCTGGCTACCTCAAGACCCTGGGCCTACCTTCAAGACCCTCTACCTTCCAAGACCCTGGCTACCTTCAAGACCCCTGGTTGCCATCAAATCCCCTGGCTGCCTTCAAGACCTCTGACTGCCTTCAAGACCCCCTGGCTGCATACAATACCCCTGGCTCCTTCAAAACCCCTGGCTGCCGTCAAGACCCTGGCTACCTTCAAGATATCCCTGTCTACCTTCAGGAAGACCCCTGGCTGCCTTTCAAGACCCCTGGCTAACTTTAAGACCCCTGGATGCCTTCAAGACCCCTGGCTTACCTTGAAACTCCTTGCAACCTCAAGACACCCTGGCTGCCGTCAAAGGAGGCCCCTAGCTGCCTTCAAGACCCCTGGCTACCTTCAGACCCCTGCTACCTTCAAGACTCCTCTGCTTCAAGACCCCTGGCTACCTTTACGACCCCTGGCTACCTTCAAGGCCCCTGCTGCCGTCAAGGCACTAGCTATCTTCAAGACTCCTGGCTGCCTTCAAGACCCCTGCTGCCCTTCAAGACCCCTGGCTGCCTTCAAGACTCCTTCCTGCTACCCTTCAAGACCGCAGGCTTGCCTTTAAGACTCCTGGCTGCCTATGAAAACCCCTGGCTGCCTTTCAGACCCCTGGCTGCCTGAAGACACCTTGGCTACCTTAGCAGACCCCAGCTGCGTCAAGACCCTCTGCTGCCTTCAACTCCTGGCTACCTTCAAGACCCCTGGCTGCCCTTACGACCCCTGCTGCCCTTCAAGAACCTGGCTGCCATCAAAACCCCAGCTGCCTTCCAAGACCCGGCTGCCCTGAAGACCCCTGCTGCATTCAAGACCCCTGGCTGCCTCAAGACCCCTGGCAGCCTACAAGACCCCTGGCTGCCTACAAGACGCCTGGCTGCCTTAAACCCCTGGCTGCCTTCAAGACCCCTGGCTGCCTTCAAGACCCCTGCAGCCTTCAAGATCCCTGGCTGCCTGCAAGACCCCTGGCTGCCTTCAAGACCCCTTGGCTGCCGTCAAGACCCCTGGCTGCCTTCAAACCCCTGACTGCCCTTCAAGAACCCTGGCTGCCTTCAAGATCCCTGGCTGCCTTCAAGAGCCCCTGGCTGCCTTCAAGACCCCTTGCTGCCCTTCAAGACCCGGCTGCCCCCCCCCCCCCCCCCCACCCCCCGCCCCTCCCCCCACCCCCCCTTCAAGACCCCTGCTGCTTCAAGACCCTGGCTGCCGTCAAGACCCCTGGCTGCCGTCAAGACCCCTGGCTGCCGTCAAGACCCCTGGCTGCCTTCAAGACCCCTGGCTGCCTTCAAGACCCCTGGCTGCCGTCAAGACCCCTGGCGGCCGTCAAGACCCCTGGCTGCCGTCAAGAGGGACTAGGAGAGATTCATTAAATTTAACTACTCGATCAGCTGGGCTTGGATTGTACGTCTGGCCTAAACGTGCGGCCACAGTACCAGCCTGATAGATCAGTCCTTGATCCACCGGGAGGCCTGGTCAAGGATTGGGCCGCATTGACCCTCGAAACACCCTACAGGTATATAGATTTTTTCATTATCATGTATCGGTTGTTTCTTATATTCTTTTAAAAATCTTAATCTCACTTTCTATGGACTATACGGAGTTGTCTTCCGGGGGGTCACCGCCCCCGCGACCATGTTCCAGACCAGACCTCCTGGATGCTGGCCTGATTTGACTAGCTGTTGGTGCCCTACTACCCGCAGTCCAATGTATGCACCACAACCCGGTTGATCAGGAACTGTTTTGGGAAATCTGTTGAGTTTCCCCTTGAAGACAGCACAGGGGTTACTAGTGATCATCCTTATGACTCAAGAAATCGTAATGACACGATTGCAAATAAACCATACCCCCGGCCGGGAGTTTTGAGACTCTATGACCGCGGGTTCAATCCCGGCCGGGGGTATGGGATCATCCTTATGCATATAGGGAGGGCGCTGAAGAGTCGTGGGCCCTTAAGACTTATTGAGTTCTCTATCAATGTACTCAACGCTCCTCTCTTTTTCATTGCAAATATCCCGTACTGTCTGCCAAGCCTCTTGTGTTCATAAGTAGTAATTTCGGTACGCAGGTTTGGGACCAGTGCCCTCAGTATCTTCCAGGTACAAATTTTGATGTATCTTTCTCGGCTGCGTTCTAAGGAGTACAGTTCTAGGGTCTTCAATTGCTCCCAGTAATTTAGGTGCTTGACTGAGTTTAAGCAACATGTTAAGGTTCTCTGCCCATTCTCCAGCTCAGCACTTTCGCCTTCCTTAAAGGAGAGGACCTTTAAGTACATAGCATTACTCCAACCTAGAGAGAACGAATAACCCAGAGAGTATCATTATTGATTTGGCATCTCTTGTTTAGAAGATTCTAGTTATCCAACCTATAATTAATTTTAAAATTGCGATAATAACATTGTTGTGCTCCTTGGACGTGAGATCTGATATTATTACTCCCAGGTCTCTCCCACTTGACTTACGTTCTATTTAGTGGTTTGAAATTGCCGTGTACTCTAATCTTGTTTGCATTTCCTCTACTCTCCCGTGACGTAGTAACTGAACATGACCCTCACTAGATATCATACTGTTCTAAGTTGCCCACTGGAAGACTTGGTTTATATCAGCTTGGAGGCTCGCTGCGATGGGTGATATTTGTTTCTCTTGCCCCGTTTGGGGAACAGGTCATAAAAATCCCATATCCAGCCTGGGAACGAAATTTTGAAGCAGCCGTATTTAAATGATCTCGGGGAGTACTTACGATTGCTTGCGCAAATGAAGTCCCCAGTTGGTTGACGTTTCATTCCCTGTTTTTGGAACCCATTGTGGAAAATTTTATTCCTTTAAGGGGCAAAAGGGGGGAAAAGCCCCCTCTCTTACACCACAGAGGGTTTGCAAGTACGGGGAAAAATTTTTCTTTTTGAAGCATTCCCTTAATCCTGCTAATGGAAAGAGGAAAAGAGCCCTATCCTCTTATTCCAACCCCCACCACCGGGTGGGAAAAGTGGGGAGCGGGGGGTTTTCCCCCCCTTGTTCCCCCTGAGGGGGATAAATTTCCCACACCCAGCCCTGCGTGGAAATGAGGGGAAAAACCTAGGGAACCTCTCTTCCAGAATTAATCTAGTATATAAAAAATGGGCGAATAAAAACGTTTTAAAACCCACAACGAAAATGGGGTAAGTTTAAAGGCGTGATACAGTGCAAGCATCTGCTAAACAGGAAGGAAAGTAGCACACGTCTGTGTTCCCACAAATAATTTTTCATGTAAAATTTTAAAACTCCCATATTAGGCGGGGGTAAAGAAAAAGTGTGCCCACTTTTATTTATTTTTTTTTTTTTGTTTTGGTTTTTCCCTTTTTTTTCCTCTCTTTGTTGACACTAAATTTCCTAAGGGGTAGTTGCCGCCTTTCCCCACAGTGTTGCCCCCTTTCCCACTTTTGCCAAAAGACTTATTTAATCTTCCCCCCCGACCTTTGTTAATTTTTCCTTTTTCGTCGGCAATTTTAAAACATTTGTATTTTTCAGAAGGGTTGAAAAGTTTATGGTTTCGTTTAAGGACGGTTCAAACCCAAAGACAGATATATACAGATCCTCACTATCGCCGCTGGGGCCTTGCCCCCCAAAACCCCCCTTTCAGGTATACTCCAGGAATACTTAGTTTTTCAAATTCCTTCATGTGGGATTTAACTCTTCAATGATCGTGTTTTATGCAATCGAGCAAAACATGGCGGCACACCCAGTGTAAACAAAGTCAAAGGAACAGACATCTGTGATTTAGTTGTCTGGCCCTTATGAAATGCCAAAAAAAACAAAGCCAAAATAAAAGTTCCTTTTCAAAAACAATTTCAACATGTGCGATTCCTTTATGTTCAAATGAAATTGCGAAAGTGTTTAAAACTTGAACTAAAATTTTTGGTGGCCTTTTTTCGTTTTTTTATTCTTTTAAGATTCTCTTCAAGGGTTTTTTACAAAAAATAATACAATAACAAAAAGATTTTTAGGGAGATTTTACGTACACGTTCAAAATTCTTTATCTCTTTTAAAAGTGGTTTTTCTGTCTTTAAAATGGGTTCACGATAAATTTTATATCCCTTAAGTCAATATAGTGACCTTAATCTGGCCTTTTTCCCCCCCCTTGGGGTTTTAAGAGAGACAAAAGTGGAGGCGGGAAGTCTTGGGGGTCTTGCGGGAAGGGTTTTGCAAGGGAGGGTCTTCTTTAAAAGGGCTTGCGGGGGAGGATCTTTTAGGGGAGGGTTTTGGGCAGGGAGGGTCTTGAAAGGGGGGGAGAAAATTTTAGGGGAACAGGCCCGGGGAAATTTTTGAAAAATGGTAACGTGGCCCTACGGTAGGGCCTGTACCAGGCAGTGTGCGAAGGGTAAGAAGGGTGCTACAGGGCACGGAAGAGAACATATATCAACACTCCCTGGGCCCGACTCTGCAGCCTCCCAACAGAAAATATATGGAAAATTTTCTGAACATTGAGGGGGGAAATCAGACTGGGGGGGGGGTTTGGGTGGGTTTGTTGGTCCCGGGGTGGGCATGGGTTGCGGATTTGGGTGCGCAGGGGGTTTTTGGGGTTTGGGGGGGGGCGAGGTCTCTTTAGGAAGAAAATAGGTCAAGGAGACGAATGAGGGGGTTTTGTAAGATCTAACCACTTGATGTATCGTGGGATGGGGGCTTCCATGGGAGGGGGGGGGGGGGGGGTGTTGAAGGGGTGAAAGGGTTTTGGGTCGGGAAAAGGGAGGGAACCCCTTAAAGAGGGGGGGAGGAAGTGGGGAAGAGGGGGAAAAGGGGTGTGTGAGGGAAGAGGGAAGGGGGGTGTGGTGGGATGCAAAGTTTGTAAAAAAAACCCTCCCAAAAGGCATTTGAGCAAAGTAACATTTTTCAAAGGGGAATCCTGCTGGGTGCGTCCTTCTCTGTATATATATATATAAATATATATATATATTTATAATAAATATAAATTTTATATATATATTTTTATATTATAAAAGAGAGAGGAGGAGAGAGGGGGAGAGGAGGGGAGAGGAGATTGAAGTTGCAAAATAATAATGTTGTTTTTTCTAGCGCATTCTCGCTGTTTTTCTTTCTAGATTTTTTATCGACCCTTACGCCTCCATTCTTCCCCTCTTTTGCTCCCCTTCCTCCTCTGTCTCTACTCTTCTCCTTTTAAGCACGCATTTATCAAATTTTTTGTCAATTACATGGAGAGCTGGCCCAAAAAGTCGTCCTTAAGTGACTTCGTGATGTCTGTACTCTGGCAGCACACGCTGCTCCACCCGCCCTGAGGGTTCAAACAACACACACAACACACCACACACACAAAACCCGACGAACTGGAGGCGGGAGAAAAGGGGGGGAATGAAAGAAAACAAAAAAAGGGAAATTGACAAGGTGGACAAAGACGGTGTTCCAGGATTGGACACAGTAACAAAGGGGGGCACAGTTGGAAGTGAAGAACAGGAAAACACAGGGTGTTAGGAAATATTTCTTCATCCCCAGAGTAGTCAGGAAGTGGAAAAGTTTGGGAAGGTGTGTGGGGGCGGGTCCCCACAAGCTTTAAGAGAGGTATGTAAAGTCACGGTTCGGGGAGTGACCCGTAGGACAGTGAAGAGGCGGGGCCAGGAGCTTGGGAAACGCCCCCGAACCCCAAAAAGGGGGTACAATAGGGGGAGTACAAATAGGTGAGTACAATAGGTGAGTAAAACTAGGGGTAAAAAATAGGTGGAAAAATAGGTGGTACCACAACACACACACACCAAACCCCGCATACATAAAATTACCGGGGGCCATTGTTATTTTTCCCCTTCACAATTTGCAAAGTTTTAATCCAGGAAGTATACCTAATTGTACCCCTAATTTGGTTGCAGGGGTCGGGCGAGTCCGCCCCCTGCAAACCACAATTAGGTGAGTAAAATTGGTGAGTACTTCCATGGTTTAAAATTAGCAAAGTAAAGGGTAAAAATATCAATGGCCAAGGAATTTTTTCATGACAAGAATTTCGTTGGGGCGTAAAATAATGGAAATGCATTTGGTGGGTTTTAAAACTTAGTTTTGATGTTTTTCCTAGAGAAGAAAAAATTTTTGATGTCGGTTTATAAGTTGCATAAACAAATTTTTAAAAAATTTGGGGTTTTAATAATAATCTTTATTTCCACAAGTTTTGATACAACTAAAGACCATGCGACTCATGTATACTATACAGAAAGCCCTTGAAGCAGAGCATTTGGGGGCAATTAGGTTAAATTTTGCAACGCAACCCCGTCCAAAACCCCGGTACCTATTTTTTTGGGGGACGGGGAAACCCCAGATTCTCGGGTAAACACCCCCTAAGCTCTCACCCGTAGGGGGTCAAAACCAGGCAAAATGGTGAGCGCGTGTCCAACCGAGCTGCGCGACACTTATCTGTGTGGCAATAACTATAATAACTCCCCATAAAAAATTGGAGCATTTGATTGTACCCGTTGGAACGCAGGGGGAGAGATTTTATCAAAATTACCTTAAAAAATTTGGAAGGAATGGTCCCAAATCCAACAGAAATCACCCAGAAAGTAAAAGACTGGCGGGCGATGCAAAATGCCCCCAAAAAAAAGTAGGGGGCCCCATTGGTACACTAAGAGAAAACCATAGTGTCCGGGGCCCAAAATGTTAAAAAGCCTCCATCAACATTAGGGGAATTCCCAAAAACCCCCGGCGCCTTCAAGAGGAGCTGGACAGTACTAAATCGTGGGATCACCGGGCTGTGGCTCGTACGTCGGGACGCTGGGGGCCCAGCGTAACACCATTTGATCAGCCCTGACCCCTGGGAGGCCGGGTCTGGCCCGGGCGCGGGGGGTTGCCCCCGGAAAAACCCTCCAGGAACCCCCCGGTATGAAACGGTACAACTACCAGTAAGAAAACAGCAATAACGGATGGTTTTCCGTGCTTGACGCTAGCGCATGGGTTCAAAAACTGAGGCCGGGAAGTTGAATCTGGGGTCGGTGGAAAAATTAGGAGTGTTTTTTAAAGACACTGCTGCCCCTGTTCACCCATCAGTACATGGAACCCGGGTGTTGTTGCTGGTGTGGGTCGCATCCCGTGACAAGTTGACCCAAATTTCCCCAAATGCTCTGATAAAAAGCACTTTTGTTGTTTAGTCATTTTATCAGTTTTTTGTACCTTGTACGGAGTTTTCCCGGAGAAGTTTTTGGGGGCAAGCCCCCCCCGGCCCCGGTCTGTGCCAGGCCTTGGTGGATCGTGCCTGATCAACCGGTGTTGCTGGGCTGCACGCAAACCAAATTTTGAGCCCCAAACCGGTGCAGGAACGTTTAGGGGCTTGTCCTGCCGTTTTAAGACTGCCGGGGTTGTTGGAAACCCCCTTTTGTGGTGGAGGGGAGTTGAACAGTTCGGGCCCCTACACTTTTTGTTAGTTCTTAAAGTGCTATGACACCCTGTTTTCATTGGGGGGGGACGTTGCATCGTTGCCAATCTTTTTCTTTTGTGTGGTGATTTTTTTGTGCAAGTTTGGGACATCCCTCTGGGTTTTCCAGGTTACCCGGAGGTTTCCGGAGGTTATTCCCGGGGTCAACGCCCCCCGGCCCGGGCCCGACCAGGCCTCCGATGGATAGGGCCCGATAATAGGGTTTTATGCTGGGCAGAGTGAGTACGAGCCCCAGCCGGGGATCGGGAGCTTTTGGGATTTTCCCCTCCCCTTGAAGGAGCCAGGGGTTTTTTTGGCAATTCCCTAAAACTTGTGGGGGTGTTGAACGTTTTGGGCCCCCGGGCACTTATGGTGTTTTCTTAGTGTACCCAAAGGGCCCACTTTTTTGGGGTTTTGCTCGCCTCCCCGTCTTTACTTTGTAGGGGGTATTTCGTGTGGAGATTTTGGGCCTTTTCCAAGATTTCCAAGTGTTGTTATGATATATTCTCCCCCCTGCTTTCCCAAAGAGTAAAATCAGTGCTTCAAGCGTTCCCAATTAAAGGGGCTTGAAAATTTTACTGCATAAAGGCTCTGTACATTCTGTCGCGTTTCACCTGCTTTGTTGGGGGTTAATGTACAGCCGTATTCCACCTAGAGAGAACAAGTGAACAAAGGGTTTTAGTATAAAATATTAATTTTTAAATTTTATTATTATTTTTATTATTATTATTTTATTATTATTTTTTGTATGATTGGTGTGATGGAGGGTGGTAGGGACAGAAGGAGAGGGAAAGAAAGGGAGGGGGAGGATGGGGGGAAGTAGAGGCAGCTGGTTGGAAGGGGCAATAAGAGGGGTGGGGGAGGTCCTTGTTGGAGAGGGGAATGGCAAGGAGGGGGTTAGGGGGGAGGAGTGGAAGGCGGGGTGGGGTATGGGAGGGGAGGCAGATTAATGGTAGAGAATGAAGGAGGGGCGGTTGTGGGAGGGGGAGAGGGAGTTGAGGAAGGGGACCTTAAACGCTAAAGAATGGGAAAACAGGTTGCCACCCGGGACCGTGTGGAGGGGTCAGGGGTGGGGATGGTGGAGGGGGGTAGGGGAGGAGGGGAAAGGGTGCCAAAAGGGACCCTGTGGTAGAGTGGGGGGGGGGGGAGAGGGGGCGCATGAGGCATTTGGACATGTGGCGGCCGTTACTCGATAATTTATTAAGTTTAAACCTACCGACGCACGATGGCTCATTAAGGCTGTAACGTCACATGACTCCCCCAAAAGAAAAACGTTGATCCTTAAAAACAGGGATTTAGGGTGAATTCCCTGAAACACTTCACCGGGATTTTCAACATATTGCACCCAATTTGAAAGCAGTATATTCCACGATCGGGTCTACCTACCTGGAGGGCATTCTGGGGATCAACGCCCCCCGCGGCCCGGTCCACCACCAGGCCTCCCAGCATTTTCAAACATCTTGTATATCCCAAGTAATCTACACATATACTATTATGCAACACAAGCCAGATGAGGTGGAAATCTTTAGCTCAAGTACTTTCACACTTCTCAGTGCGTCATCAGGAGCTATGCAATGTTGCAAGGTAGGAACTGGAGTGAGGGGAAGTTTTCTCAGAGTAGCGCAGTGCGGGTTTGTCACCTGCCTCAGTCTCTCTCAGAATTCCTTCAGTTGCTGCCTTGCAACATTGCATAGCTCCTGATGACGCATGGAGAGACGGAAGTATTGACCTAAAAACCCTTTCAAACCTTACGTGGTTTCTCTTGCTAGTTAAGATCGCCCGTCTGCGATTGTATGCAATGTGCTATGTATGATAATTTATTTAGCTGTATATATGTATACCTGTAAGAGAATAAACTTACCAATTTTCTTAACACTAATCAGTAAAGATGACCTTAAAAAATCGGTTAAATAAGATTAATGTTTATTCATAAATTCTAGAGATTTTTTTCCTGTAGTTGTAAACAAACTTTATTGATTAGTTAAGCACACCTGACGTAATATAGATAAACTAAACTATTTATTTACAATGACGCCTTATCGTGTTTATTAGCTAGAAGCTAAATAATAATAATAAAAAATAATAATATTAATCTTAGTAATAATAATAATAATTGTTATTATTTTCTGGCTGTTCGTGAATTAGTTGCGTGATGTTTATATCCGAGTGCGTGGAGTCAGTTTTAGTGCCCTTACTCCTGGAGAAGCTTAGTGAGTGCACTCTTTACTCTTCCAGTGTGTGTGTGTGTGTGTGTGTGTGTGTGTGTGTTTGTAAGGGAGGAAGGTGGTGGGATTCTTAGCTGTGTACGCACTCACTGAGTTATGATTGCTGGGGTCGTGTTTCAGCTCCCAACCACGCCTCTTAAATTTAACTCAATTGGCGTAATTTTCTTTTTGGCTCCTGGCCACTCTCATACATACATACATACATACATATATATATATATATATATATATATTATAATATATATATATATAATATATATTATATATATATATGTACATATCAGTGCACCACGCAGAAACAAGTGGGTATATACAGACAAAGATCGCAATCAGCAGGACTCGATACTGCTACTGGGGTCGGTGTTATCGCTCACATGAGGCGGGCCAAAGCAGCATGGGTTTGACTACTTGGCTAGTCGCAGTGTTGTTACTGATCATTTCCACTCGGTCGTGGGTGCACTAATATAAAATACTGCTCGTTTGGCTAGTACAAAGGCACAAGGAGTAGAATGAAATTAGCTCAGAAGCATCCACACCACCGTATGTCCTCGGATGATGGGTTAAAGCACTTAGCTTGGCTGGATGCCTCATTCTTGAGGATTGTGTGGCTGCGTGGACTAGAGCGTATGGGTTCGCATGGGGAGCATGGGTTTTGACTCCTTTGCTAGTCGCAGTGTTGTTATATATTAATATATATATATATATATATATATATATATATATATATATAAATATATATATATATATATACATATGATTGTACCATTAGCTGCTGTTGTCCTCTGTAGAGGGTCTATTTACATCCTTAGACCTCTTTTAAGAACATAAGAATGTATGGAGCAGTAAGTCAGTTTCATTTGCTGCAAACTCACATGCACTCTAGTATACGGTTCCGGTGTTTGTTGAGTGGACCCCGTGAGGGGCAGGAACGCTGTGGGCACAATAAGAAAACACTGTATCAACATTCGTGGGCTCAGACTTCTCAACGTCTTGCCAGAGGATATCAGAAACACTTGCACAAGCTGGTCAGGTCTCACTCACACCAACCCACACCCACTCATGTCTAACCTAATTTTTTTATTTTATTACTCTATTTTGAGGTTAAGAGTTGTTATCCAGCATCAGCTTAATCCAAGAGCTAAGAGATATCTTTTCTCAGTTCGTTATATTTTTTGCCCAACTAATATTTGTGTTATTTAGCTCGCATCTGAGAGCGAAAAAAGGGCCAATATGGCTCAAAGCCTTCAGATTTTTGCAACCGGATGGTAAGACATTAAAGTCTTCCTGTGTAGAGACGCGCCAAACGCGAAAAACCTGTGGGTTATGGATTAATTAGCGTCCATCTTGCACGAGCCTGGTCTAGCCCGCTGTAACCCGACCCTCGCTGCCTCCACCTACTCATCACCGGTGGTGTTACCCCCTCCCCCCCACGGGACGTGTTGGGGCTACTGGTGGGGATTATGGTGGGGCTGGTAGCTGGCTAGTAGGCTGGCATCATGGGTTTGTGGTGGTGGTAGTTTTCATGAGTATATATATTTATATATATCCCATATCGGCAATGGGAACGCGACTCGACCCTAAGACCCTCCGTATTGCAGTGGCTCTGCGCCTTGCTGCCCCAATTCACACAGAATATATGTGTATTTGCGGCGAAGTGCAAGCAGACCAATACGGTCTACATGGTCTTAACTGTTCCAAAACCAAGGGCTGGCATGCAAGACACAATGAGGTCAACGACATCATTAAGAGAACCCTTGCTACAGCTGGATGCCCTGCCGAGAGGGAGCCACGATCACTTGCAGCAAACAATACCCACAACCCAGCAAACCGCCCCGACGGGATCACCATCTATCCTTGGAAGAATGGCAAGCTCTTAGCATGGGACTATACCTGTGTGTCCACACTGGCTGAAACCTATATCCATCACAGTGTGGGGCGACAGGGAGTAGCTGCTGACCCACAGGGAGGAGTACAAGATCAGCAAGTACAGGGACATTAGCCAACAGTATCAATTTGTCCCAGTGGGATCAGAGACCTTGGAATCATGGGGAAAAAATGCCACACGTTTCCTTAAAGAATTGGGTTCCAGACTCATCGACACCACCAGGGACCCCAGGGCAGCCACTTTCATGTTCCAGCGCCTCAGCGTCGCCATCCAGAGGGAAATGCTTGCTGCATACTTGGTTCACGTCCAGCCTCGGAGGAGCTGGAGGAAAATTCATCATCTTTGATACATTGTGCCATTGTATTCATGTTCATGTTTTTTTCTGTAAATGTATTTTGTTTATTAATAAATGTTCATATAATATATATATATATATATATATATATATATATATATTATATATATATATATAATAATATATGATGAAAGTATTTTCTTTTTGGGGATTTTCTTTCTTTTTTTTTTTGGGTCACCCTGCCTCGGTGGGAGACGACCGACTTGTTGAAAAAAAAAAAAATATATATATATATATATAACAACACTGTGACTAGCCAAGGACTCGAACCCATGTCGTTTTGGCTCGTCTCATGGTGAGCGAAAATCACATGACGCTCTAAACCACAGGACGACCATATCGTACAAGAATCAAGCACCCAGCAGAGCTAGGTGTTTTACCTTGATCAGAGGATATAGGGTGGTGTGGGTGCCTCTAAGCTAATTTTATTCTACTCCCCGGTTGGTGAACTAGCCTCCACGAGCAGTATATATGTTACTGTAACCACAAACGAGTGTTATTTAATCAATAACAACTGCGACTAACCAAGGACTCGAGCCCCAATTCGTTTTGGCCTGCCTCATGATGAGCGAAAATAACACGACGCGGTAATCAAGGTAAAGTACCTAGCTCTGCTGGGGGCTTGATTCTTGTAGGATTTGGTGGTCCTGATTGGTTAGAGCATCATGTGATTTTTCACATACCGCGAGACGGGCCAAAAACGACATGGGTTCGAGTCCTTGGCTAGTAGTAGTGTTATTGATTAAATATCAATCGTTTGTAGTTAATGTACATAAGAACTAAGAATATATATATATTATATATAAAATATATAATATATATATATATATATATAATATATATATATATATATATAATATATATATATATATATATATATATATATGTCGTGCCGAATAGGTAAAATTGATCAATTAGCAAGAACTCATTTAAAATTAAGTCATTTCTAAAATTTTCTCTTATACGTTTAAAGATATATATTTTTTCATTTATGTTATTGTAAAAATTAATAATTTGGTACCAAAAGAACCTTAGAAAACTTACCTAACCTTATTATAACAAGCGCAATTTAATTTAGCCTATTCCAACTAAATATATTTTAGATAATTTTACAATAATTTGCTAATAAACAAACACAATGAAATATATTTTTTTTCGTTTGGTTCAGAATGATTATTGCCGAATTATTGCTTACACAAATTTTCGCTTGCCTTTTGCTATTTAATCAAAAATAGCAAGTTTTACCTATTCGGCACGACACACATATAAAGAACGAATTATTGAAGACGAGACATCAGAAGCATAACTCTGCTACTGTAAACAAACCCCAGGGAAAGGGTGGGGTTAGAACCCATGGCAAGCGAGTCGTAAAACTCCAGGCCAGTGCGTAAACCACTGGACCAGCTGCCTACAATAAAATTCATCCATCTAGGTATATTTCTATGTATGGAATAAACAATAAAATCATGAAATTAAACCTGAATACTTTCACGGGCTTACATATGTATCTTCCTCTGAAGATGTGTGTGTAAGCTCATGAAAGCGCTCGCTCAGCTTATATTTCCTATTTTTACTGTGATATCTTTTCTTCTTTTTTTCATTTATAGATATGTTACTGTAGCCACTAATAGCCAATTTTAATTTGTAATTACCAGTCCCCAGAGAGTATCTTATCAACACAGATGCCTCACTCATTAAGGGCGTGATTATCACACACACCGAAAGGTATGCCTAAGCCTTTGCAGAGTGATGGGATAGGTGGCTTTCTGCACACGTCTGGATCTTGAGAGAGAGAGAGAGAGACGAGAAGAGGAGAGAGAGAGAGTGAGAGAGACAAGTGAGTGAGAGGAGGAGTAGAGAGAGAGTGAAGCACGAGAGAGAAGAGAGAGAGAGAGCTTCTTTCGAACTGTATGCCAGCCAACAGGTTGATGAAGATTGAGATAGACTTGACCCTATGGTCAGTAAGAGGCATCGCTCTTACGCTGTATATCTGGAACATGACAACTCGCCACAGCCTTGTAATCGGGTCGCTAATCTCTTCTTGCAGAGTATTATTAGCGACTCTGGTATCACTTTCTCTTGGCTACCGGATATCTTTGATTCAAGAGGTGTGGAATCAATGGTATAAAGGAACAAGCTATATGGTGGAGGAGGGAGGAATTAAGGAATTAGAGGTGGGAAGAAGAAGGAGAGAGAAGGACTATGAAGAGTGGAAGAAGGGCCACTGTGAATTATAGAGAAGAGGTATAGAGGGAGATTGGGAAGAGATGGGTGAGGGAAAGGGGGAAGGGGAGCAAAGGAGGAGAACGGGAAGTTATACGACAAGATCGGGGGTGCGAGGAAGGTGGGGAAAGATGGTGGTTAGGAACGAGTAAGAAAAAGGTTGTGCAATGTTGAAAACCTTGCTCCAGGCTGTCAAGACACTCTGAGAGGTATTGTATCGTGCCTCGCCAGCCTTCACACTCACTCACACGACACTCACACACACGACACTCACACACCGACACTCACACCTCCCGACACTCACACACACGACACTCCACACACACGACAATCACCACACAGCGGACACTCACTCACACGACACTCACACGCTCACGACACATCTCACCACACCGACACTCACTTCAACAACCGGACACTCTACACACACGACACTCACACACACGTCACTCACATACACGACACTTCACTCACACGACACTTCACACACACGACATACACACAACGACACTCACTCACACGACACTCTCACACACGACACTCACACACACGACACTCAAACACGACAACTCACTCCACGTCACTCACACACACGACACGCATACTCACACGATCACTCACACACTAACGACACTTCACTCACACGACACTCACACACACAGGACACTACACACTCACAACGACCACTCACTCACACGACTCATCTCACACTCCACACTCGAATTACTCACACACACGTACTCTCACCACACGACACGTCACTCACACACTCGACCTAACCTCACACGACACATCACACACACGACTACTCACACACACGACACTCCATCTCACACATCGGGCACTCCCACAATCGACACTCACACCACACGACACTCACACACACGACACTCACTCACACACACCGAACACTCTCCCCACACACGACCCACTCACACACACGAACTCACACACACACACGAACACTTCACACACACGACACTCACACACACGACACTCACACACACGGACTTCACTCACCGACACTCAACCACACGATCACTCACACACACGACACTCACTCACACACACGACATCACACACACGACATACTCACACACACTCGACACTCGCACTCATCTCACCGAACTCACACACTCGACACTCCACACACACGTCCACTCACAAAGCACGACACTCACACCACACGACACTCACCACACTCACACGACTCGCTCTCACACACGAAACTCACACACACTCCGACACTCACACATCCGAAACTCACACAACGACACTCACAACAACACACGGACCACTCACACACACACACGACACTCAACACACGAGCCTCACACACACTCGGACACTCTCGCACACACACACGACACTCAACTCACTCGATACAGACTCACAAACACGACACTCACATCACACACTCACGACACTCACACACACGACGACTCAACAACGACACTCACCACACGACACTCACACACACGACACTCACACACACAACTCACGTACTCACTTCACACACACGATCACGCACACACCACACACACGACACTCACACAACGACATCTCAAACACACGACACTCACACACACGACCACTCACACACACGAATTCACACACACGGACACACAACACACGACCACACTACACACGACATCACACGACACTCACACCACACGACACTCACAACACGACACTCACACACACCACACGACCACTCAACACACACCCGACACTCACACACACGACACTCACACACACGACGCCTCACACACACGACACTCACACACACAGACCACGACACTCACCACACACACACGACGCACTCACACACTCACGACACTCACACAACACACGGACACTCACACACACACACGACACTCACTCACACACACGACACTCACACACACGACACTCACACAACGAAATTCACTCACACACACGACACTCACACACACACATCCGACACTCCACTCACACGACACTCACACACACACACGACACTCACACACACACACGTCACTCACACACACGCACGACTCACACACATCACACGACAACTCAGCACACACGAACTCACTCACACACACACGACACTCACATCACACGACACTACACACACACACGACACTCACACACACGACATCTCACACACACACGACACTCACAACTACCACTCGACACTCACACTCACACACGACACTCTCACACACGTCACTCATCTCACACACACGACCAATCACAACACAACGAACTATCACACAACACACACGACACGCACTCACACGACCACATCACCACACACACAACGTACACTCACACCACCACGCAATCACTCCACCACACGACACTCACACCACGACACTCACGCACACACTCGAACTCACTCAAACCACGACACTCACACTAACGACCACTCACACAAACACACGTCATCACACACACACACGACACTCACAACACACGACACTCACAACACTACTGACACTCACACCCACGGCAGACTCACACTCACACAACGGACTCACACACACGACCAACTCACACACACAACGACACGCAACACAAACACACGACACTCAACAACACACCACGTGCACTCAACACATCGACACTCCACACACAAAATTCACACACACACACGGACCATCACACTACACACACAGACAGCACTACACTCTCCCACGACACTCCACACACGACACTCACACACACGACCCTCACACACACGCACTCACCACACACGACACTCACACACACGACACTCACACACACGACACTCACACACTATGACGACTCACTCACACACACGACACTCTCTACTCACACGACACTCACACACTTCGACACTCACTCACACGACACTCACACACACGACACTCACACACACTGACACTTCAACAACACGACACTCACACACACGACACTCACACACACGACATCATCATCACACTCACGACACTCACAACACGAACACTCCACATCACTACACACGACACTCACACACACAACACGACACTCACCACATCACACGACACTCGACACACACGACACTCCTCCACCACACGACACTCACCACCACACGCCACTCACACACACGACACTCACCACACTCGACACTCACACACACGAACACTCACACTCACGACACTCACACACACGACACTTCAACACACACGATCACTTCACACCCGAACTCACACACTACGTCACTCACACACTCGACACTCAACACCACGACACTCACACTACACGACACTCACAACACACGTCACTCACACACACACACGACACTCTCACACACACGACAACTCCACAACACACACGACACTCACACACACCACGACATCACACACACGACACTTCACACCAACACACACGACACTCACACACACGACACTCACACACCAACACGACGCACTCACACACACGACACTCACACACACACACGGACACTTCACACACACGGTCACTTCACACACTACACGAACTCACACACACGACACCTCACAACACACACGGGACACTCACACCACACGACACTCCACTCACACACACGACCACTCAACACACGACACTCCCAACACACACGACACTCACTCACACGACACTCACACACACACACGACACTACTCACACGACACTACACTCACATCACACGACAATCAGACACACACGTCACTCACACCACACACACGACACTCTCTCACACACCACGAACCACTCACACATCACGCCACTACACCACACACACACGAACTACACACACACACGACACTCAACACACGAACACTCATCACACACACACGACACTCACCTACACACACGCACTCACTCACACACACGACACTCACACACTCGATCACTCACACACACACACGACACTCACCACACACACACGCACTCACACACACAACACGGGGACACAACTCACACACTCGACACTCACACACACGGACACTCACACCAACACACTACACTCTAACACACACACGACACTTCAACTCACACACACGACCAACTCACTCACACGACACTCACAAACTACGACACTCACACACACGGGGACACTTCAATACACAACGACACTCACACACACGACACTAACACACACGACACTACACACACGACACTCAAACACACGACACTCACCCACACAACGACACTCACACACAGACTACTCACCACACGAAACTCACCACCACGGACAGCTCATCTAACACGACACTCTACTCACACGCACTCTCACAACACGACACTCACACACACGACACTCAACACACACGACACTCACACACACGACACATCTCACACACTCACATCACCACCACACACGACACTCACACCACACGGACATACTCACACCACAAGCACTCACAAACTACACACACACACGACACTCACTCACACGTTATCACACACACGACACTCACACACACGACACCTACACACACGACACTCACTCACACTCACGACCATCACACACACGACACTCACTCCACACACACGACACTCACACACACACACGACAACTCACACACAACGACATCACTCACCGACACTCACTACACATTCGGACACATTCACACACACGACCTACACACAGACACACACACACACACACACATCGACACTCACACACCGACACTCACTATCACGACACTCACTCTCACGACTCTCTGCCACACACACTCTCACAAACACGACACTTCAACACACACACACACGACATATCACACATCATCGACACTCACACACAACGACACTCACACACACACACACGACACTCTCGCACATCACACACGACACTCACCACACACGAACACTCACACCACACACCAAAACACACACACACTCAGACACTCACACACAATACGACACTCACTCACACACGTTCATCACACACACGACACTCAACACACACGACATCTCACACACGACTCTCCACACACACGACACTACCCACACACACGACACTCAACACTCACACGACACTCACACACACACACCGGACACTCACACACAACGAACACTCACAACACGATCATCACAACCATGACACACACTACACGGACACTCACTCACACGACACTAACACACACGATACTCATACCCTTCCTAACTCACACGACACCTCACTCACACACACGGACACTCACACACACGACACTCACTCACACACAGACACTCACACACACGATATCTCACTCACACACACGACACTCACTCACACAACGACACTCACTCACACACACGACACTCACTCACTCACGAACTCACATCTCACGACACTCAACAGGACACTCACTACAACCCACTCACGACATCTTCACTCTCACCACACTCGACACTCACTCACCACGACTCTCACACAGGACTCTCACTCACACCACGGGACACTCCACAAGGACACTCACTACACACCCAAGGACTACTCACTCACAAGGACACTCCTCACACACACGACACTCAACTGGGACACTCTCACTCACAACACGACACTCAATCACACGGACACTCACACCACACCGACTACTCCACACACACGACCCACTCACCACACACGACACTCCACACATCACGACACTCACTCACAGACTCAATCACTCACACACACGACACTCACAGCAGGCACTCACTCAACACACGACACTCACACAGGGACACTCACTCACACACACGACACTCACACAGGAACACTCACTCACATCACTCGACACTCACTCACACACACGAAACTCACACAGGACACATCAACTCACTCACACGACATCACTCACACACACGACCACTCACCACAGACACCACTCACAAATCGGACTCTCCACGACACTCACTCACACGACACTCACTCAACGACACTAACCACACACACGGACACTCACTCACACGACACTCACACACACGACACTAACACTAGGCAATCACTCAACTCACGGCACTCAATCACCACGGACACTCACACACACGACACCTCACAATGGACACTCACAGTACACACCGCGACACTCATCACACGTCACTCACTAACTCACACACGACTCTCAACTCACACGAAACACACCACACACGGTCACCCTCACTCACACAGACACTCACTCAACGACACTCACTCCACACACAAGAACTCAACACACGACACTCTATTCACAACACACGGGACACTCACACGCATGACACTCACACTCACGACACTCACACACTTGACAACTCACACACACGACACACACACACGGACACTCACGCATACACGACACACACACACGACACTCACCAACACATGACCTTCACACACACGTACACTACCACATTGACACTCACACACATTGCTTGACACTCACACCACGACACTCACACTACTACGACACTCACACACACCGACACTCACACAGACATCACAACAACGCACACTCACACACTAGACACTCAACTCACTCATGACACTTCATCACAACTCACCAATGTTATTTAACTCTGCCGAAAGAGTAATAAATCTTGACGAGACATTATAAATCTTCTCCATAAAACAGATTAAAAAATGAGTTCAGTTTCTGTTCAGAAACTTACGGAATTTATTTACTTATAGAGCAGGTAATTTATTCAATATATAGAGCGGGAAATTTAGTAACATTATAGAGCAGGAATTTTATCAACAGAGCAGGAATATTAAGGTTTTTGCTTTTAGTCTACACCTCAGTGTGTTTATGAAGCCAAGGAGTGCTTGGAAAGCTCGGTCTCCGTCCAAGCTATCGCTGCCTGGTCTCTGACCAGTTCTGGCTTACAGGTTGCAGAGCTTTACTCGAGAGCTAAATAAACACGGAAACGCGGTGGTATTTGAACCGTGGTTCGAGTGAGTCGCAAATTCAAGGCAGGTTCAATCCCCACCGTTCGTGGTTTGCAACTCGTGATATCACGATTTCGTGATCATGAGACGTAGACAATGTTATCTCGGCTTGTTAATGAATACGGAAACTAGATGTAGAATACTACTTCCGTAGTCACGAATATAAAACCCAGAGCTATATAAGGTTACATATTTAACAAGAGCTGACTGTTATTATTATTATTATTATTTTATTATTATTGATTATTATTATTATTTTTATGATTGTTATTATTATTATTATTATTAATTATTATTATTATTACTTACTTATGAAGAAGAAAAAAGGAAACAATCACATAATTAGTATAATACTCAAAATATACCGCTAAGCGGAGAGAGTTAGACGACGTTTTACAGGTCCTGACTTCGGGGAACCATTTACCAAAGTCACATGTGTATAATGAAGCAGGTTGTCGTGATTACTGAAGGCAGGAGTCGTGAATACTGAAGCAGGTGTCGTGCAATACTGAAGCTGGTGTCGTGAATACTTGAAGCTAGGTGTCGTGAATAACTGAAGCAGGTGTCGTGAATACTGAAGCAGGCGTCGTGGATACTGAGAGGCTTGTCCAGTTGAATATGAAGCAGGTGTCGTGAATACTGAAGCTGGTGTCTTGAATTACTGATGCGGTGTAGCTGAAATACTGAAGCAGGTGTCGGTATACTGCATAGCAGGTTTCGTGTGCGTGAATAATGATGCAGGTGGTCGTGATTATGAAGCAGGTGTCGTGAATACTGAAGCAGGTGTGTCCGTGAATACTGAAAGTGGTGATCGTGATTTATGAACGCTCAGTTGTCGTGAATACTGAAAACAGGTGTCCGTGAATATGAAGCAGGTGTCCATTGAATACTGATAGACGGTGTCTCATGATATATGATGCCGGAGTCATGAATACTGAGCAGGTGCGTGAATACTGAAGCTAGGATGTCGTGAATACTGAAGAAGGTGTCATGATTACTGAAGCGGTGTCATGTATGTGAAGGAATGAGTCGTGAATACTGAAGCAGGTGTCATGAATAATGAAGTCAGGAGTGGTCGTGGAATACTGAGCAGGTGTCGGAGAATACTGAAGCAGGGTGTTGTGAATTCTGCAAGCAGGTGTCATGAATACTGAAGCAGGAGTCATGAATACTGACGCAGGTGTCATGAATACTGAAGCAGGAGTTCCTGAAATTCTGAAGCCTGGTGCTCTTGTATAGGAAGCAGGAGTCATGAATACTGAAGCAGGTGTCATGAATACTGAAGCAGGTGTCATGAATACTGAAGCAGGTGTCATGAATACTGAAGCAGGTGTCATGAATACTGAAGCTGGGATAGCTCTGAATACTGAAAGCATCGGTGGCATGAATATTGAAGCAGGTGTGGGGAATACTGAAGCTGGTGTCGTGAATACTGGCGCAGGTGTCATTGGATACTGCAAGCATGGTGTCATGAATTCTTGAAGCAGGTGTCATGAATTACTGAAGCAGGAGTCATGCATATAGAACAGGTGTGGTGAATAAGAAGCAGGTGTTCGTGATTTATGGGAAAGCAGGTGTCATGAATATGAAGCAGGTGTCAATGAATATGATGCAGGTTGGGAGAATACTGAAGCAGGTGCACAAATACTGAAGCAGATCTCGTGAATACTGAAGCAGGTTTTATAAATACAGAAGCAGGTGTCGTAAATCTACTGAAGCCAGATATCGTGAATGCTGTAAGACAGGTGTATAAAATACTGAAGCAAGTGTGGTGTAATACTGAAGAGGGGTCATGAATTACTGAAGCAGGTGTCATGAATTAATGAAGAAAGTGTCATGAATACTGTGCAGGTGTCCGTGAATATGATGTAGGTGTTCATGAAAATTCTGGTAAGCAGGTGTCTTTGAATAACTGAAGCAGGGTTCGTGAATACTGATTGTAGGTTTCATGAATCTAACCAGGTATCATGGACATACTGAGCTAGGTGTCATAATACTGAAGCCAAGTGTCATAATACTGAAGCAGGTGTCATAAATATCTGAAGCAGGAGTCATGAATACTGAAGCTAGGTGTCATAAAGACCGAAGCAGGTGTCAAAGAATACTGAAAGCAAGGAGCATGAATTACGGAAGCAGGTGTCATAAATACCGAATACGGTTGTCATGAATACTGACCGGCAGGGTGTCTGAATACTGAAGCGGTGTCATACAATACCGAAGCACGGAGTCATTTTGAATACTGATAGCAGATGAGTCATGTATCTGAAGCTGGTGTAATAAATACCGAATAACGAAGCATCGGTGTCATGAATACTGAAGCAGGAGTCTTGAATATGAAAGCAGGTGTCATAAATACGAAGCAGGGTGTAATGAATACTGAGATGCGGGGGGAGTCATGAAACTGTAGCAGGTGTCATAATATACCCGAGCAGGTTTGTCAATGAATACTGATGCAGGAGTCATTGAATACTGAAGCATCGGTGGCAATAAATACCGAGCAGGTGTCATGGAATACTGACGCAGGAGTCATGGAATACTGAAGCAGGTGTCACTAATCGAAGCAGGTTGTCATGAATAACGAAGCAGAGGATATGAGAATACTGAAGCAGATGTCATAAATACCGAAGCAGGTTGTCATGCATACTGAAGCAGGAGTGTGAATACTGATGCAGGTGTTCATAAATACCGAAGCAGGTTGTCATGAATATCTGAAGCTGGAGTCCTGAATACTGAAAGCAGGTGTTCATAAATACCGAAGCAGGTGTCATGTATACTGAAGCAGGAGTCATGAATACTGAAGCGCTAGATGTATAAATACCGAAGCAGATTGTCAAGAATACTGAGGCAGGTAGTCATGAATAACGAAGCAGTGTGTCTGAATACCGAAGCAGGTGGTCATAATGTACTGATGCACGGTGTCATAAATAACTGAAGCTGGAGTCATTGAATATGGAAGCTCAGGTGTCTATGAGTATTTGTATGCTACTGCAGGTATACATTTTACACACTCAACACACACACACACACTCTCTCTCACACACACTCACTACTAAACACTCACACACACACACACAACCCCACTCTTGCTGTGCTTCACTCTCACTGTACAACGTCAAACAGGACAACACTAAATGAATACTGAATTGACCAAATGTGACCTCTCCCAGCTCGAGTTTCTATCAGTGAATTCATCCTTCTCACACATAGGATATATTCTCTTTGTAAGTATCTTATACTTAGACACCCGTAGCAACCATGACTGTCACTTTAAACAAAACACGAGCAGGGGGATATATTTTCCAGTGGTGTGTTGAACGTTAGGAAGGGGCTGACGCAGACTGGATTAGACGCCTGTTAATGGAGTCTGGCGCAAGCAAGCTGAAGATAAAAGGGATTTGTGTGTAAGCAGGGTTCTTATCCCTCTTGCCATAGCTTTCATTCCGACCGTGAATTATAAGGTGATGTATATAGTTCTTCTGTTTTTTGGGTAGAATGGTGGAGTGGGTGAGGAACTCTGGCGATGGGGCTTGCTGAAAATTTATTAATATATACAGTTAGTGTTATGTTTACTGTGTTGTAGTAGGATGGGGTGGATGGGGTGACATGCTGTTTATATCTGATCAATGAAAACATTTAATAGATGTTGCACTAGATTTATTGCATGGAGGCCAAAAAATCGGGATTCGCTGTGATCGCGCTGTTCGTCATTCATCTTCGAAGGCTTGTTCGAGTGCATTGACTGGACGGGGGGTCACCTTCACTCGTTAGTCGGTAGTGACATTGGTAACTGTGTTTCCTGGGAAGTAGTTCTCTCCCATTTAATGCGATATCGTCTCACACTTGGAGGGAGCACCGTTTCTGAAAATCGGGTATTTTTGTTTATCTGTGTGCATTTGCGTTTATGCATCATGCTCTTTTGTTGTCAAAGCATGTAAGATTTGATAAAGCTCCTGCGAGAGCGAATGATTGCACAATAAAACGTCATACTTAGATTTGTATCTGTGTCCATTTACATTACTTGTATCTGTGTCAATTTATGTCTCAGATATGAGTTAATTATTATATGTCATATGCCCTCCTTATGAGTTATTTGTTACATGTCATTTGAGCCTCCTTATGAGTTCATTATTATATGTCTTTCATCCTGCGCCTTCTAGCGTCACGGAGGTCTGAGATTTTTTTTCTAGGATCAGATCGATGCATATGGACCAGAGGAGCACCGAGTGGATTGAGTGCTTTTGGCTGGCAATCACAATGGCTCGTGCTCTGGGTTTAAACGCGCTAATATTCTGGATCATCTGTTGATTGTAGAAAAACTATTTCCACAGTTGGTGGGGTTTAAAGAAAGGTCACTAGAGCCTCTCTCCATGTCTTTAATTTTTCTGATGTCTCTAGGAGAGATTCTGTTGTACTAGCTAGGGTACGTCTTCCAGGAACCAGATATTGAGCTTCGCTGAGAGAGTGCTTCTTGTGACTGCCTTGTTGACAAACAGGAATTAGAAGGGGGCGAGAGGGTCCCTTGTTGCACGCCCTCACATGAGTCAAATTTTCATGTCCCAAACAATAGTTTAGAAGTTTCACTATTCACGATTCTATGAAGGGATAGAGTGGAGAAATTTCTAGAAACTGCTTGGGGAAGAGGCAGTATCCCTTCATACTATGTTGAAAGCATTGGCAAAGTCCATTTTGATCAAGCTTTTTCATCGCGACATGTTGTTGACTATTATCTCGTGCTGCCGTGGGCATGCAAGCCTCTTGACGTCACTATTCCTTCACTGTCAGCCTTTGGCGACTAGGGCGCGAAGGGATGTTGCCACTGCAATGGCCTGATTCCTTCATCATTTCTCACGGCAGGGACAGACAATGACCTGGTAACGAGAAAGGCGGTCTAATATGCCTATGGGACAATGACCAGCCAGGACACAGCTTGGAAAATTTAGTGAGTTCCAGAAGGCAAACCTCTCTGGGACAAATACCTCACCAACGTGTTGGGTAACATTTGTTTTAAGTGTTGAGGCCTTAAACCGGTGAAATCCTCCTGCTGAGCCCTGTGCGAAATGTCAGGGAGTCAATGTTGGTACTGGAAACCTGGGTGAATGTTTGTCCTTCAGAGCTTTGTGCCGTACTGACGTTCTGGATTCGATGGTATTCCTAATGCTGGATCACTGGGACGGGAAGTACAAGCATTAGGCAAGTACATGGGACATAAGCCAACAGTATCAATTTTGTTCACAGTGATTGATCAGTGACCTTGGGACCATTGGTGAAACAAACATGCCACAGTTTACTCAAAGAAATGGGTTCACAGATCTCTCGAACCACCTGGGATTCACTTGTTCCAGAGCCTCAGTAAATGGCCATCCAAAGGGGAAATGCTTGCTGCATACTGGCTCACGTCCGGCTTCGGAGGAGTTGGAGGAAATTCATACCTTTGATATATTGTAAACAATGTATTCATGTTTGTGTTTTCTATCTATTAATAAAGTATATATATAACATATAAATTATAAGGGATGGTAGGAGAAGAAAATATTCAAACAGCTCCCAGGAGAACCCTTTAGTTTTCCCTGAGGTACGTTTATTGTCTTCTCTGAGGTGAGGGTCCCCCGGGAAAGTTCTAGAGGTGGTACCTCATATATAATGTTTATATATATATTTTTATATATATATATATTTATATATTATATATATATATAAAATATATATATATATATATATATATTTATATTTATATATATCCCAGGTGTAGGTTGGTAAACAGCAACCACCCGGGAGGTACTACCGTCCTGCCAAGTGAGTGTACAACGGAAGCCTGTAATTGTTTTGCATGATGGTTTGATTGCTGGTGTCCTTTTTTCTGTCTCATGAACATGCAAGATTTCAGGGATGTCGTGCTACTTCTACTTACACTTAGGTCACACTTACACATACTATACAAGCATATATTTACAAAACACCTTGGGTTTTCTTTTATTTTTGTACTAGTTCTTGTTCTTGTTTATTTCTTCTTACCTCCATGGGGGGAAATGGAACAGAATTCTTCCTCCGTTTAAATCATGCGTGTTGTAAGAGGCGACTAAAATGCCGGGAGCAAGGGGCTAGTAACCCCTTCTCTTGTATTTATTACTAAATGTAAAAGGAGAAACTTTCATTTTTCCCTTTTTGGGGCCACCCCCCCTCGGTTGGGATTTCGGCCGGTGTGTTGAAAGAAAAATATATATATATATATATATATTATATATTTATAATATATATATATTTTTTTATATATATATATATTTTAATTTATTATAAACACTGATTTCTGGCTGAAGGAGACTTGACCTACGACCATGGACAAGGTACGCAGTGATTTCCCAAACTCCCACACGGACCAATACCTTTGGGGTGTTCATCCGCTACCGTTGATCAAGGCAGCCAGCTTTCGGGAGAAGGCTTACTGCTTTCATCTCATCCCCTACATGCATGCCTTACTAGGATTTGTACATGCAGGAATTCGCGAGAGCATGGGGAATTTTTGTCCTAAAGGTACGTAGGTCGAGTCTCCTTCAGCCCCGAATCAGTGTTGTGTTAATTCGCATGTCTCGCGAATTCCTTGATTGTTTAAATCTCTATAGTGATGCATGCAGGGATGAATGAAGCTGTAAGCCTCTTCCTGAAGCTGGCTGCCTGGATCAAAGTGTAGCGATGGGTACACGCCAAGGTATTGGTTCCAGTGTGGGGTAGATTGGGAAAGCACTGCGTACTTGTCTAAGGTTCGTAGTTCGGTCTCCATTCAGCCGAGATCAGTGTTTGGTGTAATTTTGCATGCTCTGCGATTCCTTGTAATATTAATATTATATATATATATATTTATAAAATATTTATAATTTATATAATATATATATATTATTATATATATATATAAACAAACAGTAACACGGAAAAGTCCAGCATGGTGTGGACTATTCGGCCTTCCCACCCCTTTTCGATTAGTTATGCTGGGGGGGGACCGCAGCACCTTTTTCGGGAGAGAAGTTTGGCTGGAGTCACACTTCCTCGCCAAAAGGGGGGGTCGTTTTGCGGTGGTGGTGGTGGTGTATCGCCAACAACACCCTTCCCCACCACACTTTGAAAAGAAACCTTATGACTGCGTTTCGGTCGGTCTTCGACACTTTATCAAGGCTTGAAGTGCGAGGTTTCGGGAAAGTGTTCAGACCACGGTATTTTATGACTTTGTGTTCTCTCATTGTGGTCGAGTGTTGTTTTGGATCTAACCTGCGATTTAGATGACGTTTCGTTCCTTTGTTCCTTTTGGATCATATCAGCATGCGTCGTGATAACGGTCCTGGACTCACCTAAACGTTGTCTGCCTGTGATATTCCTTTGAATAATGTCGAGATTTTTTTGCATGGGATTAAACTCTATATACATGGGGTTTAAACTCTACTATATACATGGGATTAAGCTCTATGTACATGGGAATTAAGCTCTATATACAACGGGTTAAACTCTATATACATGGGATTTAAACTCTATATACATGGGGTCAAACTCTATACACATGGGATTAAACTCTATATACACATGGGATTTAAACTCTATATACTTGGGTTAAACTCTAATACATGGGATTAGCTCTACGAGTTAGGTATGGAAAGCACAAATAAGATATAAGGTTAAACATAACAGATACAATAAACATACAGATACATTCTGCTCCGTTAGAAACTCAAAAAATATGCTAGTTACTCTCTTAGCCTTGAAGGCGTTGACGCATTTACGAGAGATGTAATGAGGTGATCAGGAGAAGCTTATCAGCGTGGACACACACACACACACACCAACACACACACACACACACACACACACACACACACACACACACACACACACACAACACACACACACACGTGGAGGGACAGGAGGGTCAGGGGAGAATGATAACGACATATAAAATACTGCGCGGAATAGACGAGGTGGACAAAGACGGGATGTTCCAGAGATGGGACACAGACACAAGAGGTCACAATTGGAAGCTGAAGACTCAGATGAATCAAAGGGATGTTAGGAAAGTATTTCTTCAGTCATAGAGCAGTCAGGCCATGGAATAGCCTAGAAAGTGATGTAGTGGAGGCAGGGACCATACATAGTTTTAAGGCGAGGTATGATAGAGCTCATGGGGCAGGGAGAGAGAGGACCTAGTAACAATCAGCGAAGAGGCGGGGCCAGGATCTGTGACTCGACCCCTGCAACCACAAATAGGTGAGTACAAATAGGTGAGTACACACACATACACAGACTGGACCTAGTAGCGACATGCGAAGAGGAGGGACTAAGAGCTAAGACTCGACCCCTGCAACCATAAATAGGTGAGTAAACACACACAGGAAGATCCAGGCATCAGATGCCTATATCCTCCAGTATCATACGTAATTTTGTAAGTGCTTGTGACGGTACTATCTACTAATATTATGCAGTGTGGGAACTTGTCAACAGATGGCATTGCTTCCACTTTCACATGTCAGTGTAGATCAACGGAGGTCTACTGCTCGATTACACTTATACCCTCCCTTGGCCCCGTGGGAGATACCACAGCTTAGAATGAATCCATGTTATTACTCTCTTTTAAGACCTGTTTCATCTCTTCTTACTGTGACATTACTTTAGTATTGATTGTCTTCCTATGCTTGGAGTTCCAGCGTTGAAGACCAAGTGTGAGTTCTGTTTTACTTGAAGTTCCAGCGTTGAGGACCAAGTGTGAGTTCTGTTGGAGTTTCAGCGTTGAGGACCAAGTGTGAGTTCTGTTTTACTTAAAGTTCCAGCGTTGTGGACAAAGTGTGAGTTCTGTTTTACTTGGAGTTCCAGCTTTGAGGACCAAGTGTGAGTTCTGTTGGAGTTCCAGCGTTGAGGACCAAGTGTGAGTTCTGTTTTACTTAAAGTTCCAGCGTTGTGGACCAAGTGTGAGTTCTGTTTTACTTGAAGTTCCAGCGTTGAGGACCAAGTGTGAGTTCTGTTTTACTTGGAGTTCCAGCTTTGAGGACCAAGTGTGAGTTCTGTTTTACTTAAAGTTCCAGCGTTGAGGACCATGTGTGAGTTCTGTTTTACTTGAGTTCAGCGTTGAGGAACCAAGTGTGAGTTCTGTTGGAGTTCCAGCGTTGAGGACCATAGTGTGAGTTCTGTTTACTTGGAGTTTCAGCGTTGAGGCCCAAGTGTCAACTGTGTTTTAGTCTGGACGTCGGTTTTTCAGTTTCCGAAAATTATTTTAGATTTTTTCGGCTTTTTATTAAATGTACATTTTTCCCCTGTCACTTGCCTTACACTAACGACAAAATGTCTGTTGACGTCTTAAGTGGAAATCGTAAATCTGAAGCTCCCTGGCTCCCTCCCCCTTTGATGACTGGCTTCAAGGGAATAAAAAAGAGTTACTCACCCCTTTGGGAAGATTGTGCAGTCCACGGGTGACGTTTCCCCCAAATAAAAACTCTCAAAAAACTTAAAGAGGTACGGGGCTTCCCAAAAGAGAACGGGAATGGGGAGAGACTAGAAAAGCTAAACTGCGATAATACATGATACCAATGCTAAAGGAGAATAACGATTACACCATGTTTCAGAATTTTAAAGGGAGGACAGAGAAAGGCTGGAAGCAAGTACGCGGGCCAGAAGGGTAAAAATAAGATAAACCGCAGAGATGTCGGGAAAATTTTTTTTCTCCCGGGGGGTCAAGAACTTTTTGAAGGGGTTGGAAAAACAGTGTTTACCTGGAGTTTACCTGGAGAGATTCCGGGGGTCAACCCCCCCGGGGCTGGTCTGTGCCCAGGCTAATGGTGGTCAGAGCCTATCCCAGGTTGTTACTGCGGGTGCACGAAACCAACTCACCACACCCCGGGGTGGTCAGGTACCGATTTTAGGTGTTTGTCCAGTGCCAACTTAAAAAAGTCCCGGGGGTCTTTTGGAAACCCCCTTATGTATGCGGGAGGCGTTGAACAGTCTCGGGCCCCTGACACTTATTTTTGGTTCTTAACGTGCTAGTGACCCCCCTGCTTTTCTTGGGGGATGTTGCACGCTCCCAATCTTTTGCTTTTTAGTGGTGATTTTCGTGTGCAAGTTGGGTACTAGTCCCTCTAGTTTTTCCCAGGGGTTAAAAATCATGTATCTCTCCCGCCTTGCGTTTTCCCAGGGTTCGGTTTTGGACTTAACCAAAAATTTAAGAATAATACGAAAACCGGAGGCTGGGGGGAGTGGTTTTTCAGACGGACGGAAAAATTTTTAATTTTTTTTTTGGGGGAAGCCTAAACCCAAGGGAAACCCCCGGGGGGGGGAGGGAACCACAAAATTGGGGGGAAACTGGAGCCGACCAAACCCAAATCAGGCCCCCACCCAAACCGGAATTTTGGGGGGAAAGGGAAAAAAGTGACCTCAACCCGGACCCCAGACGGGAATCAACGGGAATAAACCCCGGATAAGGGGATTCAGCCCCACCCGTTGATGAAAAAAGGGTTTTTTTTTGGGATAGTATTTTTTGTAAAAATTTTGAAAACCCCCAAATTACCTTTTTTTTCCCCTTTTTGAAAAAATGGTAAAAAACCGTTAAAAAAATGAAAAAAAGGGGTAAAATTTTAAATGGAGATTGCGGGACAAAAAAAAAAAACCTACATGAAAAAGATAAAAAAAAATGTTTAGTTTTTTAATTTACCTAAAATTTTAAATTTTGATGTTTAGGGCTTTAAAAAAGTTGTTCATAATGTTGGGTTTTTTTTTTTTCTTTGAAGGGGGGAGTGGTCCCCTTCCTTTTGGGGGGGCATTATTGGGGGTAAAAAAAAAATTTTGGGGAGCATTTTTTGGGGTATTTTCAATATCCATAGTATTTAGGTTTTCCCTCCGTGGAGGGTATTGGTATTTTATTGTTTTTCCTCATACCACCCTGTGGGGGTATGGCTAGTTTATTTTTTTAACCTCATATCACCCTGTGGAGGTAGTGTAGTTTATTGGTACCTCATATCCTCCTGGGTGTAGTGGCAGTTTTTTTGTCCCTTCATACCCATCCTGGGGATGGAGTGGTAGTTTAAATTGTTCCCCATATCCACCCTGTGGATGGTAGTGGCTGTTTATTTGCCCTCATCCATCCTGTGGATGGTAGGGGCTATTTTTTGTCCTCATACCCATCTTGGATGGTATGGTGTTTATTTTTCCTATATCCATCCTGTGGGTAGTGGCTAGTTTATTTGTCCTCATACCCATCCTGGGGAGGGTATGGTGTTATTATGACCCTTTCCCATCTTGGGATGGTATGGCTGTTTATTATTTTTACCATACCATTGTGGATGGTAGGGGGGTAGTTTACTGTGCTCACCCACCCGTAGACAATAGCGAAAGAGACACCAAAAGGTTACCCAAAGAATGTATGTTTAAAAGTAGCCTACGCCCTCAGGTTTCCAGCTTCGCTTGTAACAGTGAGTCCACTAGAGACCGAATTTACGTGCCGCGTAAAAGTGTAAGGGTCAGAGGTGGCCCTTTTGACCTTTGACACCAGTTGACGCTTGTCTTGGAACCCCCCAAACACTCACACACCCACACACAAAACACACAACTCAACACACACACACACACAACACACACACACACACAACAACCCACCACACACACACACACACACCCACACCAATTTTAAAATATATATATATTATATATATTTTTATATATATATATTTATAATTTATATAATATATACATATATTTTTATTTTATATATATAATATATATAAAAATTTTATATAATTTAATATATATATTTAAAAATAAAATATATATATTTATTATATTTATATTATATTTTTTTCATCAGGATTTTCCGGTAATTTTTTTTTTCTCTTTTTCTTCTCCTTTTCTTCTCTCTCTCTCTTCTCCCTCTCTCTTCTCTCTCTCCTCCTTCTCTCCCTTTTCCCCCCCCCAATGCAGCCTCCCCATCATCGTTTATTTTTTTCCCCTTTAAAAACCCAAAAATCACATTGCATATTTTAAATTTTGGTTAGGGTAGGTTAATTTAAAGGTTTGGGGTTCACAACAGTCATATTGGTTGCACAACGTCATTTGGGTTAAAACAGTAAATTTTTGGGTTGCACAACACCCCTTTGGGTTTAACAGTCATATGGTTGCACAACCCCTTTGGGTTGCAGAAAGGGGAGAGAGAGAAGAAAAGAAAAAGAGGGGAGAGAGAAGGGGAGAGAGAAGAGAGGTGTAAAACGCTCGCAGTCGACAAAAGATTCGGGTTAGTCAAATACAGAGCTCAGTCAGTCAAGGGTTTGTTATCCGAGGGAAATTAAGTTCCTTTAAAACCTCGGGGTGGAAGCCTTTTGCGAGGTTTCTCTGATGTTGGGGTTTGGAACATAAAACAGTACAGGTATGTGCAACGTGTTTATTGTGACGGAAATTTTCATTTGTTTTCAGAATTCTGCTCTGTCTGTCTGCATGTTTTTGTATTTTTTTTCTCTCTTTCCCTTTTTCCCTTTTTTCCCCTCTCTCTCTCCCTCTCTCTCTCTCTCTCTTTTTTGCCCCCCCAGCCCCAAATTTCAAAAATTGAAGTGTTTGTGTACTGACAGAATTTCCTGGTTGTGAGGGTGTGTACTCACTTTTTCGGGGGGCGAGTACGCTCCGGCCCCCAATCTTTGTGGTCGCTACAGGTTCACCTCTCCTTGCTCCATGAGTTTTTTTCGTCCTCTTTAAAACTATGTAGAAAACCGCCCCCACTACATCACGTTCCGGCTGTTCCACTTTAACAATTTTTGACTGAAGAAAAATTCCTAAATCCCGTGATCATCTAGTTTTCTACTTCCAGTGGTGACACCTTGTTGTTGTGTCCCATCTCTGAAAAATCTGTCTCTTGACCTGTCAATTCCTCTCGTTTTTCATATCGTTTTCATGTGTTTCCTATCCCCCCCTGTTCCAGTGTTAGGTTGATTTTCTTAACCCCTCCTCGTAGGACATACCTCTTAGCTAGAGATAGTCTTTTTGCAAACCTTTGCCTTTTTTAATTTTCCCGGCCTGCTTGACAGGGTGGGTTACTTTAAAAAGGGAAATTTGGTTTGAATGATCCTTTCTCAGGTGTCGAAAAACCAACCTTAGGTTTGCAGGGGCCCAATTTTCTGCAGAGTTAGTTGGTTGATGTTTATTCAGGGAAAGTCTCGGATGTACTCACCCCGATAGCCTTTTCCTTTATGGGGGTTTGCGCTTTTGGCCCCCCAACCCCGTACTCCGTTTCGGCCTTCTTTGACTTTCCCGTCTTCTGACTTAGCAATTGGGGGGTTAACCCGGGGGCTATGCTGGACCAGGCTTTTCGTTGTCCCTATCCTTTGTATTGCCTGATCTTATCCCTTTGATTTCTCCGCAATAGCCCCACATTTTCGGAAACACCTCTGAATCTATCCCTTCCGTCATGTCGTTCCCAATTTTACCAGAAAAAAGCACCCGGGCCTAGGGGTACCCTTGGGAAAACCCCCCCTCGTCACATGCGTCATTTTACACCTTTTACGTACCATCATCGTTTTTTTTCCTTCATTTTTTTCTGCCCTTGCGTGCCCTTTTTGTTATTCCTGTCTGCTCCTCTAGCTTTTTTCATTAATCTCTTGTGCGGAACTGCGTCGAAAGCCTTCTTACAATTACTCACCCCTCTCCCTCTTCTTACTTCGTCACCTTGTCGTAAAAACCCGTGGTTTGTAACAATTCCCCTCCCTGAAACCGTGCTGGTTATATATAAATTCATTTTTTGGGCTTTCCCATCTCCTCCCCGAAAGCTTCTCTATACTTTTTTACTATAATGGCATGACAATTTCTGTATTTAATGCTCCCGTCTGTCTCCTTTTTTAAAGATGGAACTACATTTCTGTCTTCCCCTACCCCAGGGAAAATTTTCGAAGATGGTTGAAGTTGTTGTTAGGGCACACACAGTGCCTCCTTTTGGGGTACTCCCTAATTGTGGTTGGAAGGTCGAGCCATAACTCCCGCCCTGCGCTTCATGGGGTTTTGTGTGTGTGTGGTTGTGTGTTGTTTGTGGGTTGGGGGTGGTGGTTGGGTTTTGTGTCTGTTTTGTGAGTTTTTTTCTTGCTCCCCTATGGAAGGATCCTGTCTCCTTTATTTCATAAAAAACTGTTAAGTTTCCTTGACACGCTTCACTTTTTGTGCCCCGCCGGCCTTAAAACGTCTTGCCATTGTAATTTTTCTAATGTTTCTAATCCCTCCTCCCTCCACCTTTTTCCCTTCCTCCAACATACTTACTTTAAAAAAAAAAGTTCATATTTATTTTTTAATTTTTTTATTTTTTTTTTTTTTTTTTTTTTTTTTTTTTTTTGTTTTTTTAAAAAGTTTGGGGGTTAAAATTTTTCTTCTCCCCCTTCCCAAACCCCCTTTTCCCCCCCAAACCCCCCGGTCGGTGGGCGGCGCCCACATTTGCACCGGGGTTGGCAGCACCGGCCATAGAAGGGCCATAAATCATCCCTTATGGCCTTGCCTGATCGCTCCGGTCCACGCGGCCAAATTGTCGTGATTATTAAAAGGCGAAGTGGCGTTCGGTGCCCCACAGTGGGTACGTACCCACTCGGGAAAGAAGAGGGAGAGAGAGAGAGAGAGCAGTGCGCTGCTACCCAATTCAAGGGGAAGGGAAGAGAGGAGTGGACGGGAGGGAAAGACGGGGAAAGGTGCGATGGGAGAGAGACGGAGACGATTAGGAAGGGAACAGAAAATAGAAAGGGACTGAAAGGGTAGAAGCAAAATACAGGAAACGGGCCTATTCAATTATTTTCCAAGTTACGTGTGTGTGTGTGGGGTGTGTGTGTGTGTGTGTGTGTGTGTGTGTGTGTGTGGGGTGTGTGTGTGTGTGTGTGTGTGTGTAAGTTTTGAATACACGAATACAAAAATCCCACACTGTATATTTCCCGACGCATATACGTATTTGTGTGTATGCAGTGAGCGCAGTGGTGTGTATATTCGTATGGACGGGTGTATATCTCAGCTTGTATAGACGTGTTTACTCAAATCTACCAGGGATTAAATTACCCTTCACGGCTAATTTATACCCTAGTATAGTTGGCTGCATCCTGCCAGTGCACAGGTGGCGCAAGCCACCTGTGAAACGGCGATGTACAGTGGCATCACCACCTGTAACCGCTGTTAGACGTTTCGCCATCCAGTGGCTTTATCAGTATAAATTCAAGGACATAATGGGATGACTGTAGACATAAAATAAATACTGGAAATAACTTTCTGTCGTGCGAGCGAAACGTTGTCTAAAAACCCTTTTCGTTGTTGTTTATCATCGTCAGACCTTGAACGTAATACACCCGTGAACCAAATCTTCCTCCCGGGATGTGGGTGTAGAATCGAACACCTTCAGTCAAAATTGAGGAACTGAACACCCTTCTATCAAGGTTAAGGCGCTAAATACTCTCTATCACAAGATTAAAATGGACTAAACGACTTATATCATCAAAAATAAGGGGTTTGAACACCTTTAATAACATCGAACATAAGAGACTGAACTACTTATTTTAATCAAGGAAAAGGGGACTGAACCCCTTCTATCATCAAGGGTAAGGGACTGAAAACCTTATATCATCAAGGATAAGGAATTGAACACCTTATATCATCAAGGATAAGGGACTGAACACCTTATATCAAGGATAAGGGACTGAACACCTATCATCAAGGATAAGGGACCGAACACCTTAAGATTATCTCTCCTCTTTTTCCACTGTTTCCAGTGTACATGACAGCACTTTATTCGACTGAAGATGCCTGTTTAACAGACGAAACATCTCGGCAATCAAGATAGTCAGGTATCGCACACATCCATTGTATGTCTGTGTGTTTGTGATTCCAAGTGTTCCATCTGTGTCTTATTCTCTGTATGTTCGTGTTATTCACTGTGTGGTCGTGATTCCAGGAGTTCCATCTGTGTCTTATTCTCTGTATGTTCGTGTTATTCACTGTGTGGTCGTGATTCCAGGTGTTGCACATGTGTGTTATTCACTGCATGTTAGTGATTCTTCTAAACGGTCGTGAGAAAAACCGTTCATTAGTGAACGTCGTTCACACTTTCTTTGCACCCTTTACGTACAAAGTTTCTCATATACGCAGTTTTTTTTCAGATTTGTTTGTATGACATCTAAGTGTCCAGGTGCTCCTTCTTTCTCAGGGCTTTTAAGTGTATCGGTGTGTTTTTGCGCTACCGTCCGCAGGATGGATATGGAATGCGTCGTAAACTATTCACTATCGTGCACAGGACGAATACTGGGTTCACTGTAGCAGGCCTACTGGCCCACGTGAGGCATGTCTAAATCCCTCACTAGCCCAAGCCAATGCCCCAACCTAGTCAGGTTAGGTCACATTCATTTAGGAACTAGCAGGGCATCTGACTTAGTAGGTCAAGCTAGTCAGGTCCGACTCACACCTACCCACACCCACTCATGTATTCATCTAACCTATGACGGTGCTCGGGAGTTTGTTCCACTCATTCACAACTCTATTACCAAACCAGTGCTTTCCTGTATCCTTCCTGAACGCTACCACTATCGTCCACAAGATGGATCCCGAGTTGCACAATCAACTACCCACTTCGGAGACCCAAATGTAAACAACACCAAGAAAACAATTTTCTAGCCCCTTGCTTTCTTTCCGATCTCCTTTCGTACCGTCCCTGTTCTTCCGTATTCTTCTTCGACGATTTACTTCGCTAACACGGTGATGACCGAGTGCTGTGCGGGACAGCGAGGGGTGAAGCAATTTAAAGGTGTTTACAAAATACATCTTGTGGGCATCAATGAAATGAAGTCAACTGATCAAATGAAATTGCTGGCCAACAGATGTCTCTAGATTCCCCTGTTCCCTGTTGTGTGTTCATGTCAATAAAAATGTTTCAAATGAGGTGATATAGGGAACAAATCTTTGTTTGTAAATGAAGTTAGGAATCCTAAACCCAACCTTTTAAAACCCTGTGTCAGAGGGGAAAAAGAAGAGAGAGAGAGAGGAGAGAGAGGAGAGGGGAGAGAGAGAGAGAAAGAGGGGAGAGAGGAAGAGAGAGGAGAGGTAAAGTATTCTATCAGGGTGATGGGTGGCGTGTCTGGTTGAGCTCAGGTCACAGAATTGGGGGGCTCGCGGGCAAACATCGTAAAAAGCTTTCTCATATACCCTGTGGCGTGGAGTGTGACATGCTGACACAAACGTAGTAACATGTGGGGGTCACTTGCTCTCGCTTTCTCTGTCTCTCTGTCTCTCTCTCTCTCTCTCCCTCTCTCTCTCTCTCATAAATTTTCCTGATGACTCCATGTATGCGAAACTGGTTTGTACTGCTTTCCTGCCTGTGTGTGTGTGTGTGTGGGGTGTGTGTGTGTGTGTGTGTGTGTGTATGTGTGTGTGTGTGTGTGTATGTGTAAAGTGTGTGTGTGTGTGTGTACTCACCTAGTTGTACTCACTAGTTGAGGTTGCGGGGGTCGAGTCCGAGCTCCTGACCCCCCTCTTCACTGATCGCTACTTGGTCCTCTCCCTGAGCCGTGAGCTTTATCTACCTCTGCTTAAAGCTATGTATGGATCCTGCCTCCACTATATCGCAAGTTGTGTATGTGTGTGTGTGTGTATTGTGTGTGTTTTGTGTATGTTTTGGTGTAGTGTATGTGTGTGTGTGTGTAAAGTGTGTGTGTATGTGTGTGTGTGTGTGTGGGGTGTGTGTGTGTATTGTGTGTGTGTATGTGTGTGTGTGTGTGGTGTGTGTGTGTGTATGTGTATATGTATGTGTATGTTGTGTGTGTGTATGTGTTGTGTATGTTGTGTGTGTGTGTGTGTGTGTGTGTGTGTGTGTGTATGTGTGTGTGTGTATGCGTGTATGTTGTGTATATGTGTGTGTGTGTGTATGTGTGTGTGTGTGTGTGTGTGTGTGTGTACGTGTGGTGTTGTTTGTGTGTGTGTTGTTTTGTGTGTGTGTGTGTGTGTGTGTTTGTGTGTGTTTGTGTTTGTGTGTGTGTGTTTGTGTGTGTGTGTGTTTGTGTGTGTGTTGTTTGTGTGTGTGTGTGTGTTGTGTGTGTTTGTGTGTGTGTGTGTGTTTGTCAGCATAGTTGCTGATCCCTGTATTCCCAGTATTATATTTGCTAGCATATTAGTATCATCCCTGTGCTTTAGACACGAGATCCCTCGTTTGGGCCTGGCTTGGTGTGACGTCACGGGATGCACACGAGGAGGCCCATTCCTCTGTCCCGGCCTCACTCGGCGGCAGACCTTAGAGGCGTGAACAGGCTAGACACCGGGCTCCATCTCTCACTTCAGTCCCGACAATACATTTACCATCCTACAAGTGTGTCTACTTTCTACCTACGATATCTCCATTCAAGAACCCCTTACGACAAATGGTGACAGCGGTGAGCCTGTAATTCTGACGATTACAGCGATTTCTGGAGATAAAGTGTCGACCAGCAAGACGGCCATTTCGTGTTACCAGTAGGCCTACCGAGGTTCACCCCATCCAGCTACCTCAAGCCAGCTACTCTACCAGCTTCTACATTATTCACTCGTCCGTT
>NC_069442.1:31292276-31312276 GCF_026875155.1 Cherax quadricarinatus
TTGCGATGGGTGATATTTGTTTCTCTTGCCCCGTTTGGGGAACAGGTCATACCAATACCATACTCCAGCACTGCTGGAACGAAATTTATGAAGCAGCCGTAGTTAATGATCTCAGTGGAGTACTTGACGATTGCCTTGTCGCCATATTGAAGTCTCCCAGCTCTGGTTGACGCATTTCATTACCTCGTGTATGCAACCCATTGTGGAGAACTTTATCTCCATTAAGGGGCAACAAGGGGGCTAAGCCCCCTCTCTCTACATACCCACACCGACGGTGCAAGTACTTGATGAATTTTCGTTGCAAGTCATCTCCCTTAATCTCTGCTAATGGAAAGAGGAAAGAGTCATGATCCTCTTATTCCACACCTCCACCACCAGCGTGGGAACGTAGAGACAGGGGGCTTAGCCCCCTTGTTGCCCCTTGATGGAGATAAATATCTCCACACCCAGCCACTGCGATGGAATATGACGGGAAAACCTAGGGAACCTCTCTTCCCAGAATGTAATTCTAGTATATAAAAAATAGGGACGACATCAAAACGCTATTAATCCCACAACGCAAATGCGGTACAGATTAAGGCAGTCGCATACAGTGCAAGCATCATGCTGAACAGAGAAGGTAAGTAGCACACTGTCTGTGTTCCCACAACATAATTATCATGTAGAATATAACTGCCCATATTAGGCGGGTGGTGAAGAGAACGTGTGACCACTTATTATTTATTTTCTTTTTTTTCTGTTTTGGTTCTTTACCCTTTTTTCCCTCTCTTTGTTGACACTAAATTTCCTAAGAGGCGTATGTTGCCGCCTTTCCCCACAGTGTTGCCGCCTTTCCCCACAGTGTTGCCAGAAAGACTCTATTTACATCTTCTCCCCGACCTTTGTTTACATTTTTCATTTCGTCGGCAATTTTACAACATTTCGTAGTTTCAGAAGGAGTTGAAAGTTTATGTGTTTCTGCTTAAGGACGGTCTCGAACCGAAGACGAGATATATACAGATCCTCACTACTCGCCGCTGAGGCCTTGTCCCCCGAAACCCTCTACAGGTATACTCCAGGAATACTCTCACGTGTTCTAAATTCCTTCTATGTGGGATTTAACTCTTCAATGATCAGTGTTTTATGCCACATCGAGCAAAACATGGCGGCACACCCACGTGTAAACAAAGTCAAAGTGAACAGTACATCTGTGTATTTCTATGTCGTGTCTGAGATCCTTATGAAATGCCAAAAAACTAAGCTCGAAATACAACAGTCTCTTTCTTAAACCAATTCAACATAGTGCGATTCCTTTTATGTTGCAAATGCAATTGCGAAAGTGTATTCAAACTTGAACTAAACATTTTTGGCTGGCCTTTTTCGTATGTTATTCAATTTTCAAGATTCTCTTTCAATCGTGTTTACAAAAAAATAATACAATAACAAGAAGATTTTTAGGAGAGAGTTTACAGTACACTGTTCAAAAATTCTCTTATCTCTGTCTAAACGTGTGTTGTCTTCTGTCATTAACATGTGTTCACGATAACTTGATATGCCTTCATGTCAGATAGTAGTGATCCTTAAGTCTGGCCTTTCTTCCCCTCCCTTAGGGTTAAGAGAGACGATAAGTGGAGAGCGGGAAGTCTTGGAGGGTCTTGCAGGAGAGGGTCTTGCAATGGAGGGTCTTGCATGGGAAGGGCTTGCAGGGGAGGATCTTTTAGGGGAGGGTATTGCAGGGGAGGGTCTTGCAAGGGGAGAGAGATTTAGAGGCATAACCAGGACACTGAATAATTGATATAAATGGTAACCTGCCTGGTCCTACGGTAGGTGCCCTAGTACCAGGCAGTGTGCGACAGGACTAAGAAGGGTGCTACAGACACAGGAAGAGAACACTATATCAACACTCCCTGGACCAAGACTCTGCAGCCTCCCAACAGAAGATATATGGAATATTTGCTGAACATTGATGGTGGACTCATGACTGGGGGGGTTGGCATGGGTTTGTTGGTCTGGGGTGGGCATGGGCTTGCGGATCTAGGGTGCGCAGGGGCTTGTTGGTCTGGGGTGGGCAGAGGTCTCGTTATAGGAAGATAATCAGGTCAAGGAGACTGAATGAGGAATTGGTTTTGTAAGATCTAAGACCACTTGATGTATCGTTGTGGAGTGGTGGCTTCCATGGGAGGGGGGAGGGGGGAGGTGTTGCAAGGGGTGAAGGTTTCGAGGTCGGGAAGAGAGGAGGTAACACATGTAAGAGGAGGGGGAGGAGAGTGGGGAGAGAGGGAAAGGAGTGTGTGAGGGAAGAGGAAGGAGTGTGTGTAGTGAGATGCAATGTTTGTAAATTAACCATCCAGTAGAGGCATTTGAGCAAAGTAACATTTGTCAAGGTTCGAATCCTGCTGGCTGCGATCCTTCTCTGTATATATATATATATATATATATATATATATATATATATAATATATATATATATATATATATATATATATATATATATAGAGAGAGAGAGAGAGAGAGAGAGAGAGAGAGAGAGAGAGAGAGAGAGAGATTGAAGTCTGCATAATAATAAATGTTAGTTTTAATCTAAGCGTCATTCTCGCTGTTTCTTCTTTCTAGATTTCTTTATCGACCTTCACGCACTCCATTCTTCCTCTCTTTTGCCTCCTCTTCCTCCTCTCGTCTCTCACTCTTCTCCTTATACGCATCAGCATGTATATTCATACATTCTTGTCAATATACACTGGAGAGCTGGCCAAACAGTCCGTCCTTAAGATGACTTCAGTGACTGTCTGATACTCTGGCAGCACACAGCTGCTGCCACCCGCCCCTGAGGTTGCTTACACACACACACACACACACACACACACACACACACACACACACAACCTGACGACACTGGAGGACAGGAGAGATAGGGGGGACATGATAACGACATACAAAATACTGAGAGGAATTGACAAGGTGGACAAAGACAGGATGTTCCAGAGATTGGACACAGTAACAAGGGGACACAGTTGGAAGCTGAAGACACAGATGAATCACAGGGATGTTAGGAAGTATTTCTTCATCCACAGAGTAGTCAGGAAGTGGAATAGTTTGGGAAGCGATGTAGTGGAGGCAGGGTCCATACATAGCTTTAAGCAGAGGTATGATAAAGCTCACGGTTCAGGGAGAGTGACCTAGTAGCGACCAGTGAAGAGGCGGGGCCAGGAGCTTGGAATCGACCCCTGCAACCTCAACTAGGTGAGTACAACTAGGTGAGTACAACTAGGTGAGTACAACTAGGTGAGTACAACTAGGTGAGTACAACTAGGTGAGTACAACTAGGTGAGTACACACACACACACACACACACAAACACACGCACACACACACTTCCATGGATTAAAACTTAGCAAATTGTGAAGGGTAACAATCATCAATGGCCACAGGATATATTTCATGACAAGAATTTCGTTGGGCTGCGTACAATAACTGGAAAATGCATCTTCCGGTCGGCTTTAAACTTCTAGTATTGATGTGTTTTCCTCAGAGAAGACAAAATTTTTGATGTCAGGTTGTATAAGTTGCTATAAACAAATTTTATTAAACAAATTGGTGTAATAATAATCTTTATTTCCACAAGTATATGATACAACTTATACAGACCATAGCTGACATCAGTGATATACTATACAGAAAGCCCCTTGAGATGCAGAGCATTTCGGGCAAATTAGGTTAAATTTTGCAACGCACACCCGTCGACAAATACCCAGGTACCTATTTACTGTTAGGCGAGCAGGGACACCAGATATCTCAGGTAAACACACCCTAATGCTCTCACCCGTATCGGGGATCGAACCACGGACATTAATGCGTGAGCTGCGTACGCTACCAACCGAGCTGCGCGACACCTTATCTGTGTAGTGCAATAACTATAGATTATCTCTTCCGATCACAAATTGGTAGCACTTGACTTGTACTCGTTGGATCGCAGGAGGGAGAGATATATCATAATCTACACTTGGAAAATCTTGGAAGGAATGGTCCCAAATCTCCACACAGAAATCACTCCCTACGAAAGTAAAAGACTGGGCAGGCGATGCAAAATGCCGCCAATAAAAAGTAGGGGCGCCATTGGTACACTAAGAGAAAACACCATAAGTGTCCGGGGCCCAAAACTGTTCAACAGCCTCCCATCAAGCATTAGGGGAATTGCCAATAAACCCCTGGCTGCCTTCAAGAGAGAGCTGGACAGATACCTAAAGTCAGTGCCGGATCAGCCGGGCTGTGGCTCGTACGTCGGACTGCGTGCGGCCAGCAGTAACAGCCTAGTTGATCAGGCCCTGATCCATCGGGAGGCCTGGTCATGGACCGGGCCGCGGGGGCGTTGATCCCCGGAATAACCTCCAGGTAACCTCCCGGTATGTAACGGTACAACTACCAGTAGACGCAACAGCAATAACTGTGATCGTGTTCCGTAGCTTGATCGCTAGCGCACTCGGTTCACACACTGAGGTCCGGAGTTCGAATCTCGGGTACGGCTGGAAAACATTAGGACGTGTTTCTTTAAGACACCTGCTGTCCCTGTTCACCCATCAGTATCATGGGAACCTGGGTGTTAGTTGACTGGTGTGGGTCGCATCCTGGGACAAAGTTGACCTAATTTCCTGAAATGCTCTGCATAACAAGCAGCTTTCTGTATAGTATTATGTCATTTATATCAGCTATTGTCTGTACCTTGTACTGGAGTTTACCTGGAGAGAGTTTCGGGGGTCAACGCCCCCGCGGCCCGGTCTGTGACCAGGCCTCCTGGTGGATCAGTGCCTGATCAACCAGGCTGTTGCTGCTGGCTGCACGCAAACCAACGTACGAGCCACAGCCCGGCTGATCAGGAACTGACTTTAGGTGCTTGTCCAGTGCCAGCTTGAAGACTGCCAGGGGTCTGTTGGTAATCCCCCTTATGTGTGCTGGGAGGCAGTTGAACAGTCTCGGGCCCCTGACACTTATTGTATAGTCTCTTAACGTGCTAGTGACACCCCTGCTTTTCATTGGGGGGGACGTTGCATCGTCTGCCAAGTCTTTTGCTTTCGTAGTGAGTGATTTTCGTGTGCAAGTTCGGTACTAGTCCCTCTAGGATTTTCCAGGTTACCTGGAGGTTACCTGGAGGTTATTCCGGGGATCAACGCCCCCGCGGCCCGGTCCACGACCAGGCCTCCCGATGGATCAGGGCCTGATCAACTAGGCTGTTACTGCTGGCCGCACGCAGTCCGACGTACGAGCCACAGCCCGGCTGATCCGGCACTGACTTTAGGTATCTGTCCAGCTCTCTCTTGAAGGCAGCCAGGGGTTTATTGGCAATTCCCCTAATGCTTGATGGGAGGCTGTTGAACAGTTTTGGGCCCCGGACACTTATGGTGTTTTCTCTTAGTGTACCAATGGCGCCCCTACTTTTTATTGGCGGCATTTTGCATCGCCTGCCCAGTCTTTTACTTTCGTAGGGAGTGATTTCTGTGTGGAGATTTGGGACCATTCCTTCCAAGATTTTCCAAGTGTAGATTATGATATATCTCTCCCTCCTGCGTTCCAACGAGTACAAGTCAAGTGCTTCCAAGCGTTCCCAGTAGTTAAGGTGCTTGACAGAACTTATACGTGCAGTAAAGGATCTCTGTACACTCTCTAGATCTGCGATTTCACCTGCTTTGTATGGAGATGTTAATGTACAGCAGTATTCCAGCCTAGAGAGAACAAGTGAACAAGGTTGTAGATATAAAGATATTATTATTATTATTATTATTATTATTATTATTATTATTATTATTATTATTATTATTATTGTATGAGTAGTGGTGTGATGGAGGGTGGTAGGGACAGAAGGAGAGGGAAAGATAGGGAGAGGGAAGGAAGGGGAAGTAGAGGCAGCTGAGTTGGAAGGGCAATAAGAGGGTGGGGGGTCCCTTGTTGGAGAGGGGAATGGCAAGGGAGGAGTAGGGGGAGGCAGTGAAGGCGGGGTGATAGGGAGGGGAGGCAGATTAATGGTAGAGAATGAAGGAGGGGCGGTGGGAGGGGGAGGGAAGTTGAGAAGGGGACTTAAACGCTAACAGATGGGAAACAGGTTGCCAGCGGGACCGTGTGGAGGGGTCAGGGGTAGGATTGAGTGGAGGGGAGGGATAGGGGAGGAGGGGATAAGGTGCCACAAGACCCTGCTGGTAGAGTGGGGAGGGGGAGAGAGAGGGGCAGCATGATGGCACTAGACACTGCTGGCAGCCGTATACTCGACTAATTTATTAAGTTTAAACCCTACCGACCGCACGATGGCTCATTAAGGCTGTAACGTCACATGTACTCCACCAAAGAAGAACAACGTTGATCCTTAAAAACAGGGATTTAGGGTGAATTCCCTGCACACATTCACCGGGATTTTCGACATAATGCACCCAATTTGAAAGCAGTATATTCCACGATCGGGTCTACCTACCTGGAGGGCATTCTGGGGATCAACGCCCCCCGCGGCCCGGTCCACCACCAGGCCTCCCAGCATTTTCAAACATCTTGTATATCCCAAGTAATCTACACATATACTATTATGCAACACAAGCCAGATGAGGTGGAAATGTTTAGGTCAAGTACTTTCACGTCTCTCAGTGCGTCATCAGGAGCTATGCAATGTTGCAAGGCAGCAACTGAAGGAATTCTGAGAGAGACTGCGGCAGGTGACAAACCCGCACTGCGCTACTCTGAGAAAACTTCCCCTCACTCCAGTTGCTACCTTGCAACATTGCATAGCTCCTGATGACGCACTGAGAGACGTGAAAGTACTTGACCTAAACATTTCCACCTTACGTGGTTTCTCTTGCATAGTTAAGATCGCCCGTCTGCGATTGTATGCAATGTGCTATGTATGATAATTTATTTAGCTGTATATATGTATACCTGTAACTGAATAAACTTACCAATTTTCTTAACACTAATCAGTAAAGATGACCTTAAAAAAAATCGGTTAAAAAAGATTAATGTTTATTCATAAATTCTAGAGATTTTTTTTTCTGTAGTTGTAAACAAACTTTATTGATTAGTTAAGCACACCTGACGTAATATAGAGAAACTAAACTATTTATTTACAATGACGCCTTATCGTGTTTATTAGCTAGAAGCTAAATAATAATAATAAAAAATAATAATATTAATCTTAGTAATAATAATAATAATTGTTATTATTTTCTGGCTGTTCGTGAATTAGTTGCGTGATGTTTATATCTGAGTGCGTGGAGTCAGTTTTAGTGCCGTTACTCCTGGAGAAGCTTAGTGAGTGCACTCTTTACTCTTCCAGTGTGTGTGTGTGTGTGTGTGTATGTGTGTGTGCGTGTGTGTTTGTAAGGGAGGAAGGTGGTGGGATTCCTAGCTGTGTACGCACTCACTGAGTTATGATTGCTGGGGTCGTGTTTCAGCTCCCAACCACGCCTCTTAAATTTAACTCAATTGGCGTAATTTTCTTTTTGGCTCCTGGCCACTCTCATACATACATACATACATATATATATATATATATATATATATATATATATATATATATATATATATATATATATATATATATATATATATATATATATGTACATATCAGTGCACCACGCAGAAACAAGTGGGTATATACAGACAAAGATCGCAATCAGCAGGACTCGATACTGCTACTGGGACGGTGTTATCGCTCACCATGAGGCGGGCCAAAGCAGCATGGGTTTGACTACTTGGCTAGTCGCAGTGTTGTTACTGATCATTTCCACTCGGTCGTGGGTGCACTAATATAAAATACTGCTCGTTTGGCTAGTACACGGCACAAGGAGTAGAATGAAATTAGCTCAGAAGCATCCACACCACCGTATGTCCTCGGATGATGGGTAAAGCACTTAGCTTGGCTGGATGCCTCATTCTTGAGGATTGTGTGGTTGCGTGGACTAGAGCGTCATGGGTTCGCATGGGCAGCATGGGTTCGACTCCTTTGCTAGTCGCAGTGTTGTTATATATATATATATATATATATATATATATAATATATATATATATATATATATATATATATATATATATATACATATGATTGTACCATTAGCTGCTGTTGTCCTCTGTAGAGGGTCTATTTACATCCTTAGACCTCTTTTAAGAACATAAGAATGTATGGAGCAGTAAGTCAGTTTCATTTGCTGCAAACTCACATGCACTCTAGTATACGAGTTCCGGTGTTTGTTGAGTGGACCCCGTGAGGGGCAGGAACGCTGTGGGCACAATAAGAAAACACTGTATCAACATTCGTGGGCTCAGACTTCTCAACGTCTTGCCAGAGGATATCAGAAACACTTGCACAAGCTGGTCAGGTCTCACTCACACCAACCCACACCCACTCATGTCTAACCTAATTTTTTAGCTATTACTCTATTTTGAGGTTAAGAGTTGTTATCCAGCATCAGCTTAATCCAAGAGCTAAGAGATATCTTTTCTCAGTTCGTTATATTTTTTGCCCAACTAATATTTGTGTTATTTAGCTCGCATCTGAGAGCCAAAAAAGGGCCAATATGGCTCAAAGCCTTCAGATTTTTGCAACCGGATGGTCAGACATTAAAGTCTTCCTGTGTAGAGACGCGCCAAAGGCGAAAAACCTGTGGGTTATGGATTAATTAGCGTCCATCTTGCACGAGCCTGGTCTAGCCCGCTGTAACCCGACCCTCGCTGCCTCCACCTACTCATCACCGGTGGTGTTACCCCCTCCCCCCCACGGGACGTGTTGGGGCTACTGGTGGGGATTATGGTGGGGCTGGTAGCTGGCTAGTAGGCTGGCATCATGGGTTTGTGGTGGTGGTAGTTTTCATGAGGATATATATATATATATATATATATATATATATATATATATATATATATATATATATAAAAATATATATATATATATATATATATATATATATATATATATATATATATAATATATATATATATATATATATATAAAAACACACTGTGACTAGCCAAGGACTCGAACCCATGTCGTTTGGCTAGTCTCATGGTGAGCGAAAATCACATGACGCTCTAAACCACAGGACGACCATATCGTACAAGAATCAAGCACCCAGCAGAGCTAGGTGTTTTACCTTGATCAGAGGATATAGGGTGGTGTGGGTGCCTCTAAGCTAATTTTATTCTACTCCCCGGTTGGTGTACTAGCCTCCACAAGCAGTATATATGTTACTGTAACCACAAACGAGTGTTATTTAATCAATAACACTGCGACTAACCAAGGACTCGAGCCCAATTCGTTTTGGCCTGCCTCATGATGAGCGAAAATAACACGACGCGGTAATCAAGGTAAAGCACCTAGCTCTGCTGGGGGCTTGATTCTTGTAGGATTTGGTGGTCCTGATGGTTAGAGCGTCATGTGATTTTTCACTCACCGTGAGACGGGCCAAAACGACATGGGTTCGAGTCCTTGGCTAGTAGTAGTGTTATTGATTAAATATCAATCGTTTGTAGTTAATGTACATAAGAACATAAGAATTATATATATATATATATATATATATATATATATATAATATATATATATATATATATATATATATATATATATATATGTCGTGCCGAATAGGTAAAATTTATCAATTAGCAAGAACTCATTTAAAATTAAGTCATTTCTAAAATTTTCTCTTATACGTTTAAAGATATATATTTTTTCATTTATGTTATTGTAAAAATTAATAATTTGGTACCAAAAGAACCTTAGAAAACTTACCTAACCTTATTATAACAAGCGCAATTTAATTTAGCCTATTCCAACTAAATATATTTTAGATAATTTTACAATAATTTACTAATAAACAAACACAATGAAATATATTTTTTTCGTTTGGTTCAGAATGATTATTGCCGAATTATTGCTTACACAAATTTTCGCTTGCCTTATTCGGCAAGAAGAGCGTTGCTATTTAATAGAAAATAGCAAGTTTTACCTATTCGGCACGACACACATATAAAGAACGAATTATTGAAGACGAGACATCAGAAGCATAACTCTGCTACTGTAAACAAACCCCAGGGAAAGGGTGGGGTTAGAACCCATGGCAAGCGAGTCGTAAAACTCCAGGCCAGTGCGTAAACCACTGGACCAGCTGCCTACAATAAAATTCATCCATCTAGGTATATTTCTATGTATGGAATAAATAATAAAATCATGAAATTAAACCTGAATACTTTCATGGGCTTACATATGTATCTTCCTCTGAAGATGTGTGTAAGCTCATGAAAGCGCTCGCTCAGCTTATATTTTCTATTTTTACTGTGATATCTTTTCTTCTTTTTTTCATTTATATATATGTTACTGTAGCCACTAATAGCCAATTTTAATTTGTAATTACCAGTCCCCAGAGAGTATCTTATCACACAAGGCCTCCACTCATTAAGGGCGTGATATCACACACACGAAAAAGTACTGCCTAAGCCTTGTGGCAGTGATGGGATAGGTGGCTTTCTCACCACGTCTGGATAGAGAGAGAGAGAGAGAGAGAGAGAGAGAGAGAGAGAGAGAGAAGAGAGAGAGAGAGAGAGAGAGAGAGAGAGAGAGAGAGAGAGAGAGAGAGAGAGAGCTCTTTTGAACTCTCTCAGCCAACCAGGTTGGATGAAGATTGAGATAGACTTGACCTATGGTCAGAAGAAGCACTTCGCTCTTACGCTGTCATATCTGGGAACACTGACAACTCGCCCACAGGCCTTGTAATCGGGTCGCTAATCTCTTCTTGCAGAGATTAGCGACTCTGGTATCACTTTCTCTTGGCTACCGATATCTTTGATTCAAGGTGGGAATCACTGGATATAAAGGAACAAGCTATATGGAGGAGGAGGGAGGAATTAAGGAAATTAGAGGTGGGAAGAAGAGGAGAGAGAAAGGACTATGAGAGTGGAAGATGCCATGTGGAATAAAGAGAAGGAATAAGAGGAGATTGGGAAGAGATGGTGAGGGAGGGGGGAAGGGGAGCAAGGGAAGGAGAACGGGAAGATAACGACGATGATCGGGGGTGGAGGAAGGTGGGGAACAGAGGTGGTAAGGGACGCAGAAGAACAAGGTTGTGCAATGTTGACACCTTGCTCCAGGCTGTCAACACAACTGAGAGGTAATTGTATCGTGCCTCGCCAGCCTCACCACTCACACACACGACACTCACACACACGACACTCACACACACGACACTCACACACACGACACTCACTCACACGACACTCACTCACACACGACACTCACACACACGACACTCACACACACGACACTCACTCACACGACACTCACTCACACGACACTCACTCACACACACGACACTCACTCACACGACACTCACTCACACGACACTCACTCACACACGACACTCACACACACGACACTCACTCACACACACGACACTCACACACACGACACTCACACACACGACACTCACTCACACACACGACACTCACTCACACACACGACACTCACACACACGACACTCACACACACGACACTCACACACACGACACTCACACACACGACACTCACACACACGACACTCACACACATGACACTTCCTCACACCTCACCATTGTTATTAACTCTTGACGATACATTATAAATCTTCTCCTAACACTAAAAAATGAGTCAGTTTCGTTCAGAAACTTACGGAATTTATTAACATATAGAGCAGGAATTTATTAATATATAGAGCGGGAATTTATTAACAAATAGAGCAGGAATTTATTAACATATAGAACAGGAATATTAAGGTTTTTGCTTTAAGTTAACCTCAGTGTGTTTTATGAAGCAAGGAGTGCTGGAAGCTCGGTCCTCCGTCCAGCAATCGCTGCCTGGTCTCTGACCAGTCAGGCTACAGGATGTCAGTACTTTACTGAGAGCAAAGAAGCCACGGAACGGGTGGTATTTGAACCCGTGGCGAGTGAGTCGCAAAATTCAAGGCCACTGGTTCAATCCCCACCCGTTCCGTGGTTTGCAATCGTGATATCACGATTTCGTGAATCATGAGAGCGAAGACAATGTTATCTCGGCTTGTTCATGAATACGAAACTAGATGTACGAATACACTGCCAGTAGTCACGAATATAAAACCAGAGCTATAACCAGGTACATATTTACAAGAGCAGACTGTTATTATTATTATTATTATTATTATTATTATTATTATTATTATTATTATTGTTATTATTATTATTATTATTATTATTATTATTATTATTATTATTATTACTACTACTACTGAAGAAGAAAAAGGCACAATAACATAATTAGAATAATACTCAAATAACCCGCAAAGCGGAGAGAGCTTACGACGACGTTTCGGTCTGACTTCGACCATTTACAAAGTCACACTGTGTATACTGAAGCAGGTGTCGTGTATACTGAAGCAGGTGTCGTGTATACTGAAGCAGGAGTCGTGAATACTGAAGCAGGTGTCGTGAATACTGAAACAGGTGTCGTGAATACTGAAGCAGGTGTCATGAATACTGAAGCAGGTGTCATGAATACTGAAGCAGGAGTCATGAATACTGAAGCAGGTGTCGTGAATACTGAAGCAGGTGTCGTGAATACTGAAGCAGGTGTCATGAATACTGAAACAGGTGTCGTGAATACTGAAGCAGGTGTCATGAATACTGAAGCAGGAGTCATGAATACTGAAGCAGGTGTCGTGAATACTGAAGCAGGTGTCATGAATACTGAAACAGGTGTCGTGAATACTGAAGCAGGTGTCATGAATACTGAAGCAGGAGTCATGAATACTGAAGCAGGTGTCGTGTATACTGAAGCAGGAGTCGTGAATACTGAAGCAGGTGTCGTGAATACTGAAGCAGGAGTCGTGAATACTGAAGCAGGTGTCGTGAATACTGAACCAGGTGTCGTGAATACTGAAACAGGTGTCGTGAATACTGAAGCAGGTGTCATGAATACTGAAGCAGGTGTCATGAATACTGAAGCAGGAGTCATGAATACTGAAGCAGGTGTCGTGAATACTGAAGCAGGTGTCGTGAATACTGAAGCAGGTGTCATGAATACTGAAGCAGGTGTCATGAATGCTGAAGCAGGAGTCGTGAATACTGAAGCAGGTGTCATGAATACTGAAGCAGGTGTCGTGAATACTGAAGCAGGTGTCGTGAATACTGAAGCAGGTGTCATGAATACTGAAGCAGGTGTCGTGAATACTGAAGCAGGTGTCGTGAATACTGAAGCAGGTGTTGTGAATACTGAAGCAGGTGTCATGAATACTGAAGCAGGTGTCATGAATGCTGAAGCAGGAGTCATGAATACTGAAGTAGGAGTCCTGAATACTGAAGCAGGTGTCATGAATACTGAAGCAGGAGTCATGAATACTGATGCAGGAGTCATGAATACTGAAGCAGGAGTCCTGAATACTGAAGCAGGAGTCATGAATACTGAAGCAGGAGTCCTGAATACTGAAGCAGGTGTCATGAATACTGAAGCAGGAGTCCTGAATACTGAAGCAGGTGTCATGAATATTGAAGCAGGTGTGGTGAATACTGAAGCAGGTGTCGTGAATACTGAAGCAGGTGTCATGAATACTGAAGCAGGAGTCATGAATACTGAAGCAGGAGTCATGAATACTGAAGCAGGAGTCCTGAATACTGAAGCAGGTGTCATGAATACTGAAGCAGGAGTCCTGAATACTGAAGCAGGTGTCATGACTATTGAAGCAGGTGTGGTGAATACTGAAGCAGGTGTCGTGAATACTGAAGCAGGTGTCATGAATACTGAAGCAGGTGTCATGAATACTGAAGCAGGAGTCATGAATACTGAAGCAGGTGCACAAATACTGAAGCACATCTCGTAAATACTGAAGCAAGTGTCATGAATATTTAAGCAGGTGTGGTGAATACTGAAGCAGGTGTCGTGAATACTGAAGCAGGTGTCATGAATACTGAAGCAGGAGTCATGAATACTGAAGCAGGAGTCATGAATACTGAAGCAGGAGTCCTGAATACTGAAGCAGGTGTCATGAATACTGAAGCAGGTGTGGTGAATACTGAAGCAGGTGTCATGAATACTGAAGCAGGTGTCATGAATAATGAAGAAAGTGTCATGAATACTGAAGCAGGTGTCGTGAATACTGAAGCAGGTGTCATGAATACTGAAGCAGGAGTCATGAATACTGAAGCAGGTGTCATGAGTATTTGTTGCTACTGGAGGTATACATTTACACACACACACACACACACACACACACACACACACACACACACACACACACTCTCTCTCTCACACACACACACACACACACACTCTCACACACACACACACACACACACACACACTCTTGCTGTGCTTCACTCTCCCTGAACAACGTCAAACAGACACACTAAATGAAACTGAATTGACCAAATGTGTCTCTCCAGCGAGTTCTATCAGTGACTTCATCCTTCTCACACTTAAGGAATATTCTCTTGCTAAGTATCTTATACTTAGCCACCCGTCAGCAACCTGACTGTCACTTTAACAAAACACGAGCAAGGGGGACATTTTTCCGTGGTGGTAAACGTTAGGAAGGGGCTGACGCTGAGGGATTAGCGCCATGATAATGGAGTCTGGCCGCAAGCAAGCTTTGACAGCTAAAAGGGTTTGTGTGTAAGCAGGGTTCTCTAACCTCTTGGCATAGCTTTCATTCCGAGTGAATTATAAGGTGAAGTATAAGGTACTTCTGTTTTTTGGGTAGTATGGTGGATGGGTAGAGGAACTCTTGGAATGGTGCTTGCTTGAAAATTTATTAAAAAATACAGTAGTGTATATTTACTGGTGTTGTAGTCGGAGGGGAGGAAGGGAGTGACATGCTGATATATATCTGATCAATGAACATTTATTAGATGTTGCAACTAGATTTATTGCCTGGAGGCCAACTCGGGATTCTCTGTGATCGCGCTGTTCGTCATTCACTTCGAAGGCTTGTACGAGTGCTTGCTGGACGGGGCTCACCTTCACTCGATAGTCGATATGACATTTGGTAACTGTGTTCCTCTGGGAAGTAGTTCCTCTCCCACTTAATGCGATATTCGTCACACTTGAGGGAGCACCGTTCCTGAAATCGGTATTTATGTTTACTCCCGTGTGCATTTGCGTGAATGCATAGCCTGTGTGCATTTTGCGTTTATGCACTGCCTTTGTGTCAAAGCATGTAAGATTTGATAAAGTTCCTGGAGAGCGAAATGTTGCCACAATAAAACGTCATATTAGTTGTATCTGTGTCCATTTACATTACTTGTATCTGTGTCAATTTATGTCTCCATATGAGTTATTATTATATGTCTTTCATCCTGCCTTCTATCGTCCGGAGGTCTGAGACTTTTTTTCTAGGATCAGATCGATGGCATTGGACCCAAGAGGAGCACCAAGGAGAGTGCTGTTGGCTGGATCAATGGCTCGTGCTCCTGGTAAAACAGCGCTAATATTCTGGATCATCTGTTGATTGGTAGAAACTATTTCACATTTGGTGGGGTTTAAAGAAAGGTCCAGGCTCTCTCCCATGTCTTTAATTTTTCTGATGTCCTCTAGGAGAGATTCTGTTGTACTAGCTAGGGTACCATCATCCAGGAACCAGATATTGAGCTCACTGGAGAGTGCTTCTGTGACTTCCTTGATGACCAAACAGAATAGAAGGGGGGCGAGAGGGTCCCCCTGTTGCACGCCCTCACATGAGTCAATTTCATGGTCCCCAAACAATAGTTTAGAAGTCACACTATAACACGATTCTATGAAGGGATAGAGGGGAGGAAAGTTTCTAGAAACTGCTTGGAGAGCAGTATCCCTTCTAACTAAGTTGAAAGCATTAGCAAAGTCCAATTTGATCAAGGCTTTTTCATCGGACATGTTGTTGATATATACTCGTGCTGCGTGGGCAGCAGCCTCTTGACTCACTATTCTTACTGCAGCCTTGGCGACTAGGCGCCGAAGGATGTTGCCACTGCAATGGGCCTGATTCCTTCATCATTTCTCCGGAGGGCACACAATGAGGTACCGAAGAAAAGGGGTCTAATAGCCTCTGGGACACTGCCAGCCAGGCACAGCTTGAAAAATTTAGTGAGTTCAGACAGCAACCTCTCTGAAACCTCACCAAGTGTTGGGTTAAACATTTGTTTTAAGTGTTGAGGCCTTAAACCGGTGAAACCTCCTGCTGAGCCCTGTGGAAATGTCAGGGAGGTCAATGTTGGTACTGGAAGCCCTGGGTGAATGTTTGTCCTTCAGAGCTTGTGCCGTACTGACGTCCTTAGGAGCGATGGTATCCTCACTGCTGATCACAGGGAGGAGTACAAGATTAGCAAGTACAGGGACATAAGCCAACAGTATCAATTTGTCACAGTGAGATCAGAGACCTTGGGATCATGGGGAAAACATGCCACAAGTTTCCTCAAAGAACTGGGTTCCAGACTCATCGACACCACCAGGGATCATGTTCCAGCGCCTCAGTATGGCCATCCAGAGGGGAAATGCTTGCTGCATACTGGGCTCACGTCCGGCTTCGGAGGAGTTGGAGGAAATTCACAACCTTTGATATATTGTAACAATGTATTCATGTTTGTGTTTTCTATCTATTAATAAAGTATATATATAACATATAAATTATAAGGGATGGTAGGAGAAGAAAATATTCAAACAGCTCCGAGGAGAGCCTTGAGTTTTCCCTGAGGTACGTTTATTGTCTTCTCTGAGGATGAGGGTCCCCAGTAAAGTTCTAGAGGTGGTACCTCTATATATATATATATGTATATATATATATATATATATATATATATATATATATATATATATATATATTATATATATATATATATATATATATCCTAGGTAGTAGGTTGGTAAACAGCAACCACCCAGGGAGGTACTACCGTCCTGCCAAGTGAGTGTACAACGGAAGCCTGTAATTGTTTTGCATGATGGTAGGATTGCTGGTGTCCTTTTTTCTGTCTCATGAACATGCAAGATTTCAGGTATGTCTAGCTACTTCTACTTACACTTAGGTCACACTACACATACATATACAAGCATATATTTACACACACCTCTGGGTTTTCTTCTATTTTCGTACTAGTTCTTGTTCTTGTTTATTTCTTCTTACCTCCATGGGGAAGTGGAACAGAATTCTTCCTCCGTAAGTCATGCGTGTTGTAAGAGGCGACTAAAATGCCGGGAGCAAGGGGCTAGTAACCCCTTCTCCTGTATATATTACTAAATGTAAAAGGAGAAACTTTCATTTTTCCTGTTGGGCCACCCCGCCTCGGTGGGATACGGCCGGTGTGTTGAAAGATATATATATATATATATATATATATATATATATATATATATATATATATATATATATATATATATATATATATATATATATATATAAACAAACAGTAACACGGTAAAATGTCCAGCATGTGTGTGTGGACTAGTTCGGCCTTCCCACGCTCTTGTGCGATTAGTTATGCTGGGTGAGCCGCAGCACCTTTACGGGAGAGAGAAGCTTCTGGCTGGATGTACACACTTCCTGCTGCTCTAACTGGGTGGTCGTTAGCGGTGGTGGTGGTGGTGTATCGCCAACAACACCCCTTCCCCCACCACACTTTGAAAAGAAACCTTATGACGGCGTTTCGGTCGGTCTTCGACACTTTATCAAGGCTTGAAGTTCGAGGTTTCGGGAAAGTGTTCAGACCACGGTATTTTATGACTTTGTGTTCTCTCATTGTGGTCGTGTGTTGTTTTGGATCTAACCTGCGATTTAGATGACGTTTCGTTCCTTTGTTCCTTTCTGGATCATCATCAGCATGCGTCGTGATAACGGTCCTGGACGGACCTAAACGTTGTCTGCCTGTGATATTCCTTTGAATAATGTCGAGATTTTTTTGCATGGGATTAAACTCTATATACATGGGGTTAAACTCTATATACATGGGATTAAGCTCTATGTACATGGGATTAAGCTCTATATACAACGGGTTAAACTCTATATACATGGGATTAAACTCTATATACATGGGGTCAAACTCTATACACATGGGATTAAACTCTATATACATGGGGTTAAACTCTATATACATGGGATTAAGCTCTACGAGTTAGGTATGGAAAGCACAAATAAGATATAAGGTTAAACATAACAGATACAATACTGCTTCGCTTAGAAACCTCAAAAAATATGCTAGTTACTCTCTTAGCCTTGAAGGCGTTGACGCATTTACGAGAGATGTAATGAGGTGATCAGGAGAAGCTTATCAGCGTGGACACACACACACACCACACACACACACACACACACACACACACACACACACACACACACACACACACACACGTGGAGGACAGGAGGGTCAGGGGAGACATGATAACGACATATAAAATACTGCGCGGAATAGACGAGGTGGACAAAGACGGGATGTTCCAGAGATGGGACACAGACACAAGAGGTCACAATTGGAAGCTGAAGACTCAGATGAATCAAAGGGATGTTAGGAAGTATTTCTTCAGTCATAGAGCAGTCAGGCCATGGAATAGCCTAGAAAGTGATGTAGTGGAGGCAGGGACCATACATAGTTTTAAGGCGAGGTATGATAGAGCTCATGGGGCAGGGAGAGAGAGGACCTAGTAGCAATCAGCGAAGAGGCTGGGCCAGGAGCTGTGAATCGACCCCTGCAACCACAAATAGGTGAGTACAAATAGGTGAGTACACACACATACACAGACTGGACCTAGTAGCGACATGCGAAGAGGAGGGACTAAGAGCTAAGACTCGACCCCTGCAACCATAAATAGGTGAGTAAACACACATACACAGGAAGATCCAGGCATCAGATGCCTATATCCTCCAGTATCATACGTAATTTTGTAAGTGCTTGTGACGGTACTATCTACAAACATTATGCAGTGTGGGAACTTGTCAACAGATGGCATTGCTTCCACTTTCACATGTCAGTGTAGATCAACGGAGGTCTACTGCTCGATTACACTTATACCCTCCCTTGGCCCCGTGGGAGATACCACAGCTTAGAATGAATCCATGTTATTACTCTCTTTTAAGACCTGTTTCATCTCTTCTTACTGTGACATTACTTTAGTATTGATTGTCTTCCTATGCTTGGAGTTCCAGCGTTGAGGACCAAGTGTGAGTTCTGTTTTACTTGAAGTTCCAGCGTTGAGGACCAAGTGTGAGTTCTGTTTTACTTGAAGTTCCAGCGTTGAGGACCAAGTGTGAGTTCTGTTGGAGTTCCAGCGTTGAGGACCAAGTGTGAGTTCTGTTTTACTTAAAGTTCCAGCGTTGTGGACCAAGTGTGAGTTCTGTTTTACTTTAAGTTCCAGCGTTGAGGACCAAGTGTGAGTTCTGTTGGAGTTCCAGCGTTGAGGACCAAGTGTGAGTTCTGTTTTACTTGGAGTTCCAGCGTTGAGGACCAAGTGTGAGTTCTGTTTTACTTGAAGTTCCAGCGTTGAGGACCAAGTGTGAGTTCTGTTGGAGTTCCAGCGTTGAGGACCAAGTGTGAGTTCTGTTTTACTTGGAGTTTCAGCGTTGAGGACCAAGTGTCAACTGTGTTTTAGTCTGGACCGTCGGCTTTCAGTTTCCGTAAATTATTATTAGATTTTTTTCGAGCTGTTTATTAAATGTACATCTTTCCTGTCACTTGCCTTACACTAACGACGTAAATGTCTGTTGCACGTCTTAAGACTGGAGACATCGTACTACGTCTGAAGGCTGCCTGGCTGCCTCACCCTTGACTGACTAGGCTTCAAAGGGAAGTGAAAGAGTCTACTCACGCCTCTGGAAGACTTAGTGACAGTCCACGGAGTGACGTTTACCCGATAAAACTCGTCAAAAAACTATAAAGAGAGTACAGAGGCTTACCAAGAAGAGAACGAGGAATGGGGAGAGACTAGAAAAGCTGAAACTGACGATAATACATGATAACCAATGCTAAAGGAGACATAACGATATACACCAATGTTTCAGAACTTTAAGGAGAGGACAGAGAAAGGCTGGAAGCAA
>NC_069442.1:31317276-31397276 GCF_026875155.1 Cherax quadricarinatus
GTGGTTGGAAGGATCGAGCCATAACTCCTGCTCCTGCTGCTTCACTGGTGTGTGTGTGTGTGTGTGTGTGTACTCACCTAGTACTCACCTAGTTGAGGTTGCGGGGGTCGAGTCCGAGCTCCTGGCCCCGCCTCTTCACTGATCGCTACTAGGTCACTCTCCCTGAGCCGTGAGCTTTATCATACCTCTGCTTAAAGCTATGTATGGATCCTGCCTCCACTACATCGCTTCCCAAACTATTCCACTTACTGACTACTCTGTGGCTGAAGAAATACTTCCTAACATCCCTGTGATTCATCTGTGTCTTCAGCTTCCAACTGTGTCCCCTTGTTACTGTGTCCAATCTCTGGAACATCCTGTCTTTGTCCACTTTGTCAATTCCTCTCAGTATTTTGTATGTCGTTATCATGTCCCCCTATCTCTCCTGTCCTCCAGTGTCGTCAGGTTGATTTCCCTTAACCTCTCCTCGTAGGACATACCTCTTAGCTCTGGGACTAGTCTTGTTGCAAACGTTTGCACTTTCTCTAGTTTCTTCACGTGCTTGGCTAGGTGTGTGTGTGTGTGTGTGTGTGTGTGTGTGTGTGTGTGTGTGTGTGTGTGTGTGTGTGTGTGTGTGTGTGTGTGTGTATGTGTGTGTGTGCGTGTGTGTGTGAGTGTGTGTGTGTCTGTGCTCGCCCGTATGCCAGAGCGATCACCTGTCTCCATTTATTTTCATAAATGACTGTAAAGTACCTGTGCACACGCGTTCACATCGTGTGCACGCCAGCCTGTAAACGTCTGTGCACATACGTACACACGTCTACAAGGACTGGTCTACATCCCTCGCTCCCTCCACCCTTGCTATCCCATTCCTTCCAACAAGTACATGTACTTGTACAAATAAAAAGTATCATTATATTATTATTATTATTATTATTATTATTATTATTATTATTATTATTATTATTATTATTATTATTATTATTATTATTACTGTTATTATTAAAGTGCTCCTGGGATCAAAGCCCTCATTACCTCATCTTCTACCCACTCTCCTCAACCTCTTACCCCTCAACACCCCTCGGTGGGCGGTGGGCGGCGCCCACATTTGCACCGGGGTTGGCAGCACCGGCCATAGAAGGGCCATAAATCATCCCTTATGGCCTTGCCTGATCGCTCCGGTCCACGCGGCCAAATTGTCGTGATTATTAAAAGGCGAAGTGGCGTTCGGTGCCCCACAGTGGGTACGTACCCACTCGGGAAAGAAGAGGGAGAGAGAGAGAGAGAGCAGTGCGCTGCTACCCAATTCAAGGGGAAAGGAAGAGAGGAGCGGGACGGGAGGGAAAGATGGGGAAAGGTGCGATGGGAGAGAGACGGAGACGATTAGGAAGGGAACAGAAAATAGAAAGGGACTGAAAGGGTAGAAGCAAAATACAGGAAACGGGCCTATTCAATTATTTTCCAAAGTTACGTGTGTGTGTGTGTGTGTGTGTGTGTGTGTGTGTGTGTGTGTGTGTGTGTGTGTGTGTGTGTGTGTGTGTGTGGTGTGTGTGTGTGTGTGTGTTTTGTGTGTGTAGAGATTGAATACACGAATACAAAAATCCCACACTGAATATTTCCCGACGCATATACGTATTGGTGTGTATGCAGTGAGCGCAGTGGTGTGTATATTCGTATGGACGGGTGTATATCTCAGCTTGTTTAGACAGTGTTTACTTAAATCTACCAGGGATTAAATTACCCTTCACTGGCTAATTTAAACCCTAGTATAGGTGGCTGCATCCTGCCAGTGCACAGGTGGCTGAAAGCCACCTGTGCACTGGCGATGTACAGGTGGCATGCAGCCACCTGTACACGCTGTTAGACGTTTCGCCATCCAGTGGCTTCATCAGTATAAATTCAAGGACATAATGGGATGACTGTAGACATAAAAAATACTGGAATAACGTCTGTCGTGCGAGCGAAACGTTGTCTAAAAACCACTTTTCGTTGTTGTTTATCATCGTCAGACCTTGAACGTAATACACCCGTGAACCAAATCTTCCTCCCGGGATGTGGGTGTAGAATCGAACACCTTCAGTCAAAATTGAGGAACTGAACACCCTTCTATCAAGGTTAAGGCGCTGAATACTCTCTATCATCAAGATTAATGGACTAAACGCCTTATATCATCAAAAATAAGGGGCTGAACACCTTATAACATCGGACATAAGAGACTGAATTACTTATATAATCAAGGATAAGGGACTGAACACCTTCTATCATCAAGGGTAAGGGACTGAACACCTTCTATCATCAAGGGTAAGGGACTGAACACCTTATATCATCAAGGATAAGGAATTGAACACCTTATATCATCAAGGATAAGTGACTGAACACCTATCATCAAGGATAAGGGACCGAACACCTTAAGATTATCTCTCCTCTTTTTCCACTGTTTCCAGTATACATGACAGCACTTTATTCGACTGAAGATGCCTGTTTAACAGACGAAACGTCTCGGCAATCAAGATAGTCAGGTATCGCACACATCCATTGTATGTCTGTGTGTTCGTGATTCCAAGTGTTCCATCTGTGTCTTATTCACTGCGTGTTCGTGATTCCAGGAGTTCCATCTGTGTCTTATTCACTGTGTGGTCGTGATTCCAGGAGTTCCATCTGTGTCTTATTCACTGTGTGGTCGTGATTCCAGGAGTTCCATCTGTGTCTTATTCACTGCGTGTTCGTGATTCCAGGAGTTCCATCTGTGTCTTATTCACTGTGTGGTCGTGATTCCAGGAGTTCCATCTGTGTCTTATTCACTGTGTGGTCGTGATTCCAGGAGTTCCATCTGTGTCTTATTCACTGCGTGTTCGTGATTCCAGGAGTTCCATCTGTGTCTTATTCACTGCGTGTTCGTGATTCCAGGAGTTCCATCTGTGTCTTATTCACTGTATGTTCGTGTTATTCACTGTGTGGTCGTGATTCCAGGTGTTCCATCTGTGTCTTATTCACTGTATGTTCGTGTTATTCACTGCGTGTTCGTGATTCCAGGTGTTGCACACGTGTTATACACACTGCATGTTAGTGATTCTTCTAAACGGTCGTGAGAAAAACCGTTCATTAGTGAACGTCGTTCACACTTTCTTTGCACCCTTTACGCACAAAGACTTCTCATATACGCAGTTTTTTCTTTTCAGATTTGTTTGTATGACATCGAAGTGTCCGGGTGCTCCTTCTTTCTCAGGGCTTTTAAGTGTATCGGTGTGTTTTTGCGCTACCGTCCGCAGGATGGATATGGAATGCGTCGTAAACTATTCACTATCGTGCACAGGACGAATACTGGGTTCACTGTAGCAGGCCTACTGGCCCACGTGAGGCATGTCTAAATCCCTCACTAGCCCAAGCCAATGCCCCAACCTAGTCAGGTTAGGTCACATTCACTTAAGGAACTAGCACGGCATCTGACTTAGTAGGTCAAGCTAGTCAGGTCCGATTCACACCTACCCACACCCACTCATGTATTTATCTAACCTATTTTTAAAACTACACAACGTTTTAGCTTCTATGACGGTACTCGGGAGTTTGTTCCACTCATTCACAACTCTATTACCAAACCAGTGCTTTCCTGTATCCTTCCTGAACGCTAGCCACTATCGTCCACAAGATGGATGCGAGTTGCACAATCAACTACCCACTTCGGAGACCCAAATGTAAACAACACCAAGAAAACAATTTTCTAGCCCCTTGCTTTCTTTCCGATCTCCTTTCGTACCGACCCTGTTCTTCCGTATTCTTCTTCGACGATTTACTTCGCTAACACGGTGATGACCGAGTGTTGTGCTGGGACAGCGAGGGGTGAAGCAATTTAAAGATGTTTACAAAATACATCTTGTGGACATCAGTGAAATGAAGTCAACTGATCAAATGAAATTGCTGGCCCACAGATGTCTCCAGATTCCTCCTGTTCCGTGTTTGTGTGTCTCATGTCAATAAAAATGCTTTCAAATGAGGTGATATAGGTAACAAATCTTAGTTTGTAAATGAAGTTAGGAATCCTAAACCCAACCTTGTAAAACCCTATGTCAGAGAGAGAGAGAGAGAGAGAGAGAGAGAGAGAGGAGAGAGAGAGAGGAGGAGAGAGAGAGAGAGAGAGAGAGAGAGAGAGAGAGAGAGAGGTAAAGTATTCTATCAGGGTGATGGCTGGCGTGTCTGGTTGAGCTCAGGTCACAGGAGTGTGGGGGCTTGCGGGGCTAAACATCGTTAAAAAGCTTTCTCATATACCCTGTGGCGTGGAGTGTGACATGTCCGACACAAACGTAGTAACATGTGGGGGGCACTTGCTCTCGCTTTCTCTGTCTGTCTCTCTGTCTGTCTGTCTGTCGTCTCTTCTCTCTCTCTCTCTCTCTCTCTCTCTCTCTCTCTCTCTCTCTCTCTCTCTCTCTCTCTCTCTCTCTCTCTCTCTCTCTCTCTCTCTCTCTCTCATAAAATTTTCTGACTGACTCCATGTATGCAAAACTGGTTTGTATCTGCTTTCCTGCCTATGTGTGTGTGTGTGTGTGTGTGTGTGTGTCGTGTGTGTGTGTGTGTGTGTGTGTGTGTTTGTGTGTGTAGTGTGTGTGTGTGTGTGTGTGTGTATGACGTTTCAAATAGCCAAAATATTTGCAACACGGATTAGACAACATCAAGTTGTCTAATCCAGGTCGACAACCAGGAGCACCGTCTACCTGTAGTCTACCTGGGGTCCCCCAGGAGTCTACCTGGGTTCTACCTGGAGTCTACCCGGAGTCTACCTGGAGTCTACCTGGGGTCTACCTGGAGTCTACCTGGGTTCTACCTGGGGTCTCCCTGGAGTCTACCCGGAGTCTACCTGGAGTCTGGAGGGTGTTCCAGGGGTTAACGCCCCTGCAGCTCGGTCCTCGACCGATCAAGGCCTGATCAGCCAGGAACTCTGGCAGACAATAAACAGAACGGAATAAATGCGATTAGAGAGCCAAGATCATCGCCAGGGGTTCGAGTCCGCCTAATCACCTCTGTAGCCAAAGCGCCGCTGGAAAATCTAAAAGAAGCCTTCAGAAACCTCACCCAAGAGTTATTCACGACCCTACAGATGATACATGGTAGGCATGACTCGTTATACATTGAGTATGCAGCACCATCTTTGAACCTCTTGCCTGATAATGTTACAAAACTTGGGATAGTGCAAAGGTATGCAATAAAACTAGTCCCTGAGTTAAAGAAAATGAGTTTTGAGGAGAGACTAAAGGAAATGAACCATTAGTCCAGAGAAAGACTTGATAACGACATACGATATGCTCGGCGGGCGTGTAGGGTGGACAGGGTTAGGCTGTTCGAGAGGCTGGAAACGGGTACTCAAGGGCACGGTTGGAAGTTAAAGACACAGATGAGTCATAGAGATGTTAGGAAGTATTTCTTCAAGTTCAGGGTGGTCGGGAAGTGGAATAACCTGGACGAAGTTGTGGAAACAGACCCCATACAAAGTTTTGTGAATATGAGGTAGGAAATCCAGCAAGAGGCAGGACCAGGAGCTGAGAATCGACACCAGCACACACTAATGAGTGCACGCAAAAAAGGCACACACACACACATACATAGACGGGGCCAGGAGCTGCGACTCGACCCCTTGCCATGGTGTCATCTCCCTACTCCTTGTGTCACTTCCTCACTCCCTATGTCACCTCCCCAATCCCTGAGTCACCTCCCCATTCCCTGTGTCACCTCCCCACTCCCTATGTCACCTCCCCACTCCCTATGTCACCTCCCCACTCCCTGTGTCACCTCCCACTCCCTATGTCACCTCCCCACTCCCTGTGTCACCTCCCCACTCCCTATGTCACCTCCCCACTCCCTGTGTCACCTCCCCACTCCCTATGTCACCTCCCCACTCCCTGTGTCACCTCCCCACTCCCTGTGACACCTCCCACTCCCTATGTCACCTCCCACTCCCTGTGTCACCTCCCCACTCCCTGTGTCACCTCCCCATTCCTGTGTCACCTCCACATTCCCTATGTCGCCTCCCCATTCCCTATGTCACCTCCCCACTTCCTATGTCACCTCCCCACTCCCTGTGTCACCTTCCCACTCCCTGTGTCACCTCATTCCCTGTGTCACTTCCCCACTCCCTGTGTCATCTCCCCACTCTCTATGTCACCTCCCCACTCCCTGTGTCACCTCCCCACTCCCTGTGTCATCTCCCCATTCCCTGTGTCACCTCCCCACTCCCTGTGTCACCTTCCCACTCCCTATGTCACCTCCCCACTCCCTGTGTCACCTCGGCACTCCCTATGTCACCTCCCCACTCCTATGTCACCTCCCACTCCCTATGTCAACTCTCCACTCCCTGTGTCACCTCACCACTCCCTGTGTCACCTCCCCACTCCCTGTGTCAACTCCCCACTCCCTGTGTCACCTCGACACTCCCTGTGTCACCTCAACACTCCCTATGTCACCTCCCCACTCCCTGTGTCACCTCCCCACTCCCTGTGTCACCTCCCCTCCCTGTGTCACCTCCCCACTCCCTATGTCACCTCCCCACTCCCTATTCACTCCTCACTCCCTGTGTCACTCCCCACTCCCTATGTCACCTCCCCACTCCCAGTGTCACCTCCCCACTCCCTTTGTCACCTCCCCACTCCCTGTGTCACCTCCCCACTCCCTATGTCACCTACCCACTCCCTGTGTCACCTCCCCACACCCTGTATCACCTCCCCTCTCCATATGTCACCTCCCCACTCCCTGTGTCATCTCCTCACTCCCTATGTCACCTTCCCACTCCCTGTGTCACCTCCCCACTCCCTGTGTCACCTCCCCACTCCCTTTGTCACCTCCCCACTCCCTATGTCACCTCTCCACTCCCTGTGTCACCTCCCCACTCCCTATGTCGCCTCCCCACTCCCTGTGTCACCTCCCCACTCCCTGTGTCACCTCCCCACTCCCTTTGTCACCTCCCCACTCCCTATGTCACCTCCCCACTCCCTGTGTCACCTCCCATCTCCCTTTGTCACCTCCCCACTCCTGTGTCACCTCCCCACTCCCTGTGTTACCTCCCCACTCCCTGTGTCACCTCCCCACTCTCTATGTCACCTACCCACTCCCTTTGTCACCTACCCACTCCCTATGTCACCTCCCCACTCCCTTTGTCACCTCCCCACTCCCTATGTCACCTCCCCACTCCCTGTGTCACCTCCCCACTCCCTTTGTCACCTCCCCCACTCCCTATGTCACCTCCCCACTCCCTGTGCCACCTCCCCACTCCCTATGTCACCTCCCCACTCCCTGTATCACCTCCCCACTCCATATGTCACCTCCCCACTCCCTGTGTCACCTCCCCACTCCCTGTGTCACCTCCCCACTCCCTGGTCACCTCCCACTCCTGTGTCACCTCCCCACTCCCTGTGTCACCTCCCTACCTCCCTGTGTCACCTCCCCACTCCCTATGCACCTACCCACTCCCTGTGTGACCTCCCCACTCCTGTGTTACCTCCCCATCCCTGTGTCACCTCCCCACTCCTTGTGTCACCTCCCACTCCCTGTGTCACCTCCCCACTCCCTGTGTCACCTCCCCACTCCCTGTGTCACCTCCCCACTCCCTATGTCACCTCCCCACTCCCTGTGTCACCTCCCCACTCCCTGTGTCACCTCCCCACTCCCTGTGTCACCTCCCCACTCCCTGTGTTACCTCCCCACTCCCTGTGTGACCTCCCCACTCCCTGTGTTACCTCCCCACTCCTGTGTCACCTCCCCACTCCTTGTGTCACCTCCCCCACTCCTGTGTCACCTCCCCACTCCCTGTGTCACCTCCCCACTCCTGTGTCACCTCCCCACTCCTGTGTCACTCCCCACTCCCTGTGTCACCTCCCCACTCCCTATGTCACCTCCCCACTCCCTGTGTCACCTCCCCACTCCCTATGTCACCTCCCCACTCCCTGTGTCACCTCCCCACTCCCTATGTCACCTCCCCACTCCCTATGTCACCTCCCCACTCCCTGTGTCACCTCCCCACTCCCTGTGTCACCTCCCCACTCCCTATGTCACCTCCCCACTCCCTGTGTCACCTCCCCACTCCCTATGTCACCTCCCCACTCCTGTGTCACCTCCCCACTCCCTATGTCACCTCCCCACTCCCTATGTCACCTCCCCACTCCCTGTGTCACCTCCCCACTCCCTATGTCACCTCCCCACTCCCTGTGTCACCTCCCCACTCCCTGTGTCACCTCCCCACTCCCTGTGTCACCTCCCCACTCCCTGTGTCACCTCCCCACTCCCTGTGTCACCTCCCCACTCCCTGTGTCACCTCCCCACTCCCTGTGTCACCTCCGGGCATGGTTTTAAGATGATGGACACGTTTTAACTGGTTTAGTGGAGGTCCAGACGGCTGAAATATTCCCAGCTATTAATTAGGAAATATAATTGTAATGGCGCAGAAATTACCCACCGTGGCGCTGCTCGCCTCTCCCCGGGGCCTGTGGAGGGAGGGAGAGAGGGAGGGAAGGAGGAAGGGAGGGAGGGAGGGATGGAGGAAGGGAAGGAAGGAGGAAGGGAAGGAGGGAGGAAAGGAGGGAGAGATGGAAGCTGAAAGGCAGGCATAATAAGGAAGAGAGAGAGAGGGTAGGAAGAAAGGAAGAAGGTAAGACACGAAAGAGGTAAGTGAGAAGGGAGATTGATACGAAGGGAAGATAGAAAAGGAAGATAGGAGTAAAACTTTCAACAAGTCATGTACATGTATGGTACACAAGACCGACCAGATGAAGAATTAAACACGTACTGAGGGACAGATTACCTCGTCTTTCGTATATAGTTCTACTGTTTTCTCATTGTGTGATTGAATTTGTACTGATAAAGCCAATGGATGGCGAAACGTCTACAAATAAAGATACCCAGATGTTTCACATGTATCTAAGTCTTCAATAAGTCTGTATCAGCTTTCAGTTTCGTAATGTTCTAACTGACAGCCTTCAAGTTCTCTGCTATCTGTCACTCTCATGTACTCCCTTGTAGAGATAATGTAGAGATAGTCCTTAATCTAGATAGATGAAGATAGTTCTTGAATAATTAGACACTTCTGCCACATTTCGCCACCAAGTGGCTTCCTCAGTCCGGTACAGAGATGAATGGCGCAAATGAGAAAGAGTTTGGGGTAATCAGTCCCTTATCTCTGTATTTGTAAATGTCGTGGGGAAAGAGAGAAGGGTTTGCACTATGATTTTTTCAGACTATTAATTAATGTATTAACGAGAGATAGTCTAGTAGCCTCTGTAAGCTGAGGATTATAACGACTCAAATGTGATAAACCAAGCTGGTTCTCGTCTTTGATTATGAGGGGTAACGACAGGTTATTGAGGATTGAAACCGAGGCGAGGAAAGAGGATCAAGACCATTGACCAGGACTCCAGATTAACTCAGACAAGCACTTATTATTAGCTCTTGGGAAGCCTAAGTTTACACTTAGACTACCATACATGCCAGGGAAACTCCTTATCGCTATCCTACATAACAACATGGACACACTCTCCCGTCCCGTGCAGGTCCCTCTCACATCCAACTTACCCAACATTCTCCATCTGACTCTTCTCCCTGTTTATATATACCCATGTACTCTATACCCAGGTGGGTACAGCGCGTGTACACACTTCCACACTCATTGGGAGCCTATGCTGGGTCACCAAGTGGAAAAAACCAGGGCTAGGACCTGTCCTGGCTAACCTACATCTCCTGTACCCAGGTAAATGTGTTTGTGGCTTGATAAAGTCCACGATGTGGGCGAAACGTAGTCAATAAATGGTCTCATTATACTGCATTTGTGTTTATTTTTCCATAGATCACAGTTACGAGACAAAGTTCAGACAACGTTTCGGTCCATCCTGGACCTTATACTGGACCAGGACGGACCCAAATGTCGTCTAAGTTTCAACACTAGCTTGTAGATTAGTTATGAAATATTCCAGTTACGGGACGGTAACTATTTTTTTTTTCAATTCTTTCATTATGGAATGGTGTTCACTTGGCTACTGTTCATGCATTTCTCAATAGCTATGAACATATGATGAAAAGCTCCAATGGTAAGAAAATCAGCATATCAATAATGCTGATCAAAGAAAGCCATAAAGGTTGGGCCGTCGTAATAAAGTAGCCGTTGGTAATCACGGTGGACGGAGCGACAATAAAGCGCAAATGGCGTAGAGTGCAGTTCAGCGAGACTTGGGGCCTCAGATGGCATTGGAAATCCATGTTATGAAGGATGGGGTAGTTATGCTTTGGTATGCATGCCAGATGGGCATGCTGCTGCCGCTGCTGTTAGTGCTGGTGGTGTTGCTGATGTTGCTGCTGTTGGTGCTGTTGTTACCACCAGATTTTACTGCCACCTTCCCCACCACTATTATCATTCTCTCCACCTTAGCATTGCTGAGGGGAATCAGTGGCTTATTCCGTAACAGAGATTCGATAGAGGTGATAAAGACTACGGCAGAGCTGTGGTGGGAGATGTGATAGAGCTGTGCTGTGGAGGGCACCTGTAATGAGTGCTGTGAGAGGCCAGCTCTCCCCTACAAGCAGTAACATATAACCTCTTTGAACCTACAGCTTTACCTCCCAGCTCACTACAGTCGTTTAACTGTGACATCAGAATTCCTCGAATATTAGGGAGGATTTGGGGAATAATTAAAAATGAACCATAAGCTGGGGGCTATTACCCATGGTTAAAGACACACACACACACACACACACACACACACACACACACACACACACACACACACACACACACACACACACACACACACACACACACACACCACACACACCGCATCTCGTCCGATCAGCGAAGTTAGGCAACGATGGGTTTGGTTAGTACTTGGATGGGTGATAGCCTGGGCTCACTAAATGCTGTGACATGTCTCTTAAGTAGCGTCCAGCGAAGAAGCGGGAGCCAGGGGCTGTGAATCGACACCTGCAGCCACAAATAGGCAAGTACAAATAAGTAAGTACACACACACACACAATAAAGATAAAATAAATTAACGAAATAGAACGAAACTTATCGTTTATTGCCGCCGCAGTTTCGGTCATGAGAGTCAAAAGCTTAATCACTAAGACGGCAGGATATTACTTGCCTCCACCAATCACAGCCTGGGAGTTCTCAGATCCAGTGTTTTGATTGGGTGTTGCCCGTCCTGGGAGGAAGGGAGGTTACCTGCACATTATGGGTTCCGGGCGGCTCGTCACGGGTCTCCCTAAGTCTATGGGTTTAATGGGTTAATTTGGACGGCCAATAAAAATTGGGAGGTAATTGGAAGAATAGAACTCCCCTTCCCCCTTAGCAAGGGGAAGGGGAGGGGGAGGGGGAGGGGGTTGTGGTTGTGGGGTTGGGAGGGGTTGTGGGTATAGGTGCAGTGTAGGGGAACGGTGACAGTAATTCACAAATAATAATAATATTAACAATAATAATAATAATATAATTATTAATAATAATAATAATACTTATTATTATTATTATAATTATTATTATTATTATTATTATTATTATTATTATTATTATTATTATTATTATTATTATTATTATTATTAATGGGGAGACGCTAAAAAGCCATGCAAGTACATAGGAATGAGAGGCAACTATCCTTGATCGAGGAAGGGAAAGGAAGCTCCAGTTCCTGGAATCAAAGAGGCATCGTAGGATAGTGGGGTTTTGTGGAGCCTGTGGAAGGTGATAGTAAGGCAGTTTGGGTGAGAGGAGTCGAATATGGGGTTGTGATGGGGATGACTGCTTGAATGGGGAAGCTGGTGGCTGGACAGGGTATATATATATATATATATATATATATATATATATATATATATATATATATATATATATATATATATATATATATATATATATATATAATATATATATATATTCCCTCGTAATTTTTTGGGAAATCAGGGTAGCTTGATGGTTCACTATTACATGTTTTGGTCTACCCTGGAACACTCAGACGTGAGGACATATAGGTCTGATTTCAGCCCTGGAACACTCAGATGTAATGTCATGTAGGTGTTACTTTTTGTATACCTTTGATGAGTTCCCAGAGACTTTCTTTTCCCGGAACCCGGCCATGGACCAGGCTCATCCGGTGCTTTCCTGATCAATCAGGCTGTTGCCCGCTGCCCCACGTATCCATCACAGCCTGGTTGATTTGGCACCTGGTGAAGGTACTTGTCCAGTTTCCTCTTGAAGACTTCTACACTTGTCCCAGCAGTGTTTCTGATATCTTCTGGTAAGAAATTGAATAATCTGGGGCCACGGATGTTGATATAGTGCTCCCTTATTGTGCCCACTGCACCCCTGCTTTTCAGTGGATTTATTTTGAACTTCCGTCCCCTGGCACACTCAGATATGAGGGAATGTAGAACTGACTTAATAAGAACATAAAAACAGGGAAGCACTATCCCATGCTAGGCAGACCGTACTCACGGCTATTTTTCCTTAGTGCACCTGTCCAATTTATTTTTAAAAGTACTCAGAGTCCTCTTTTAAGTGGCCTCACCCATATGTTTTCCCCTCAGAGAGTACACATTGCTCACACACTATAAACCTTCACTCAATTATCAATAGTTTTTTCGGTAATATAGTCGACATCAAGGTACTTATTGAGTGAAGTTTGCAGCCCCAGTCCGTGAAATCTGTACCGTGTGTGTGTACTCACGTATGTGTGGCTGCAGAGGTCGATTCATAGCTCCTGGCCCCATGTGTGTGTGTGTGTGTGTGTGTGTGTGTGTGTGTGGACCGTACTAACATTCACACTTAGGAACATACCACCATGGGTGACATCACTAATCTTGATCTCACAAGGGAATAAAAAAACTAAGTGAAGGGATTCCTCAGCTGACATTTCTCTGAGAATCTCGAAATACTCGGCCAAAACCGCAGCTCATGCTCTGTAATAGCCAATTAAACGCAGCTACTAGTGCGCACCAGCGTATGTGCCCTGTTAGCGCATCCCGGGCATATCTGATCAATGATCCGCGGATCGTTCCCATAAACCGAGAAGATTTATCATTATGAATGTTCTCCCTGTTGATCCTTACATATATATGTGCACATACGTATGTGTGTATGCATACATATATATATATATATATATATATATATATATATATATATATATATATATATATATATAATATATATATATATATATATATATATATATATATATATATATATATATATATACATATATATAACCACAGTGGAAAAATAGGGAAATTCCATGCGATTTCGTGATTTTTCACATTATCAAGGAATAGTAAACAATATAGGAGAACTCTAGAAAACTCACAAGACTGAGATTTCATCTTAGTTTACACAGTAGTATTATAATGAATAACAGAATCAACAGCAGCACTACCAATATAAACAGAAGCAACAGTAACAGCACTAACAGCAGAGGTAGCAACATCAACTTCTCATAAGCAGCAGGGTAACACTGAAGCAACTGGGGAACAGTAGCAGCAGGGGTGGCATCAGGAGCGGCAGCACAGCATGAGCAATAACTGCAGTAGCAACAGAATCAACAGTACATCAGCAGCAGCAACAACAGTGCAGCAGCAGCAACAGTACAGAAGCAGCAACAGTGAGAGGACTGGCTTGAAAAACTAGCTCCCTTGCGCCTAGCATTTGGCGTGATGGTCGAGGGTCGAGGGTCACTAACTACAGGGGCTCGGGAGAGAGACAAAAACACCACCAAGCCCGAGGAAACCCATGATGGAGCCCCAGGAAGCCCCAGACGGAACCCCAGGAAGCCCAGGACGGAACCCCAGGAAGCCAAGGACGGAGCCCCAGGAAAACCAGGACGGAGCCCCAGGAAGCCAAGGACGGAGCCCCAGGAAACCAAGGACGGAACCCCAGGAAGCCAAGGACGGAGCCCCAGGAAACCCCAGACGGAGCCCCAGGAAGCCCCAGACGGAACCCCAGGAAGCCAAGGACGGAGCCCCAGGAAACCAAGGACGGAACCCCAGGAAGCCAAGGACGGAGCCCCAGGAAACCAAGGACGGAACCCCAGGAAACCCCAGACGGAGCCCCAGGAAGCCCCAGACGGAGCCCCAGGAAGCCCAGGACGGAGCCCCAGGAAAACCAGGACGGAGCCCCAGGAAACCCCAGACGGAGCCCCAGGAAACCAAGAACGGAGCCCCAGGAAGCCCAGGACGGAACCCCAGGAAGCCCAGGACGGAACCCCAGGAAACCCAGGACAGAGCCCTAGGAAACCAATTCAAAGCCCCAGGAAGCCCAGGATGGAGCCCCAGGAGCCCCACAACTAATGGGCTGAGCGCTGATGATGGTGACCAGAGACGTCGGGTAACACGGAGATGAATCACCCGACGAAGGAAGTAAAACAAGAGGGAGGTAATCATTTGGGATGAAGGACTAAGGGAGACAGATGCTGAAAGTGCGTAGAGTAAGGATTAGACAGGAAGTTAATAAGCTATCTAATTTTATTCCTTGAGTAAATTTGAACATAGATTATTATTGTTAGTGGGTTTGGGATTGAAAAGGACTTGAATAGTATGAGCCAGTAGGCCGGCTGCAATGTTCCTCCTTTCCTATGTTCTAGAGTTAAACGAGAAAGCTGAACAAAGGACCAAGGCAGTATCAGCAGCTACCACGCTATATTAATTAGAATTTAGCTGTCGTTAATTTATCAACGTTTAAAGATACACGCCCCACCTCCTCCCTGCTACCTTCCCTATTAAATTACTTTTCCCCTTGTTTTTATCTCTTAAATCCATTTATTCCCTTCTAGGGAAGGGCATTAGTGCTAATGAAGGTCTCTAGAGTCATGGTTCTCTAGCTAGTGAAGGTTATGGTTCTCTAGCTAGTGAAGGTTATGGTTCTCTAGCTAGTGAAGGTCATGGTTCTCTAGCTAGTGAAGGTTATGGTTCTCTAGCTAGTGAAGGTCATGGTTCTCTAGCTAGTGAAGGTCATGGTTCTCTAGTTAGTGAAGGTCATGGTTCTCTAGCTAGTGAAGGTCATGGTTCTCTAGCTATAGGTTTTCAAGGTCATGGTTCTCTAGCTAGTGCAGGTCATGGTTCTCTAGCTAGTGTAGGTCATGGTTCTCTAGTTAGTGAAGGTCATGGTTCTCCAGTTAGTGAAGATCATGGTTATCTAGCTAGTGAAGGTCATGGTTCTCTAGCTAGTGAAGGTCATGGTTCTCTAGCTAGTGAAGGTCATGGTTCTCTAGTTAGTGAAGGTCATGGTTCTCTAGCTAGTGAAGGTCATGGTTCTCTAGTAGTGAAGGTCATGGTTCTCTAGCTATGAAGGTATGGTTCTCTAGCATTAATGGAAGGTCATGGTTCTCTAGTTAGTGAAGGTCATGGTTCTCTAGCTAGTGAAGGTCATGGTTCTCTAGCTAGTGAAGGTCATGGTTCTCTAGCTAGTGAAGGTCATGGTTCTCTAGTTAGTGAAGGTCATGGTTCTCTAGCTAGTGAAGGTCATGGTTCTCTAGCTAGTGCAGGTCATGGTTCTCTAGCTAGTGAGGTTATGGTTCTCTAGCTAGTGCAGGTTATGATTCTCTAGCTAGTGTAGGTCATGGTTCTCTAGCTAGTGAAGGTCATGGTTCTCAGTAGTGAAGGTTATGGTTTCTAGCTAGTGAAGGTCATGGTTCTCTAGCTAGTGAGGTCATGGTTCTCTAGCTAGTGCAGGTTATGGTTCTCTAGTTAGTGAAGGTCATGGTTCTCTAGTCTAGTGAAGGTCTAGCGTTCTTCTAGTTAGTGAAGGTCATGGTTCTCTAGCTAATGAAGGTCATGGTTCTCTAGCTAATGAAGGTCATGGTTCTCTAGCTAGTGAAGGTTATGGTTCTCTAGCTAGTGAAGGTCATGGTTCTCTAGCTAGTGAAGGTCATGGTTCTCTAGCTAGTGAAGGTCATGGTTCTCTAGCTAGTGAAGGTCATGGTTCTCTAGTTAGTGAAGGTCATGGTTCTCTAGCTAGTGCAGGTCATGGTTCTCTAGTTAGTGAAGGTCATGGTTCTCTAGCTAGTGAAGGTCATGGTTCTCTAGCTAGTGAAGGTCATGGTTCTCTAGCTAGTGAAGGTCATGGTTCTCTAGCTAGTGCAGGTCATGGTTCTCTAGCTAGTGAAGGTCATGGTTCTCTAGTTAGTGAAGGTCATGGTTCTCTAGCTAGTGCAGGTCATGGTTCTCTAGTTAGTGAAGGTCATGGTTCTCTAGCTAGTGAAGGTCATGGTTCTCTAGCTAGTGCAGGTCATGGTTCTCTAGTTAGTGAAGGTCATGGTTCTCTAGCTAGTGAAGGTCATGGTTCTCTAGCTAGTTCAGGTCATGGTTCTCTAGTTAGTTTAAGGTCATGGTTCTCTGCTAGTGCAGGTCATGGTTCTCCAGTTAGTGACAGTCATGGTTTCTAGCTAGTGAGGTCATGGTTCTCTAGCTTAGTCAGGTCATGGTTCTCTTGCTAGTGCAGGTCATGGTTCTCTAGCTAGTGAAGGTCATTGTTCTCTAGCTAGTGAGGTCATGGTTCTCTAGCTAATGCAAGGTCATGGTTCTCTAGCTAGTGAAGGTCATGGTTCTCTAGCTAAAGAGTCACCCGTTCCTTAATGAAGTCATCAGTTAGCCTGAAGTCACTGGATTTTCCTAAACAGGTCATGGTTTCATTACACATGTTGTCTCTACGCTAGTAAGGCATGGTTCTCTTGTAGTGATGGTCATGGGTTGCTCTGGGGCAGATGAGGTCCAATGGAATTAGTAATGAAGTCATGGTCTCTGTTAGTGCAGATCATTTGGGTCTTAGCTACCTGAGTTGGTTACCTCCGAGTGAAGGCATGTCCGCTACGAAGTCTGTTTCTATCTTCACATTTCATCCCTAGGCGGGCATGTCCCTGCTGAGATTTATCCGCTTGCAGGTCGTGGTTTATATAATTACAGTATCGTCACGAGAAGTTTATAATCCAAAATATACAAAGGCCTACGAGCATAGGGTGGTAGAAGGAAGTCAGGTTGTCTAGCATTAAGGTCATGGGTTCTAGCTAGTTCAGGTCATGGTTCTCTTGCTAGTGCAGGTCATGGTTCTCTAGCTAGTGCAGGTCATGGTTCTCTAGCTAGTGCAGGTCATGGTTCTCTAGCTAGTTCAGGTCATGGTTCTCTTGCTAGTGCAGGTCATGGTTCTCTAGCTAGTGCAGGTCATGGTTCTCTAGCTAGTTGCATGGTTCCTGGTTGCTCATGCTCTAGCTAGTTCAGGTCATGGTTCTCTAGCTAGTGCAGGTCATGGTTCTCTAGCTAGTCACCCCCTTCCTTAAATCATCCAGTAGCCTGGTAGGCAACGGTGGAAACACTGGTCTTGTTTCCTTACACCTGTTGTTTTGTTCACCTAGTAAGCAAGTAGGTACCTGGGTGTTAGTCGACTGGTGTGGGTGGCATCCTGGGGGACAAGATTAAGGACCACAATGGAAATAAATTAGACAGTCCTCGATGACGCCCTGACTTTCTGGGGTTATCCTGAGTGACTAACCCTCCGAGTTTAAAAATCCGAACGAAATCTTATCTTATCTTACTTTTCACTCCCCAGGCGCTGGATGATCCCTGCTGATTTACCGCTTCCCCGCGAGTATAATAATAACAGTATCGTCACGTGACAGATTTATAAACCCCAAAATATACAAAACCTGACGACATCGGAGGGGAAGAAGAACCAGGGGAGCCATGATAACAGCATACAAAATACTTAGGGTAATCGATAGGGAAGACAGGTTATTCGAGAGGGGAGACACAGGTACATAGGGACGCAGATGGAGGAACTGGCATGCCAGGAAGTGTTTCTTCAGCCTCACAGTGGTGAGAAAGTGGAATTACCTTGTCGAAGAAGTAACGGAGGCAGGCTCCATACATAGCTATAAGATTGGGTATGGCAGAGCTCAAGAGGTTAGGAATGCGTGAATCTGGCAGGAGGCATGTTTAGAAATGGGGCCAGGAGCTAGAACTCGAACCCTGTAACCACATATAGGTAAGTACATACAAATACTTATAAATAAGTACAAATAAGAACATATAGGTAAGTACATATAGGTTAGTATACATAGGTAAGTACATATTGGTAAGTACACATAGGTAAGTACAGATAGGTAAGTACATATAAGTAAGTGCCACAAAAACCACTATCCACTTTTGAGTGTACCATAGTGAACGTCTATGTGGCAAGAGACTGGCCACTTAAACGATAGTACTGACTATCTAAACACTGGTACTGACTATCTGTACTCTGGTAGTAATTACTCGAACACTGGTACGTCCTGTCGCCAGGATCTGTAAGTCACTACTTGCCTTTTTTTTTAATTATTTTATTGCAGCAGCCTTGAAGATGGTCGCAATTAGACCCGAGTGAACTTGGCAACAAAAAACGAGAAACACAGCGTCCACATGTTCTAGAGAGAGAGAGAGAGAGAGAGAGAGAGAGAGAGAGAGTCATTTAAGTTACTTAAGGAGTATCACCCAGGCCAGGTGTTAAGTGTAAAGTGAACATTTTCCTGCATTTTACTAGTACTAGTTCTAGTACTAGTACTAGCAGAACTAGAACCTCCATCTAGACTTGTAGATCGTGTCCTCTAGTTCGTAAATGCTGTAAGTACGTGCGTATGTGTGTGTATCATTAAAATAATTTAATACGATACCAACAGGTTGGTGAATCAGATACATGTGTAATGCTTTGTTTTCGTCATTTCTGAAACGTTTCGCGTGCACGGTAGGCTGATGAAGCCTACCGTGCAGGCGAAACGTTTCTCAGAGATAGAAGATACCAAAATCGAGAGGTCTAGCATGGACCAGCAGGGCTGAGGTTCCTCAGTTTTTATGTTTTAAGACAAGTCTGACCAGGATAAAGCTATATTACGTTAATTTTTAGTAAAGTTAGGTTTATCAAGTTAGTTTTGGTCCCCCCCCCAAAAAAAAATGATCACCCCTTTTCAATTCACTTGAATCATAATACTACAGAACCTAACCCATTATCGGTGTTCTTTATATATATATTAAGAACAGATCCGGTGCTAAGACTGACCCCTGTGGTACGCCACTTGTTACGTCCAACCATTAATTAATACATTATTGCTGCCTGAGCAGTAGTTTATTATGCACCCGCAGCAGCTCATCCTATGAGCGGTAGCGCAAAAAGGGAATTACGGGGAGTCTAGCCATTTCGATAAATTTTCGCTAATAACTACCTGTTGTTTGAGCCCAGGTAACCAGTTTTCGAGGCACCTTAGTACACATCTATCTGTGTTGTGGGCCATCGATTATGAAACAAGTTTAAGGAAAAATCTAAACACGAAAAGCGTAGGTTGGAATCCCGATGGCTCCATTTACCTTTTCAAATATTTTTTTTATATATTTTTTTTTAATATTGGATTTAATATCTGAACGGTAATTAAGTCATGTCTGCAATCCTAAATCTAATACAGTTCGATATATTTTTGACAATAATTATTTTTTTTTGCTAAAATATATAGATCATCAAACTTTTAATAGATTTTTTTTTCAGACTATATCTTGCTTACCATTACAATTAAAAAAAAATTAACTAGAAATCCATTATTTTACATGCAGAATGCTATTTTTTTTTTAATTTTGTTGCCCAGCTCGAGTCGTTCCCTTGACTGAATCTACCTGAACTTCCTATTCATTTCTGGAACATTGCAAGCTCCTGATGATGTGTTGATTGCACATGAAAGGGCTAGAGTTATATATGTAATCACAATACATTTCAATGAATAACCCAGGGAGCACCGGGCGTCTGGAGAAGGTCAGAATCAACAGGTGTTGAGGGCGGGCCATCTGAGGGAGGTACATCCGGTGGTCTGGTCTCCTGCACCTAGATCGTCTCAGATGCGCCTAGCAATCACCTGCCGCCTCCTTATACGGATTTCAAATCGTGATCCTGGTCGTGGCTCCTTCCTCTTCTTGTTTGTTTCTCTTGTTCGCCTCTCAAGTTTTCTCTTTTGTCTTTTCTTCCTCCGTCTAATCTTTTTACTGCATTATTTTCAGTCTTAGAGATGGTTATACTGTACTACAACTACTACTACTACTACTACTGCTACTACTACTACTACTACTGCTGCTGCTGCTGCTGCTGCTGCTGCTGCTGCTGCTGCTGCTGCTGCTGCTGCTGCTGCTGCTGCTATCACTGCTTCAGCTGTCACTGCTGATGCTATCACTGCCGCTACCACTGCTGCTGCTATCACTGCTGCTGCTATCACTGCTGCTGCTATCACTGCTGCTGCTATCACTCCTGCTATCACTGCTGTTGCCGCTGCTATCACTACTGCTGCTGTTGCTATAACTGCTGCTATTTCTACCTAGTTATTGGTACCACCATGGCTACAACTCTGGCTTTATATCTAGTAGTGCTACCACCAGCACTACCTCGACTGTACCTTCCACTGCTACAAATGCTACACGTTGAAGAAACCCTAAGACTGCTAGTCTCTCCCTCAACCACTGCACCACAGAGGGTGGTGAGAATTCTCAAATCAGAATACTGAATACTGGGAAAGCCTGTGCTGGCCGCTAACAGTGACCCGCACCTTAATGCTGCTGCTGGGCCTTTTGATTCAAGGAATTGGATGTACTCTTCCTCGAATCAATACCTGATTACCCCTCATTCCCTTGCGGGATTAGCGCTTGCTCGTGACTTTAAGGACAACCTTGTTAGACGTTCTGCTATTAAGAGCGTCCAAGGTAAGGCGAGGTGCCGTAGAGGTCAAGGCGCCATTGTTAAAGCACTGCATTTTGATCCTTATGTGAAGTGTGTGTGTGGCTGGAGTTATCAATACACCTGTGTAGAGATTTAACAAGTCAATGATAAAGCTCTACGGTGGGCGAAACGTCGGATTCTTTTTCTTCAGTATTGTGAAGGGAGATTGAGCTGAGGGACTTATCAATCGTAATTCAAAGCTGTCAGCTATCATGGGATGTGTGCTCACCTAGGTGTGGTTACAGGGGTCGAGTCACAGCTCTTGGCCCTTCCTCTTTACTGGTCGCTACTAGGTCACTCTTCCTGCTCCATGACCTTTATCATACATCTTCATAAAGCTATGTATGGATCCTGCCTCCACTACATCACTTCCCAGACTATTCCACTTACTGACTACTCTGTGACTAAAGAAATACTTCCTAACATCCCTGTGATTCATCGGTGTCTTCAATTTCCAACTGTGTCCCCTTGTTGCTGTGTCCCATCTCTGGAATATCCTGTGTGTGTGTGTGTGTGTGTGTGTGTGTGTGTGTGTGTGTGTGTGTGTGTGTGTGTGTGTGTGTGTGGGGTGTGTGTGTGTGTGTGTGTGTGTGTGTGTGTGTACTCACCTAGTTGTACTCAACAAGTTGAGGTTGCAGGGGTCGAGTCCTAGCTCCTGGCCCCGCCTCTTCACTGGTCGTGTGTGTGTGTGTGTATGTGTGTGTGTGTGTGTGTGTGTGTGTGTGTGTGTGTGTGTGTGTGTGTGTGTGTGGTGTGTGTGTGTGTGTGTGTGTGTGTGTGTGTGTGTACTCACCTAGTTGTACTCACCTAGTTGAGGTTGCGGGGGTCGAGTCCGAGCTCCTGGCCCCGCCTCTTCACTGATCGCTACTACGTCACTCTCCCTGAGCCGTGAGCTTTATCATACAGTGTTCAGTGGTCAGTCGTCACGTGAGGTCACAGACCCTGAGCTGCTTGGGGATTAGCGTGGACGGTTACAAAGCATGGCTTGCTTCTACAGTGTTTTAAAAGCTGAGGTTGGAGAGTTGAAGGAGGAGGTCTTGCTTCTCCAGGAGGAGATTAGGAGGCTGAAGGTCCACCTCAATGGGCCTGGAGAGAGAGTGTGAGGTGGTTGGAGATGTGGGGAATGAGGCTTCTAGCAGTGAGGTGCAGTCTGTCTCTCACTGTGAGGAGGCTGTAGGTGGGGTGGTAGCAACGGCTACCAGCAGTGAGGTGCAGCCCAGCACCTGCTACAAGTGGCGAGTTGTTCACAGTAATGGGAGGGCGCATCAGAGTAAGGAAATTTAAAGAGTGCAGATCTGAAGGTAGGAAATCGTTCTCTGTTCTCAAGGATGAATGTACTTCAGTGGCCGTGAAGGTAAGGGTACTACTGCCTGCTAATGAAGGTAAGCGCATTCTTGTGGTTGGTGACTCTCAGGTAAGATATGTTGATCGTGCTTTTTGTAATGGGAATAAGAAGATGAGAGATAGAGTGTGCTTCCCTGGAGTGGTGTTGGGGACATTGTCAACAGACTGGATAATATCATGTCAGGTAATGGGAACAAGCCCATTATCTGTCTCAGTGCTGGTGGAAATGATATTGGGAAGGGTAGGAGAAAAGAGCTGCTAGATAAGTACAGGTCAGCTATAGTTTTTCATTAAGTCTAAGGGAGGGATCCCAATCATATGTAGCATCTTGCCTAGAAGGGGAGTTAGGAAATGAATGGTTGTCTAGGGCCAATTGGTGTAAATTGCTGGCTAGACAGATACTGCAAGGAACTTGCAACCCATTCATTGACAACTGGAACAACTTTTATGGCAAACATGATTGTATGCAAGGGAGGGGGTTCATCTCTCTGGGGCAGGGGTGGTAGCACTTGCAGACTCGATTGAGAAGGCCATTGGGGGAAATGCCTATGTTTTTAAAAACTGATGGAAGATAGAGGAAATGGGTGTGTGTGGGAAACAAGCAGGTTGCAACACTAGGGTTGGAAACAGTAAATGTATAAAAGGCATTCGCATGAAGTTATAAATAAAGTCAATAGAACAGGTCAGCAAACAAAGGGGGACAGCAGAGGGCAGCAAGGGACTAGCTCCCTTAAGGTTTACTATACTAATAGCAGGAGTTTTAGAAATAAGATAGATGAGCTAAGATTAATTGCAAGTGCAGGAAACATAGATATTATTGCTATAAACAGAGACCTGGCTCAATCTGAAAGATAGAGAGATGCCCTCTGAATGTCACATAAAAGGCTATAAATTATTCCACACTGCAGGGTCAACAGGAAAGGTGGTGGAGTAGCGATGTATGTCGAGACAATTTTTAAATTGTTGTGTTAGCAAGATATTAAAAAAAGAAGCGTCAGCCACTGAATCTGTTTGGTTACAGCTTCTCGGGGGCCCGAGGAAAAACTAATTTTGGGTGTGATTTACGGGGCCCCCAAAAATCTTGATAGGGAGTGCAGTAAACTTCTATGGGACGAAATTCGTAAGGCATCTACATACGAAATGTTGTGCTAATGGGAGTTTCAACTATAGACAGATTGACTGGAGCAATTTGACAGGAAATTTAGAGTCGGGTGACTTTCTTGATTAGATCCAGGATTGTTTTTTAAAACAGTTTTGTGACAGAGCCAACTAGGGGAAATAACCTCCTTGACTTGGTTCTTCCCAGTAGGGAAACACTAATTAAAAAATCTTGAGGTTAATGATGAGCTTGGGGAGAGTGATCACAAATCACTCTTTTTAAACATATCATGGAATTCCCAAATAATGGCAATCAAGTCTCGCCCCTGATTTTTCGCTTGGCTGTTTTTCATAGGACTGAAAAATTACTTAGGTGGGCTGAACTGGAATGACTGACTAGGGGTCAGGTAGGTGGTGATGGTTGCCGATATGATGCTTTCCAGGGCATAGTTCTAGCTGCTCAATCAAATTATGTTCCAATAGGGAAATAGATCAACAAAAATGATCCTAAATGGATGAACAATAGTTTAAAAATATTGATTGGTCAAAAGGGGAGGCATATATAGGCAAATAAAAAGGGGGAGAGGGGCAATTTAAGAAATCGATATATTCAGTTAAAGAGAAAAAATAAAAAAAGGGAATTAAAAAAGCAAATAGAGATTATGAGGTTAAAGTTGCAAGAGAATCAAAAAGACTAACCCAAAAGGATTCTTTCAGGTATACAGAAGTAAGATCAGGGACAAGATAGGCCCACTCAAAAGTTCCTCGGGTCAGCTCACTGACAGTGATAAGGAATGTGTAGAATTTTTAACACTACTTCCTCTCAGTTTTTACACAGGAGGATACCAGCGATATTCCAGTAATGATAAATTATGTAGAACAGGACGATAATAAACTGTGCACTATTAGGGTCACAAGTGACATGGTCCTTAGGCAAATAGATAAATTAAAACCTAACAAATCCCCAGGCCCTGATGAACTGTATGCAAGGGTTCTAAAGGAATGTAAAGAGGAGTTAGCACACCTTTGGCTAATCTTTTCAACATATCACTACAAACTGGCATGGTGCCAGATAAGTGGAAATGGCAAATGTGATACCTATTTTCAAAACAGGTGACAGGTCCTTAGCTTCGAACTATAGACCAAAAAAGCCTAACCTCCATAGGGGAAAATTTATGGAATCAATAATTGCCGAGGCAGTTCGTAGCCACCTTGAAAAGCATAAATTTTAAACAACGAATCTCAGCATGGTTTTACAAAGGGGCGTTCCTGCCTTACGAATTATTAACTTTTTTCACTAAGGTATTTGAGGAGGTAGTTTATGGTAATGAATATGATAATTTTGTTATGGACTTCAGTAAAGGGTTTTGACAGGGTCCCACATCAGAGACTATTGAGGAAAATTAAAGCACATGGAATAGGAGGAGAATTTTTTCCTGGATAGAGGCATGGTTGACAAATAGGCAGCAGAGAGTTTGCATAAATGGGGAGAAATCAGAGTGGGGGAAGCGTCACGAGCGGGTGTTCCACGGGGTCAGTGTTGGGCCCCTGCTGTTCACAATCTACATAAACGACATAGATGAGGGCATAAAGAGCGACATCGGCAAGTTTGCCCATGACACCAAAATAGGCGTCGAATTTATTCTGACGAGGACATTCGGCACTCCAGGAAGATTTGAATAGACTGATGCAGTGGTCGGAGAAGTGGCAGATGCAGTTTAATATAGACAAATGCAAAGTTCTAAATGTTGGACAGGACAATAAAACCCTGCCACATATAAACTAAATAATGTAGATCTTAATATTTTCGGATTGCGAAAAGATTTAGGAGTTCTGGTTGCAGTAATCTGAAACCAAGACAACAGTGCATAAGTGTTCGCAATAAAGCTAATAGAATCCTTGGCTTCATATCAAGAAGCATAAATAATAGGAGTCCTCAGGTTGTTCTTCAACTCTATACATTTCCCTTTGGTTAGGCCTCATTTAGATTATGCTGCACAGTTTTGGTCACCGTATTACAGAATGGATATAAATTCTCTGGAAAAAGTACAAAGGAGGATGACAAAGATGATCCCATGTATCAGAAACCTTCCCTATGAGGATAGACTAAGGGCCCTGAAACTGCACTCTCTAGAAAGACGTTTGAATTAGGGGGGATTTATTGAGGTTTATAAGTGGAAAGACAGGAATAAATAAAGGGGATGTAAATAGTGTGCTGAAAATATCTAGCCTAGACAGGACTCGCAGCAATGGTTTTAAATTGGAAAAATTCAGATTCAGGAGGGAAAATAGGAAAGTTTCTGGTTTGGTAATAGAGTTGTGGATGAGTGGAAACAAAATCCCAAGTACCGTTATAGAGGCCAGAAAAGTTGTGTAGCTTTAAAAATAGGTTGGATAAATACATGAGTAGATGTGGGTGGGTGTGAGTTGGACTGATAGCTTGTGCTAAAGGTCGGTTGCCGTGTTCCTCCCTTAAGTCAAAGTGACCTGACCCCGACTAGGTTGGGTGCATTGGCTTAAGCCCGGTAGGACTTGGGACCTGCCTCGCATGGGCCAGTAGGCCTTCTGCAGTGTTCCTTCGTTCTTTGTTCTTATGTTCTTATGTATGGTCTGCCTCCACTACATCGCTTCCCAAACTATTCCACTTATGACTACTCTGTGGCTGAAGAAATACTTCCTTTAAAATCCTGTGATTCATCTGTGTCTTCAGCTTCCAAGTGTGTCCCCTTGTTACTGTGTCCAATCTCTGGAACATTGTCTTTGTCCACCTTTTCAATTCCTCTCAGTATTTTGTATGTCGTTATTCATGTCCCCCCCATCTCTCCTGTCCTCCAGTGTCGTCAGGTTGATTTCCCTTACCTCTCCTCGTAGGACATTACCTCTTAGCTCTGGGATAGTCTTGTTGCAAAAATTTGCACTTTCTTAGTTTCTTCACGTGCTTGGCTAGGTGTGGGTTCCAAATGGTGCCGCATACTCCAATATGGGCCTAACGTACACGGTTTTACAGGGTCCTGAATGATTCCTTATTAAGATGTCGGAATGCTGTTCTGAGGTTTGCCAGGCGCCCATATGCTGCAGCAGTTATTTGGTTGATGTGCGCTTCAGGAGATGTGCCCGGTGTTTTTACTCACCCCAAGATCTTTTTCCTTGAGTGAGGTTTGTAGTCTCTGGCCCCCTAGACTGTACTCCGTCTGCGGTCTTCTTTGCCTTTCCCCAATCTTCATGACTTTGCACTTGGTGGGATTGAACTCCAGGAGCCAATTGCTGGACCAGGTCTGCAGCCTGTCCAGATCCCTTTGTAGTTCTGCCTGGTCTTCGATCGAGTGAATTCTTCTCATCAACTTCACGTCATCTGCAAACAGGGACACCTCAGAGTCTATTCCTTCCGTGTGTGTGTGTGTGTGCGTTTGCGTTCCGAAATTTGTAATTTCGTGTGTGTTTGTGTTGTGAATGTTATGTTTGTCTTGTGGCATGGAATGTGTGTTTCCTCCCTGTCTGCTCTCTGCCTGTCTAACTTCCCAACTTCCAGCTGTACTGCCTGTCTATTTGCCTGTCTGACTCATATCTAAGTAGTGTCTGCCGGCACAGCATCTCAACTAATTATCATGTCATCCCGTTTCCGAAGTTGGGGTAAATCCGGCATCTATCAGGCTAAGCCATCACTATCACGGTCATCACCACTACCACCACCGTCACCATCACTGCCACCATCATCACCACTACCACCACCGTCACCATCATCACCACCATCACCACCACCACCACCGTCACCATCACTGCCACCATCATCACCACTACCACCACCGTCACCATCATCACTACTACGACCACCGTTACCATCACTGCCACCATCATCACCACTACCACCACCGTCACCATCATCACCACCATCATCACCACCACCATCACCACTACCACCACCGTCACCATCATCACCACCATCACCACTACCACCACGTCACCATCACTGCCACCATCATCACCTACCACCACCGTCACCATCATCACCACCATCATCACCACCATCACCACTACCACACCGTCACCATCATCCCACCATCATCACCACCATCACCACTACCACCACCGTCACCATCACTGCCACCATCATCACCACTACCACCACCGTCACCATCATCACTACTACCACCACCGTCACCATCACTACTACCATCACCACCACTACAGCATCACTACCACCATCATTCTATCAGTGCCTTCATTTTTTTTCCTCTTCTCTCATTCATTCCCGACCTATCTCTCTCATCCTTCCCTCTTGCTTTTCTCTCTCTCCCTCCATTTTCTGACTTTTTTTTTTTTTTTTTTTGCTTTTTAGGGCTCTTGCTCTCCCTTCTTCCTCATACACACTTCATGATTTTTTTTTCTTTCGTCTTGGCGTGTTTGCTTTCTTCTCCTCTCTTGCCTATTCCCCCCTTTGCATGTTCATGCATTTTGTTTACCTCCCCTGATTTTCATTGCCCTTTCCTCTCTCTCTCTCTCTCTCTCTCTCTCTCTCTCTCTCTCTCTCTCTCTTCTCCTCTCTCTCTCTCTCTCTCTCTCTCTCTCTCTCTCTCTTCTCTCTCTCTCTTCTCTCTCTCTTCTCTCTCTCTCTCTCTCTCTCTCTCTCTCTTTCCCTTCCTCTTCACATCTGTATTATTCCGCTTCTCTTCTTCCTTTCTTCTATCCCTCTTTCCACCCTCTTTCCACCCTTCCTGCTTCATTTACTGGTTTCTGAGGTTCCACTGTCGTCAAGCGGCTCTCTCGGTTCCCTCTCCCTCTCCCCTTTCCTCTTTACACCTCTTTGCTGTGCTCTCTCTCTCCCTTCCTGTTCCTCCGAAGCTTCTTTTCCCCTGCAGTCTTCTCCGTGACATTGGTGTTTCTTGCTCCCTTTAATTTGATCCTTGTCACCCTTTGGTCTTCAGTGGGGAGTCAGAGGGAGAGAGAGAAAGGATTTGAGGGAAGGGAGTGAAAGATGAAGGACAGAAGAAGGTAGGGTGTGGGGAGGGGGAGAGGAAAAGAAGAGAAAGTTGGGCTGTTCGAGGGAGATAGGGAGAAAGGGAGGGAGTGTGGGAGATTTTTTTTTTTATTATTTAGCAAAATTGGATGCAACGGTGTGGAAGGGAAGGAGAGAGAGGGGAAGGCGTGAGAGAGGAAGGGAAGAGAAAGCTGGTTGTGGGGTGAAAGGAGGAAGGGAGAGAAAGAGGGAGAGAAGGGAGGAAGCAAGGATATAAATAATTTTCTCACCTGTCCTCTTCAACTCTCCTGCACAACAAAATTTTGGTTTCTCTTATCCTCTCTCTTCCCACCACCCTGCTATGTAACCTTGCTGGTAGGCGTTGTACCCTGTCCTCAGCTCGAGCTCAACACTGAACGATACGTCGTCAGTACAATAGGGCCCCGTTTATACAGCAGGTTAGGTTACAGGCTACTGCTGTAAAGCAGAAATCGCTGTAAAGTGAAACACAACCCTTTTTTTGTCAATTTCAAATGAACAATGGAGCTAAGCCTAAAAAATGCATATACAATACACATATTACTTACATTAAAATATATTCGTTCTTAGCTTATAGTGAGTGTGAATACATTTATTGTAGGAAGTCTGAATTAGTGAAGAATGGGTGTATTTAACTGCTGTATTAGTGAAATGCCTTGATACAAAGGTCTGTAAATGAGACCTGCCTGTTAAACATACTTCCTGTTAAATATACTTCCTGTTAAATATACTGCCTGTTAAATATACTGCCTGTTAAATATACTGCCTGTTATATATACCTGCTAGTTAAATATACTCAAGACTGGCCACTAACTCTCCTCCCCGGAACACCCTTTAGGTTGGTAAATACTTGGGGGTTCACAGGAATTAAATTTTACGTCAGTTTTAAAATCTAAAGGAGGAGCTGTATGACTTCTGTGGGTTTAACACCTCTCCAGGAATATAATGAGGAAAAACAAACCCACTAGGAGCTATTATCGTCGCTAAGTTCATTTCAAAACTTGTCGTTAGCAATGTGTTTCTTACAGAGTTAAGTTGCAATTGTATACTTCATTCAGTATTTAGTTGCTGCTTATATTAAAGAACTGAGATACCTATGCAACACATGGGAATCTTTATTGAAGAAACGTTTCGCAACACAGTGGCTTCATCAGTCCAATACAAAGTAGAAATGGGTAAGTATTGGACTGATGAAGCCACTGTGTGGCGAAACGTTTCTTCAATAAAGATTCCCATGTGTTGCAAAAGTGTCTCAGTTCTTCAGCTTGTTGGTTTTCTAAACTATTCATCACATCTGCTTATATTAACACAGCGACAACACTTGGTGAGTCGACTCGATCTCTCTAATGCCTCGATGCTCTGCGAATTTGTTCTAACTTCAAATTAGATGAGGAATCAATAATCACTGATGGCGTGATATGAGGAAGCTAGACCGAAGCCACGAATAAATGCCCATCTTGTACCACGGTGTCTGTCCACTGATTTCAGCCGTAACACGAAAGGCCAACATTTCTCCAACGAAGACCTCGCTGAACCAGCTGGTTCCTCCAAGCTGGGTCTTGTCCTGATGACCCTCCTGGTCTAGTGTTCCGAGAGTTGAAACAGAGCCAGGCTACTCAAGAGAGTGGCTTATAATCCAAAGAAAGAGTTTATAGATTTTTGCAGCCAGTGCTGTCGAGCGAGTTCAGGATGTGCCTGAAGGCAATACTTTCCTCAGCATTTTTTTTTTTTTGGAAGTTTTCACCGATGGTTCTTTCAAGTCATTGCTGCACCAAATTTCATCCAGTTAGTTTTATATCTCTCGCTCTTCTTTTTCCTCCCTTAATGTAGTTGTCCTCGACTATAAAAAAGTGATACCAGATACATTAAGCAAATAGCCTAACGTTGCTTGCAACAGATAAGCAAACTTATAGATATAAATCCACATGTACTCCTGTTAACCCTTTTGGGGCCTAGTTTTTAGGTCTTTTGTGTATCCGTATGCTGTAATACTATTGTCTAGACTCTAGAGGATGGCTATGGGGTACGCAATAAACTAGCTACCTCGGCAGCAAAAATCTAAATCTAATCTCACCCAGTTTCCTTACCTCCTTCGCCCCTCCGCTAGTTGGTTTCGTCGTCCCCTCCCGCTGTGCCTCGTCGCCCCTCTGCTAGTTTGTCTGGTCGTCTCCCGCTGCGTCTGCCTAGGTCACCCTCGGGCCAGCCAGGACCTGGGGTCCGTGGTTCATAATGACGCCAATGTAAAAACGCGGCCGCCTTCCCACGTCCTGCCGTGGCCGCTACCGGAAGTGCCCAAGGTTGTTAAGTCAAGTACCCCGCCTTCTGCTGCTGCTGCTGCCCATGAAGCTCCTGTTGCTGTTGCTTTTGCTGTTGTTGCTGCCCACACAGTTCCTGTTGCTGCCCATACCCATCTTGTTGCTGTTTCTCTCACAGCTGTTGTTGTTGCTGCGAATACCGATCTTGTCGATAATACGTTTGTTGTTGCTGCTGTTGCTGCCATCACGTATGTTTCTGCTCCTCTAATCTGCTGCCTATATCCCTGCTATACTAGGGAGTAGTGTAAAAAATAAAGCTTACAAAATATAATGTAAAAATAAAGTGTAAGAAAAAAGTGAAAAATAAAGCATCGAAATAAAGTGTAAAGATTTAAGACATAAATAAATAATATACAAATAAAAATACTTCAAGTTGATGAAGGAGATTTGATCCAAGGAAATGGAGCTACCCTTCACTTGAATAAAATTTGATTACGTCCCTTTCCCAAAGTGTTCTTTAAACCCCTACAGGCTTAGCGCTTCTCCATGAAGATAATAATTATAATTATAATTATAATCATAATTATAATAATAATAATAATAATAATAATAATAATAATAAGATTAATAATAATAACAATAATAATAATAACAAGATTAACAATAATAATAATAATAATAATAATAATAATAATAATAATAATAATAATAATAATAATAATAATAATAATAATAATAATAACAATAATTATATGCCAGTTTTTTAACCTCCATTTTATGATAATTAAAAAAGTTATAAACACCTCTTTGAAACTTGGCTTCAATAAAGTTGCTGGGGTCAGTTTTTGCAACACCTTGCAACCTTCCCCCCCCCACACACACACACTTTTTTCTATCAGTAAGTCTTACGATGTCTTCAGTGTTGAAGGGAGAGGAAGGGCAAGATGAGATATGCAAATTCTGTGCATTTTCGCGAAGTTACAGAAATGTGAGGGAAAAAGTTTGATGATCTTAACAGGCGTTGTGAAAATTGATACACACACACACACACACACACACACACACACACACACACACACACACACACACACACACACACAAACACACACACACTCTGTTCCAGAGATTGGACACAGTAACAAGGGGACACAGTTGGAAGCTGAAGACACAGATGAATCACAGGGATGTTAGGAAGTATTTCTTCAGCCACAGAGTAGTCAGTAAGTGGAATAGTTTGGGAAGTGATGTAGTGGAGGCAGGATCCATACATAGCTTTAAGCAGAGGTATGATAAAACTCACGGCTCAGGGAGAGTGACCTAGTAGCGATCAGTGAAGAGGCGGGGCCAGGAGCTCGGACTCGACCCCCGCAACCTCAACTAGGTGAGTACTCAACTAGGTGAGTACACACACACGCATACACACACACGTCAAGGCAGGGAGAGATATATTGGAGTTAAGTTTAAGAGGTTAAACAGGCGAACTGGAAGCCTCGTTAGGTTCTGCCTGGAAAGGCAGGAGAGATGGCCGAGGTGGGCGAGGCGTGGAAGTCGTTCTTTTTGCAGAAATTTACAGCTGGACGAGGTTGAGGGGAGACCACAAAGATTCCGGAGCTGGACGCACTCTGCTTCAAGTTGTGAGATATTCAGTAAAGGACTCCCAGTAGAAATGAATCACTTAAGAAGAACATAAGGATATATGAAAGAAGGAGCACTTTAGCAGGCCTACTGACTCATGAGACATTTGGGAATCTTTCTTCTGTAAACGTTTCGCCACTCAGTGGCTTCTTCAGTCCAATGCAAAGAGAAGTGGAAGACGTGGAGGAGTTTGAGGTAAACAGTCCCTCAACGTAGAGTCGATATTTCTCTGTATTGGACTGAAGAAGGCACAGGCTGGCGAAACGTTTCCAGAAAAAACATACCCAAACGTTGAACAAGTGTCTCATTTATCAACTCATCTGTTTTTAAAACCTTTTACACGCATCGTAGTGGCCCATACTAGGCAGGTCCTAGTCACCTACTGGCCCAATCCAATCATGTCCAGTCACCTCCCTGACTATATTAGATTATCCTGTGATAAGTCTCCATTATATATTTATAATGCATCTCCAAGATATTTTTGAGACCTCAGATTCATTATACACGTTCACTTCGAAGATTTCCTGAATACAGTTAATAATATGGTAAAGAAGATTTAAGAGATACATTGTTGATACAAAGATGATACATACAGTACATGAGGTGTGAGAGATACATGTCTAGTACATATTGTTACGTGTTTGTCACTGATTATAATACGAAAATTTCATCTAACTCCTCAGACCTGGGGCGCGTGCCCAAAATACAGCAGGTATTACCCCTCTGAACAGCAGTGCTGAGTCGCTGGAACAGAAAACTAGCTGCCCTGGGATCCCTAGTTACCCTAATGAGTCTTTTGCCTAGCTCGTTAAGGAACTACAATAATATATATATTTTTTTAAAGCGTCACTGGGCCATCATATGACTGACACTCCCATGTTAAAAGACGTTTTAAAGTACATGTATATGAGAAAATATGTCCATCATTATTAACTTGCCTGGGAGAGGTGGCTATTTTTACTAACTTTTGCATGCTGACCATTGTAGATGAATGGTTCAGAGAACATGTGCAGCTTAGTTGCACAAGTGTCTAGTTTATCAACATGTCGGTTCTCTGAACCATTCATCTACAATCCTGTCAGACACTGCAACTTCTTGGGATCTTAATACTTGGGAATTCTTCACTTGCCTAACCCTTGGGCACGACCTACTTCCACACTGGATAAATGTGACACCACCTACGACTGCTGCACCTCACCTGTCTACGGTTTATAAGCTGCTTCTCCGCTCATATACCGTATTCTATTCAAGATTGATGGACTGACCACATCGACTCAAGGTTGAGGGACTGATTACCTCATTCTCCTGTTCTTCAAGATTCTCCTTGGTATGGACTGATGAAGCCATTGTGTGGCGAAACGTTTCCTCAATAAAGATACCCAAGAGTTGCACATGTGTCTAATTTATCAGCATGCTAACCATGCAATAACGAGATAATGTATGCAAGTGAAGATTACCTGGAGTCTACCTGGAGGTTATTCGGGGGATCAACGCCTCCGGTGGATCAGGGCCTGATCAACCAGGCTGTTACTGCTGGCCGCACATAGTAAAACGTACGAACCACAGCCCGACTAAGTGTAAGTTAAAATAGTGTTAGTAGAATCATCGACAATATGTTAGGTAAAAAACAAACGCAGCTAATGCGACATTTTATTGCGTAAGTCGAGGCGTAATGTCGAGGCGAGAGCGTATGACAGCATCTGTGTACTTTAATTCGGTGATGCTCATGAAACAGATAGCAGGAGTCTTGGAGATCCTGTCTATCTTCTCTCCCGAGAAGAACTGTCTACTTCCACCAAGATTAAGGTCTATCGTTTATATCCAGGTTAAGAGGGATTGCACCGGGATTCGTAAGATAATGAGATTCGTGGGAGAGAGAGATTACCGTTGAAGGTATTCCTGGGATGGCTTTCCCGTTAGGGATTACCGTTGAAGGTATTCCTAGGAAGGCATTCCCGTGAGGGATTACCGTTGAAGGTATTCCTAGGAAGGCATTCCTGTGAGGGATTACCGTTGAAGGTATTCCTAGGAAGGCATTCCTGTGAGGGATTACCGTTGAAGGTATTCCTAGGAAGGCATTCCCGTGAGGGATTACCGTTGAAGGTATTCCTAGGAAGGCATTCCTGTGAGGGATTACCGTTGAAGGTATTCCTAGGAAGGCATTCCCGTGAGGGATTACCGTTGAAGGTATTCCTAGGAAGGCATTCCTGTGAGGGATTACCGTTGAAGATATTCCAAGGAAAATATTCCTGTGAGGGATTACCAAAAGAGATAATCCAATTTGGGGAGATTTCTATGGGACGGATTCCTTCCGAGGATAAGCATGTGGAAGAGAGTTTACTATGGGAGTGTGATTATGCGTGGAGGTTATGGGAGGGGAGTCTGGGAGCTGTCAGAGCAGACGTGGGAGGACCTCACTCCAATCGTAAGATAAATTGATGCTGGAAGCAGAGTTGAATAGCGAATACCCGGAGCCAATAGTGGGTAGAAAGTTGTACCATGCATCACGACCTACATTGAGTTCCCCCCTCTCTCTCTCTCTCTCTCTCTCTCTCTCTCTCTCTCTCTCTCTCTCTCTCTCTCTCTCTCTCTCTCTCTCTCTCTCTCTCTCTCTCTCTCTCTCTCTCTCTCTCATTTAGCATCTGGCCTTCTCATGTTGTGATTTGGTCAAGTTGAAATTAAAAAATAAACAAAATACCATTATTGTTGTTATTATTATTATTATTATTATTATTATTATTATTATTATTATTATTATTATTATTATTATTATTATTATTATTATTATTATTATTATTATTATTCCTACAGCAGCCACCATTTCCACTACGACTACCATCAGCACAACAACTACTACACTAATTATCATTACTGCTTTTGCAACTACTACGAATAATAATAATATAATAATAAAAAATAATAATAATAATAATAATAATATAATAATAATAATAATAATAATAATAATAATGACACAACAACATCCCTCTCCTGGTATCTCCAGGTATCATTATTATTATTATCATCAGTATCATCATTATCAGAAGCGACACACCCGTGAGGGGGTCATTGAACACAGTGTGTGGGGCTGAGGCTCGATACTCCGTCCGCCAAATGAGCTTAGCCTTAGTCGCAACAATGTAATCACCACCTGCCGACGGCAGGATGTATAAATCACGGTCCACGATACCCGTCACCCGGACAACGGAAGCTGTAAAAGTTCCCTCTCGGCGGCTCCGCCTACGATAGCTGCTGTAATTACAATATTTTGAGGAAATAATGTCGTGCAATTGTTGTTTGTTGTAGTAGTAGTAGTAATAGTAGTAGTAGTAGTAGTAGTAGTAGTAGTAGTAGTAGTAGTGGTAGTATTAGTAGTAGTAGTAGTAGTAGTAGTAGTAGTAGTAGTAGTAGTAGTAGTAGTAGTAGTAGTGGTGGTGGTAGTAGTAGTAGTAGTAGTAATAGTAGTAGTAGTAGTAGTATATAGTAGTAGTAGTAGTAGTAGTATATAGTAGGTAGTAGTAATAGTAGTAGTAGTAGTAGTAATAGTAGTAGTATGTAGTAGTAGTATAGTAGTAGTAGTAGTAGTGGTAGTATATAGTGAGTAGTATGTAGTATAGTAGTATGTAGTAGTAGTAGTATAGTAGTAGTGGTAGTATAGTAGTAGTAGTAGTAGTAGTATGTAGTAGTAGTAGTAGTAGTAGTAGTAGTAGTAGTAGTAGTATGTAGTATAGTAGTAGTAGTAGTAGTAGTAGTAGTAGTAGTAGTAGTGGTAGTATAGTAGTAGTAGTAGTAGTAGTAGTAGTAGTAGTAGTAGTAGTAGTAGTAGTAGTAGTAGTATGTAGAGTAGTGTACGTAGATAATAGTAGTAGTAGTATAGTAGTATATGGTACTAGAAATTATTATTTAATAGCGATGGCAGAAATAAATGTTTGAGTACGTATCACTGTCTCACACTACGTCAGAATTTTAGTAACAATTACGGTGCATCTAACAATTTTTTTATATGTAAGTAAGTGTTGGAAGTAAGTTCCGGTATTCAGGCGACGTTCACGTTCGTTTTGTTATCGATTGGTGACTCTAATCGTAATGTTGGGTTATGGTACGTGTAATGGCCGTCAAGCAGCTATTGGGTCTGACAGTAAGATTGCGTTGTTCACCGAACGTATGACTTTGGGTCAACACATTACGGTTTTGTGCGTCAAAGGCCGTGTTCGGTTATGTGACCTGCGTAAAGGTTGGGTTATGGTGACGTAGCGTAATGTTGGTTATGGTGACGTAGCGTAATGTTGGGTTATGGTGACCTAGCGTAAAGTTGTTAAGCGTCAACGATCGTAAGCACATGCAACACAGCATACCAGAGAAACCCTCAAAGAGACTCGTGATGCGGTTCAATCCCGCCGGGTATGGTTTGGGTTATGGTGACGTAGCGTAATGTTCGGTTATGGTGACGTAGCGTAATGTTGGGTTATGGTGACCTAGCGTTCAAGGAAAGTTGTGTCAAGACGCAACAGATCTTACAGCATCAACAGCAGCAACAGAAGAAGGACCATCAACAGAAGCATAAACAGTAGCAACAGTAACAGCAGTAGCATCAGCAGAAACAATAGCATCAGCAGCAGTAGCAGCTGTAGTAGGAAGGGCATCATCATGACTGCAGCAGCAGCAATACCACCACCAACAGCAACAACAGCAGCACTACCACCACTACCAGCAGCAACGACAGCAGCAGCAGCACTACCACCACCGGCAACAGCAGCACCGCACTGGCAACCACAGCAACAGCAGCAGGAGCAGGAAGTAATGATAAGCGGTACTGAATGAGCTGTAAAAGCAGCAGTAATGATCGTAAGCATTCCTTGGTAACAGCCAGCAGCAAAAAAGCAGCATTAGCCTGAGACTCGGGCATTAGCAGCCGCTCTCAACAGTGATGTCAACGGGAAAGTGTGTGTGAGTGTGTGTGCACAACCAATGGAGTCAGTGCACAGAGGTTAGTCTCCACCAGCAGTCATCGCATACTACCAGTTTTCACAAATGAGTAAAAAAGTAAGTATACACGATTTTCAACTCACACCAAAGGTCGCCTTAAAGGAAAAAAAACAAGGCGAGTAGGGATGAGAGGGAGAGAGAGAGAGAGGGGTGGGTGTTTGACTCTTGGAATTCCAAAGGTCTTGAGATCGCTTGGCGTGGGGGAGAGATCACCAGCCGAGCGAGACGCAGCACCAGGCCACCACCTGCCCACCTGGAATTTGACAATGACGTGGTAGGAGAGGAGAAAAAAAATAACACACACACACACACAAGGAAAACTCGCCACCCAAAGAAAACTCATGAGTTATCGTTCGTCGTGACTGCCAGTTAGGTTCCTCACTTCGCTGAAGAATGCTACGATACTCTGGCTGGAGCTGTTCACAGCCAGACCAGAAACCAGAGAAAAACCTTTCTGCCATGTTTCAACCCATCGTGGTCCATTACCAGGTTTCAACTTGACAATGGCCCAGGACTGCCCGAAACGTCACCCAAAGAATTTGTGGGCTATATTCGACGAATCCAATTTACTTTCCACATTCTCTACGATTCTCAGGTTCCCTTGCCAGGCTCTGTAATGTTATGTGTTGCCCAGATCTAACCTTTTGCTTGATTTTGTTAAGTTCCATTATAGGGAGAAAATGATAATGGTACAAAATATCCGCAAGTTGATAAGACATATGTTCAACAGTTAGTGAATGTGACCTGACCTGAGTAGGTCAAGGCATTGGCTTAAGCCGGTGGGAGAATTGGACCTGCCTCGCATGGGCCAGTAGGCCTGCTGCAATGTTTCACCTGAACAGTAGGTCTCTTCAGTCGAGACAGCAGAAGCAGTAGAGATGTATAGACTATGTCATCAGTCCGTCACCCTCAAAGACGTAGTTTTGAGGTGGTTAGTCCCTGGGCTGAAGCAACAGTAAGGAGACATATACTGTCAAAGATATGGTCTGTGACCGGGACGTGGGGACGATGAACCCAGGGTAATTTTAACAGCTGTAACGGAAGCAAGACACCCATTGCTTCTGACGGTGACAGTAGACCAGTTGCCGCAGGCTGTGAACAATAATAATCAATTAGTAATGACCTTCAATGAAAGATAATTAGTTCGTGAAGGAAGGCTACTTAATTATTATTATTATTATTATTATTATTATTATTATTATTATTATTATTATTATTATTATTATTATTATTATTATTTAAGCATCGATAGATCTGCAGTGCCCTGCTAACTTATTTAAAAGAATATTTATGGTTATGACACAAGATTGGTCTGACACTTCAGTCGAGGAAATGGTTCAGTCAGAGATAAAAGACCTCAGCAGAGACATAATAACAACACCAAGTATTCATTCCACTGTGGGTTCAGTAGCTTCGGTGGCTTCAAAGGCTCCGATCCACCAGAGCTGGAATTCCAGTCCCTTAGAATATAGAGGAAAAACTCAGAGTATCTCTGCTGGAACAGCTCACCAAAGATCCCACCACTTGGGGAAAGAAACCTCATGACGACGTTTTGGTCTATCCTGGAGTATTATCAAGTCAGAGGATAGGTTGTTCCACACAAGGCAGGTGCTGGTGGGGGCTGGGAGGAGCGCAAGGGATAGTGTTCGGGATCTAGCCTTAAAATGCGAGGAGTTTGTCCGGTAATTCACTCTGGCAAGGTTCCAGTTTTACAGCCTCGGTGCAGCTGTCAGGGGGGGCAAAGAAGGGGTGAGTGGGAGGGGGTGAGAGGGGAAGGGGAGAGGGAGGGGAGGAATTTAAGCTACCGGAGAACGCAAAGTGAAGAATGCAGAAACGATGGTTGGGGGGGAGGGTGATCTTTTTTAAGAGCCAGGGGGGTGAAGTTGTGTAGGCAGGCTGGTCCAGTGATCGATGAAAGAGGAACTGGTCTTGAAGGGTCTTGTGAGTCCTGGATAACACCATCTGATGAGGATTTTGTTAAAATAAACACATGCCTAACAACCCCCCCTCCCCCCCACCACCACCTCGTACACGAACACACACACACACACACAAAAAAAAAAGGTCCAAGTGTCTATCGACTAGTGCCTTTGATAACTAGTACTACTGACTGCACTTTCAATTTGCTTCTGAAAATTTTGAGATTATCAAAAAAAAAAAAAAAAAAAAAATTGGAGAACGAAATAAGTAAAAAAAAAAAAAAGAAAAAGATATTATAAGTTTATTGATATAATCTCTCTCTCTCTCTCTCTCTCTCTCTTCTCTCTCTCTTTCATTTTCCTCCTAGATGGTATCTCTAAGCGATGGCTTTCTTCCTCCTCCTCTCCCACACCTCCTCCAATCAGTCCCCCCCCCCCTCCTCCAATCAGTCCCCCACCCCCCTCCTCCAATCAGTCCCCCACCCCCCTCCTCCAATCAGTCCCCCACCCCCCTCCTCCAATCAGTCCCCCACCCCCCTCCTCCAATCAGTCCCCCACCCCCCTCCTCCAATCAGTCCCCACCCCCCTCCTCCAATCAGTCCCCCACCCCCCTCCTCCAATCAGTCCCCCACCCCCTCCTCCAATCAGTCCCCCACCCCCTCCTCCAATCAGTCCCCCACCCCCTCCTCCAATCAGTCCCCCACCCCCTCCTCCAATCAGTCCCCCACTCCCTCCTCCAATCAATCCCCCACTACCTTCCTCTAATCCTCGTTCCACCATATCCAGTCCCATTCCTCCTCCTCCTCCAATTCTTATTCCGCCTTATCCAGTTCCAATCCCACTTCCTCCAATTTTTGTTTTACCTCGGCTAATCCTTCCCCTTCCCACCTCCAATCTTCCTCTTATATCAGTCAATCTCTTCCAGTCTTCATTCCTCCTCCCATCTCATCCAATCTCCCCCTCCTCCTCCAGTCTCTTCCAGGTTTCTTTAATTCCCTTTGATACTAATCCAATCCCTTCGCTCCTTCTCCAATCCCACCTCCAGCCTCCTCCAATCCCACCTCCAGCCTCCTCCAATCCCACCTCCAGCCTCCTCCAATCCCACCTCCAGCCTCCTCCAATCCCACCTCCAGCCTCCTCCAATCCCACCTCCAGCCTCCTCTAATCCCACCTCCAGCCTCCTCCAATCCCATCTCCAGCCTCCTCCAATCCCACCTCCAGCCTCTTCCAAGCCCATCTTCAGTCTCCTCCAATCCCACCTCCAACCTCCTCCAATCCCACCTCCAGCCTCCTCCAATCCCACCTCCAGCCTCCTCCAATCTCATCTTCAGCCTCCTCCAATCCCACCTCCAGCCTCCTCCAGTCCCACCTCCAGCCTCCTCCAATCCCACCTCCAGCCTCCTCCAATCCCACCTCCAGCCTCCTCCAATCCCACCTCCAGCCTCCTCTAATCCCACCTCCAGCCTCCTCCAATCCCATCTCCAGTCTCCTCCAATCCCACCTCCAGCCTCTTCCAAGCCCATCTTCAGTCTCCTCCAATCCCACCTCCAACCTCCTCCAATCCCACCTCCAGCCTCCTCCAATCCCACCTCCAGCCTCCTCCAATCCCATCTTCAGCCTCCTCCAATCCCACCTCCAGCCTCCTCCAATCCCACCTCCAGCCTCCTCCAATCCCACCTCCAGCCTCCTCCAATCCCACCTCCAGCCTCCTCCAATCCCACCTCCAGCCTCCTCCAATCCCACCTCCAGCCTCCTCCAATCCCATCTTCAGCCTCCTCCAATCCCATCTTCAGCCTCCTCCAATCCTACTTCCAGCTTCCTCCAATCCCACCTCCAGCCTCCTCCAATCCCATCTTCAGCCTCCTCCAATCCCACCTCCAACTCCTCCAATCCCACCTCCAGCCTCCTCCAATCCCATCTTCAGCCTCCTCCAATCCCACCTCCAGCCTCCTCCAATCCCATCTTCAGCCTCCTCCAATCCCATCTTCAGCCTCCTCCAATCCCACCCCCAGCCTCCTCCAATCCCACTTCCAACCTCCTCCAATCCCCCCTCCAGCCTCCCCCCAATCCCCCCTCCGGGCCTCCCCCAAAATCCCATCTTCAAGCCCCCCTTTCCAATCCCATTTTCCGCCCCCTCCATCCCACCCCCAGCCCCTCCAACCCCATTTTCCACCTCCCCCAACCCCAATTTTCCATTTTCCCCCAAATCCCATTTTCCACCCTTTCCCCCTACCCCCTTTCCACCCCCCAAAAACCATCTCCTTCCTCCAAAAAAGTGTCCACCCTTTTTAAAAGGGCCCATTTCGGGGCCCCCCAAACCCCCTTTACCTTTAAATAAAGCCCCTAACCCCATCCAAAATAAATCTTCCCCCCCTTCCAATTTAAAAACCTCCACCCCCACCAAATTCCGGGGCCCCCTTAATCCCCCTCCCCTGGGGAACCCCCCTATTAAAACCCCAAAAAAAGGTTAATAACCCTGCCCCACCTCCAAAACCCTTCTTTAAGGAAACCTAATTCCCTTTTTCACCCTTCCCCCAACCCTTTTTTTCCCCTTCCCCAACCCCATACCCCTAATTAATTCCCCCTTTCGGTTTTTTTTTTGTTTTTCCCCCCCCGGGTTTTTTTTGTTTTTAAATTTGGGTTTTTTTTGTTAACCCCATTTTTGGGGTTTTATTTGGGTTTTCCTTTATTTTGGGTTTTTTTTGGGGTTTTTATTGGGTTCCTAACCCCTTTCCCCTTTTTTTTTGTTTCCCCCAAATTCCCAATCTTCCCCATTAAACCCCATTTCCCCCCCCCCAAAAACCAATCTTACCCCTTTAATAATTTTCCCCCAACCCCCCTTTCTTTAAAAAACGCGGTTTTAAACCAAGGGAATTTTTCTCGTTGGTTTAAAAATTTTAATGAATTAAATTTTTTAATTAAATTTTTTTAAAATAAACCTTTCCCCCCCTTTCCTAAAAAAAAATTTTTTTTTTTTTTATCTTTTTAAATTCCTTATTTAAGGTTGGTGGTAAAAAACCGTAAAGGAAACTGTTTGGTTGGTTTGTGGGGGTTTTTTCTGAAAACCATCTGTTTTCGGGGTTTTTAAAACCTTACATTTATTCACATCAACCCCTAATGTAAACCCCTATATTAAAACCCTTCTGGGTTTTTTTTTTTTTTTATTTTGGGGTTGTTTTTTCCCTTTTTGGGGTGGGGTTTTTTTGTGTTGGTGTTGTTGTGGGGTTTGGGGGGGGGTTGTAAAATTTTGTTTTTTTTGGTTTGTTTTTTTTTTGGGCCCCCCCCCGGTGGGTTAGGCCCCGGGTTTTTTTAAAAAAAGAAAGAAAAAAATAAAAATATTTTAATATTTTTTTTTTTAAAAAATTTAATTTTTTTTTTTTATTTTTTAAATTATTATATTTTATTTTTATTTTTTTTTTTTTAATAACCCCCCTTCCCCCAAGGGACCAAAAAAAATTTTTTTTTTATTTTTTTACCCCATAATTTTTGCAAAAAGGGGGTTTACAACAAAGTTTAAAATTTGTTTTAAACATTTGGGATTGCGGGCCCTTTGTCTTTCCCATCTAAATTTTTAAAGTGGCCCCCTTCCCCTTTTCCTGGAAACCCTTAAAAAATGTTTACCCCTCACTCCAACACCCCAAAGGGTTTAAAATAAAAATTTGGGGTTTCCCCTTCATTTTTTTAAAAAATTCGCCCCGTTTTTTCCTCTAATCCAGGGGGTGGAACCAAAACCCTTTTTTAACCCCCTTTTAAACATTTCCGGGACCCAAAACCCCCCTTTTTTCCCTTTAAAATTAATTTAAAAAAAAGAAATTTTTTGTTTTTTCTTTTGGGGCCAACCCCCCCTTTGGGGCCCTTTGGAAAAAAAGTTTTTAAAAATAAATTTAAATTAAATAATTTTTTATTATATTAAATTATTTAGAATAATTTTTTTTTAATCCCCCCCCTTCCCCCGCTCCCCAAAAAAAACTTCACCCCTTCACACCCATTTTAAAAAGGGTTTTTTAAAACTAATTTCTCAAAAATTCCCCCTCCTTTCCTAAAGGAAAAAAAAAATTTTTTCCCCCCTCCAGACCCCAAGTCCCCCTCCTTTTTAAAACCCTTCATAAATTTCTTTGTTCCACTAAAAATCTTAAAAAAAACCCCATTGCTACAGGGTCCACCCCAAAACGTACGTTCCCCCTTCCAACCCCTCCCCAAAAACTTTTTCCCTTTCCACCCCCCTAATTTTTGGGGACCCCTCCCCCCTTTCCCTTTCCTGTTTTTCACTTTAATTTTCTTCTTTGCCCACCCTAAAAATTCCAACCCCCCCCCAAAACCCCCTTTCCCTTTTCGGGCCCTCCCAAAGGGAAGCCCCTTTCCCCCCAATTAAAACAAAAAACACTGTTAAACCCCTTTTTGGGTTTGGTTTTTTTTTAATTTTTAAACCCTCCCCCTTTCTTGAAAACCTTTAAATTACCCCCTTCAACCCTTTAAAATTTTAAAAAACATAACTCCCATCCTTTCCCCTCTTTTTCCTAAAAAATTTTTCCCTTTTTTCCTACAACCCCTAATCCCCCCCTTTTTTTCCCCTCAAAAAACTTTTCCCCTCTTTCATAACCCCTTTCCCACCCCTCCATTAAAATATCCAAAGCCCCCCTAAATACCCTTTCCCTTTTTCCAAAACCCATAAATGCCCAAAACCTTTTTTTTGTTACCCTAAAAACCTTTCCTTTTTGTTTCCCCCTTAAAATTTTCCCACCCCCCCTACCTTCCCTAAAACCTCCTTTTTAAATCTAAAACCATTCTCCGGTCATTCCCTTTTTTTTTCTTTTTTTTTTTAAAACCCAACCCTTTCCAAAGGAACCCCCGCATTTAAAATTTTTAAAACCCCTCTTTTTTTCCCCCCCCTTTAAAAAAGGAACATCCTTGTCTCGGCCAATTTTAGGAAAAATTTCCCTTTTTCCCTACTTTTATTAAAATTTAATTCCCCAACCCTAAAAACTTTTCCCCCCCTGCTTTGTAATTTTCCCCCAAACCCAAAATTCCATTTCCCTCCCCCCAAACCCCCTTTCATTTTAAAACCAAAAATGCCCCCAAAAACTTAAAACCCCACTCAAAACGGGTTATTTTTTCACTTAAAATGTTTTTCCCCCCTTTCCTTTCCCAAATTTCACGCTTCCCTATTTCCCCTCAACTTTAAATTTTTTCAAAAAAATTCCTTCATTTCCCAAATAAACTCAAAATTTTTCCCCATTTTTTACCTTTTTTTCCCCTTTTTTAACGGAAACAAATCCTTTTTCCCCCCTAGGCCTTTTTTAACTTTGAAAATTTAAAATTCCAAAATTTTTTCCCCATTTTTAAAAAATTTTTTTATCCATCAACCCCTCCTTCCCCCTTTCATTTTCCTCCTCTTTTCAGTTTCCCCCCACCCAAATTTCTCTTTTTCCTCCAAAATTTCTTCCTCCTTGCCCCTTTTTTTTAAAAACTTTCCCTTTTCCTAATTTTTTTCTTCCCAAAATACCCCCTTTTCCATCTTTCCCAAAACCCAAACCCTCCTTTTCCCTCCTCCCCCATTTTTAAACCCAAAAAACCTTTGTTCCTCAAACCTTTTTAATTTTTAATTTTACCCAAAAATTTTTTCACCCCAAAAAAATTTGTTATCTCCTTACCCACCCCCTTTTTTCCTCCAATACTTTTAACTTCCAAAAATTCCCCCTCTTTTTTTATAACCTTCCCCTTCCCCCCCTACTTTACTTTGAAAACCCTTTCAAACCTTTTTCTCCATTACTACAATTTTTAAAAAAATGTCTTTTCCCCTTGGGGGGACCCCTTTCCTTAAAAAAATTTCTCCTGACACTCAAACATCTTTTTTTCCAATCCCTTTTCAAAACCTACTTCTTTTCCCCAAAACCCCCAAACGGTTTATACTTAAAATCCTCTTTTTTTTAAAATTATTTTTCCCTATACTAAACCCCTTTATTTCCCCAAAGTTCAATCAAAGGGCCCCCTTTTATTTTTCCTGGCCCCCAAAACTTTCCCCTTTCCAAACCCTCTCAAAATTTTTTTTTTAAAATCAACCCCCCAACAAATTTCCTTCATTTTTCGGCCCTAAAAATTCAACTTAAACCCTCCAAAATCTTTTCCTTTCCCCGCTTTTTCTTCCCCAAGGTCCTTTAACCATTTAGGGCCCCCAAAACTTCCCCTTTCCAAACCCCCTTCTTTAAAATTTCTTAATTTACACCAATTCCAAATTCCCCTATTTTCCCTCCTTCCTTTTACTTAACATTTAAAATCTTTCCTCCCCTTTTTTGCTTCCTCTTTTCTGGGGATACCCTTTATTTCCCCCAATTTTTCCCCCCAAAATTTTTACTTTAAACCCCTTTAACTTTGTTTTCCTTCCAAACCCAATTTTTTTCCCCTTCCCATAACATAAAATTTACCTTTTCCCTTTGTCTTCCGCCTACCCCAAGAATTTAAACCCATTTTATTTTTTCCCCCCCTTTTCTCTTTTTTAGTTTTGTTCCAAGGGGGGTATAACCTTTTTTTTGCTCCCCATTTTTTTCGTCACCCGCACCATCCCCCTTTGGGGAACCCTTTATAAAAAATTTTTTTTTTTTTAAAAATTTTAAAAAAAATTTTTATTAAAAATTTAATTTTTTAAAATAATGGGGGAAAAGATTTTTTTTTCCATTTCCCCCCCATGGACAATAAAAAGAAAAAAAAAAACAAGAGTTTTTTTAAAAAAAGGGGGAGAAAAACCTAAGTATTTTAAATTTAAAATATATCTTGGGGTTTTGTCTGTAAAGTGGCCCAAAGTGTAAGTAGGATTTAAAAGAATCCCTGTTACTTGGGGGGGTTTTAAAGACAGAAAAAAAAAACCCCCAAAAACCTTTACCATCATGCAAAACATTAAACGGGTTTTGGGTTTCCAGTCATCGGGCAGGCCCGGTTTAGTATTCCCCTGGGTGGTTGCTGCCCTCCCAAACCTACAAACCTTTTTATATATATATATATATTTTTTAATAAATATAATTTTATATATAAATATATATATATATATATATAATATTATGTATATATATATATTTATATATATATATATATATATATAAAATATATATAAATATAAAATTATATTATTTATTATAAATATATAGAAAAAATAAAAGTCGGAGTCCTCAAAATTTAATCAGTCCTTGATAGTAGACCCCCAAATTTTTACGTTTTAAAAAATATTCTTGTTTGGGTGGGACGGTGAAAATAAAGTCTTAATGACCCTCTTTTTTAGCCCATAGGATTTGATTTCCCAAAACCAACCCAAACCCAATCAGCGCGATTTAGCCCTGGCAAAACCGGTTACGGGTTTAACCGATGCACTCGTAACGGGCCGTTTGTCCCGTGAAATCTGGAGGAATCGCCCCCTCTCTCGCCCCTCTCTCCCCCCTCTCTCGCCCCCCAAAAGGGTCGGGGGCCCAAAGGGGCAACTATGTATTTTTTTCTTGAACATTTTTCGCGACGGGGTTAGGGGGGGATTATGGGGAGCTACTGAAAGTAATCCTTTTCTCCTCTCCCTTTAAACATTTTTCCCACCCAAATTTCCCCCCCTTCACTTTAGTTTTCCCATCACTAGCCCCGGGCCCTTTCCCTCCTTGGGTTTTTTGCAGTGTTTTTTAATGTTTTTTTTTTTGTATTTTGTTTTTGAAGTGTTTTCGCAGTTTTTTTTGTGGGTTTTTTCACCCGTGTTTTGTTTTTCTGTATTTTTTGAGTTTTTTTAACAGGGTTTTTGTATTTTTTTTTTAATTTTTTTGGTTTGTTTTCGTATTTTTTAATTGTTTTGTATGTTCTGTATGTTTTCGTAGTTTTTTTTAAAGTGGTTTCGCTTTTTTTTTTGTATTGCTTTTGCGGGGTTTTTTTTTAAAATTTCCTTTCCCGAGTTTGCCCTTCCACTATCAGAAAACACCCCCCTGATTCTCTTTTGGGGTGTAAGAGGAAAAAGCTACCCTTACATCTTTTCCCTCGGGTTTCACTCAACAGTAAAAATTATCATGTGGGAGTTCGATCGTGGATTAGGGTAAAAATACTCACGTAGGTGTTTTTACGTTTTTGGGCGATATGTGGAGAGAGACCTCCCAGCCTTTTACCTATCTTTGGTTCCTCCGATTTTACTGCTACCCGGCTCCCGGGCCCAAAGGGGGTCTTAATACTGCTGAGTCAGCACAATTGAAAGACCTTTGACTAAAGGAGGGTTGATCTTTTGATCAAGGGTTACGGGTTTAAATGGTAACTGGTTACTACTTTACACTACTGAGAGTCGGCGACGCAAACGTTTTGTCTTTCCCGACATACAACTAATCAAACTAGAGATGGTGGTATAGGGTTGGGCTAAATTTTTAAACAATGTCAAAGTACAAAAAACATAAAAACCTTTAAAAAATACAAAGAAAAAACTTTGGGAAATTTGAAAGTTTAACTTAAGGGAAAAACCTGTAATGAAAACAAGGTATCCTTTAGTACAATTTAAAGAAAAACGAACTAAACTTTGAATTAAAAGTAAAAAAAAAAAAATTTTGATCAAAACGTCTTTTTTCGTGTATCAACGGTTTTCGAGGAAGGAATAAAATACAAAAAAGAGTGTTTAAAAAAAAAGGAAAGATTCGGTGCAAGCAAATCTAGACTGTTAACTTTTCGAATGCGGAGAGAACATAAACACAAAAAAAAATTCTTGAATACGAAAATTTTGGATACTGAAATTTATTTAAATCTATACAATTAAATTTACTTTTAAACCCCCAAATTTGTGGGGTTTGGTTTAAAAGGGCAGAAGGGGTTCATCTCTGGGGGATCAAACCGTAGAAAGGGCTAACTCATGCTGTTTTTGAGGCAAATTAAATTTGGAATTTACAAAGATATTTGGGGTTTCCCCAATCCCTGTGGTACGTAGGGAAAAAAACCCCTTCAGGTTGTTTCACCCGACGAGTATCAGGGGAAAGAAAAGTACGGGAAACGGGAGGATTGTCATGTCTGTCACATTAGTCGGGGTTTGGGAAAAACATCTTTAAACCCTCACAATAACTTCATATGATCCAAATTTGCGATTCTTTTGGGGGACCGAACTAATCCTCAAACCCTTATACTTATTACCGTGTTATTTTAAACTACTCGAAAAAGGCCCAAAAAAAACCTTTTTGATAAAGCTTGGGCATTGCAGACGTTTTTTTAAAGTTAATCACATAACTCTCAAAATACTTTGATTTTGGATGGCTTTGTTTCGAGTGTTTGAAACTCTTGTAAAATTCAGCTGTTATTTAGGGAAGTGTTTACGGATTCTTTTTAAAAAAAAAAACTTTGAGCTAAGTTTGGTACGAGTTGCTACAAATCATCGGGTTTAATTTTGGGTTTTTCGGATTGAAAAACAAAAACTCATAAGGAAAACGTTTATCTCCACCATACAATGCATAATGTGGAGTGTCCCCTATAAAAAAACATTGTAACAAAAATTTATAGCACACTCCCACATCAGGTAAACTTAAACCCCATTTTTCACTTTTGGGGATTGTAGTGGTCTCAAGAATCAATTTACTTTCTTTTTGGGTTCTTCCGCAAAACCCATTGCTGGAAAGGGATGATGGGGAAACAATGGGGGATTTAGAGTCTTGTACAAGGTACACAAATTTTAAAAAATTTTTTCATTACAAAATTCACCTCCATTATCTGCACTGGGATTAGGAGGGGTATCCCTGCAGAAAATTGCGTTCTTTAAACGCTTTAGCAATTTTCCCTGGGGCAGTCTTATCCGCAAAAAGGAAAAACTAACTCGCAAAATCTGGGGAAATGGCCCTCCCCAATAACACCAGAGGTTTGTTCCCTTGGGAAAAGGGAACAGGGGAAATTTAGTTAAAAAATTTAAAGCGCAAAACTTTAAAAAGGGTTTCGCTATGTTGGATCATTTTGGTTTGGATTGGACCTTTTACCCATTCCCTTTAAATTTTTGCATCAGACCTACTTTCCTAAAAAAAACTCAAAATATCAGTTCCCCATACGAGGAAAAAAGAAATTTCAATCGGGCTTTTTTACTGAACATCCAAAACCGGGGTTTGGGGCAACACGGTCCCTCGGGGAAACTACTGTAAGGTCCCTTTTCACTAGGACTGTGGAATTACTAACGGGTATATTTCTTCTGCTGGGAGTACCCAACTCGGTTTTTTTCGTTAAAATTTAATTTCCCGGGGTTCATGAGAAAGTCAAAATTGGGTGCTGGTGGCTTCACAGCAAAAAAAGATTTTCCCGGGGAAGCAAAAATCAAAATCAAAACCGGGCCCACAGGGATTTTTTTTTCTTTTGGGGCATTCTTACTCTTCACACAAAATTGGAGGGTCTGCATTTTACTAAAAACATTTTCCGGCGAAAAAGGCATCTGCGACTACATTTGACTTGCCGGGAAAAATGTCAAAGGGGGGATTGAACTTTTGGGTAGTCAAGGTCCATCTAGCAAAACCTTCCATGGGTTGTTTGTTCGGGGAAAAAGGGGTTTTTCATTGGAGAATGTTTCTGTCAAGACATGAACAGAGTACTGATAAATTGTTGGGAAAGTGTTTTTAAAGACCTTTACTATTCCCTAAAGCTTTTTGGCTCAGTTACTTTTTATAATTACGTTCGCCTTTGAAAGGACTGGGCTAGCAAATGCAACTGCGTTGAAATTTGCATGGTTTTAAGCTAGTACGGCCCTATCCCAAAATTGAACTAGAAACATTGTCAGTAAAAAAGGCTAAAAAAATTTGGGAAAATTTTCAAAATTGGAGCGGGAAGTTAGCTTTTTTTTTTAGAGTTTGGAATGCTCTTTCTTGAGGGAAAAGGTCCAAACAAAAGGAGAACTTTCTTAACCAAAAAAGTTAAAAGGAGCGCTATGGGAAAAAAAAATTGGGAATGAAAGATCTATAAAAAAATGCTAACCCACAAAGGATCTTACGGCATCAGCATTTTTTGGGGTTTAAAAAATTTTGACCCGCAGTTTTCTTTACTTTGGCAGTCGTAAACCCCCCTAGGAGTGACTACTGACCAAGAAAAATTAAATTTTTGATCTGAAAAATTTACATTTTTTACAGTTGGGTCATTTAAAATTGGGTTCTTTAAGCTTACCAAGTACTAAATCAAGTCTTTTCAAATGTTATCCAAGTCTTTAGACATACGAAATTTCGTCTTTTAAAAAACCAACCTTTAAAGGATTTCCAAAGGAAAATCCCAAAAAATATTTTTCATGAGCCCCTTTAAAAAGTGATAGGGGGAAAATCGTAAACCCAAAAGCCAAATTTGGGGTAAATATTTTGACCCGTAGAGAGGGGGAATGCAGTTTTTGTTCTTGGCTGTCCTCGGGGAAGAGGGACTTGCCAAAAACCCCTTGGGAACAAATTTAGGGGTTTAAAAGCTTTTTAAACTCCAATTTTTACGTAAAAAACCCCAGTACAGGGGGGGGGGAAAGCGATCTGGGAAAGGTTTTTTTTTTTCGTTTAACTTCCTAAAATCAATTTTCTGGCCCAATTCCATCCTTCTTTGGTACTAAATTTTCAAGGGGGAAAAACCAAAGGGGGAAATTTCCCAGGTGCAAAAAACTCCATCAAAACCAAACATTTGATTTTATCAATTCTTCTGCGATCAGCAACTTGGGGAATGAGGGATTTTGTAGCAGGTATGAAAAATAGGTCTATTTCCGGGTTCCCAAATGGGAAAAGATGGGACAATAAGGGTTTGTTTATACCCATCTTCCCACCTGGTAAAACAATGGGTTTAAAGACGTTTGTTCAAAAAGTCAACAAACCCCTTGACCTTTATCTGGGAAGTTTAGGGGGGAATTTAAATCCTTTTTCCCCCTCAATGGTGGAAAAAGATTATCCCGTGCAGTGGAAAGAGGGCTCCCCGGTTTGAAATGCACCCACCCACTGGGCAGGTGACAACTCCTTTCCCCTACCGGAAAAGGGTTTAAGGGGATATGAAAAAGGTCAAAAAGATTGGTATTTGCTTTTGAGGCGAACATGTGACCCCGAATTGGGGGCCAGGGAGAAAATTTAATTTTTACTATTTTCTTACAACGTTAAAAGGGTGGTTTTAACAAATTTGGGCCTTTTTTCTTTGCAAGAATCACTGTCAACTAAGGGCGTTATCACCATCTGGAAAAACCAAAGGGAAAAAACCCAAGGGCACTCTTGGAGAGCACTAGCCGCAAAAAGAAAAGTCTTTTTTGTAGGGGGCATGTGACAAACAACCCAAAAAGATTTGGGATTACTAGTTTCAATAATTTTTTTCCGACAAGGCGCCCCTTGGAGAAACTATACTCGAAAATTTGCGGCAAATTTCAGGGATAGGTTGAGCACCAAGGGAATCTTTAGCGCCTCGGACACTTGAGGCATGGGACTTTTCCCGCAATTCTTTAAGGAATTGGGGGAAAAACTGATGGGGTGACAGAATTTTCCCGGACCCGACCCTTGGGTACGCTACTGGGGAATGATTGTTTTTAAGGACTTAAATTCCCCCCTACATCATACTCTGCAGCAGTATAGCAGATTTCGGATCCAAGCTGGGAACCCCAGAATGGAACGATCAAAAATCTTTAAAAAAGTGCATGCCCTCGTAAGGGTCGGACAATGCGGTTTAAGGGCCGAGGGAACAAAACCCATTGAAGGTTTACCAGGGAAAAATAAATTTTTTTTGACAACAAGGAAGGAAACAGTGAAAGTCTCTACCTTGGGTAGAAAAATTAGGGCAGTCGTTCCTCGGACACGCAGTTGGGAACCGATACTCCACAAGGGAGGGGCAAGGAGTTCCCGGGCTACGGGAAAGGCATGTTTGTAACTTCTTTTCCTTTAAAAAAAACTAGGAAACCCAAAAATATTGAAATTTTCCACCAGAAGGGCCATGACAATTGAAAAGGGGGCATTAAACAGATGCTTGCACTATAGGGCCCCAGGTTGCATTGGAAGGTTTTCTTGCAAACAAAAAAGGGGGGATTTTCATCAGAAAAGACTTGTTCTACTCCATCCCCAAAAAAATCTATGTCAGAGACATGTGAAGCAACATAAACAACAGGGTTTTCATTCTCGGGGGGACTGCTTAAGGCTTCCCAAAAGGGGTTTTTGAACGGGGGGTGGTTTTACCATTAAAACCTAAATGTCACCATGGGGCGGTTTGACTTTGGGGGGCCGAAAATTTCCCCCCCCCTTGGAAAAAACGAGCCTGGTTTTTGGTTAGGGGGAATTGTAGAAATGGCCTGTTCTGGGTTTTTTTGATAACCCCGAGATCTGTTTTCCCCGCGGGTTCTGCGGGTTGGGAAAGACCCGGGAAAAATCTAGAGTTTCTGAAAGGGTTTTAGGACATTACACTTAAAATGTTCATGTCCAGTTTTCTATATGTACAGTAAGGGAGATCTGAGTTTCCATCATCAGTACACGTCTCTTAGGATAACATCAGCAATAAAATTTCAATATTCCACGGAAACCACGTTTTTAACAATTCCCCGACTATGGTTTTGGGAAATTTTCTATTTAATACTTTCGAGGTTTTAACGAATCGTAAATCTGGTTCTTGATGATCTCTGAGATTTGGGGACACCCATTTGTCTCTTTTGGGGCAAACAAGAGGTGGTTTCGACAGGGATATGTTTTGGGGCATTACTTTTAATACAAGGGGGAAAATTAAACCCCGGGGGCACAAAGGAAAAGTACAGATTTAAGGCAGTAATGGTTCCCTTTGTTTTCCGTTGGGGATCAGCCTTTATAAGACACACAGAAGCGGGGGCATTAGTTCTTTAATTTTTTTTCCAAAAAAAACTGCTATTTTTGCAATTGATTCTGGGAAATGGTTTTGCCCCCCTTTTAGGAGAAAAATTGATGATTGGACCGCATTGGGAAAAAGATGATAAAAAATTTTTTCTAAAACAAAAGCAAAAAGCACCCCAACGATTTTAGTACTCATGGGTTGGGACATTCACATTCCCTAAAAACGACATATGGATCAGCTGTTTTTATGGGACAAGGAAAAACAAAACAGTTCCTCATATTGTGACCACTTAGTAAAATGTTCCCGAAATCTCGATAACAAGGAGATCAACAACTGAAAAAGGGAGCGGGGATTCCCATTTAAAAAGGGTTTTTTAGCAATTCTTATAAGGCTTTCCTCTGAAGGAGGCCTTCAACCCAGGGGATTTGCACGAGAAAAAGAAAAGGCTGCAAACCCTGCTTTTTAAAATATGACATGGCCCTTTAATAAAGGTTAAAGCAATCAAGGGAATCACGGTATAACTTTAAAACTTTGGTGTCTGAGTCGGTCCCGTCAGTCGGTTTAAAGGAACTGTGAGGGCTGAAGGGCAGGACCCGCAGTAATTTGCCCGAAGGGGCTGAGTGTCGACTAATAAAGTAAAACTTGACGGTTTTGTAGGAAAATAATTTGGGAAAGTAGCACGAGAAAAAATTTAAAGGGAAAAACATGAAAAAATAAAAAATGATATAAAAAATTTGAATTGAAATTTTAAAAAATATACACTAATTCGCAGAAAAAATATTTTAAAAAACTGCAAGAGGGAAAGGAAAAAACCCAAATTTTAAAAAACTATTGACAAAATAAAAAAAATTTACATTGAAATATAAAAAGTTAAAAAAAATTTTGGAGAATGAAATTTAAAATTTAAAAAGACTGTCTTTAAAATCTTGCTAATAAAGAATTAATTAATTTTTTAAATTTTAAAATCAATGTGAAAAATAAAATAAAAAATTTTTAAATTGTTTTAAATGGGAAATTTAAAATATTTTTTTAAATGCCTAGACAAAATTAAATTATAAATCATAAAAAAAAGCAATAAAAGAAAATAATTCATGAAGAACAGGTTTAACAAAATAATTCACTTCAGAAAAAAGTGCAACAAATAAAATATGGAAATAAAAACTGCAGTAATAAAAAAGTCACTGGGAAAAACAGGGAAAATAATGAATTTTTAAAATATGAAAAAAAAAAAATAAAATGAATTTAACACTTTAACTCTTAATTGTAAATTAAAACCCAAAAAAAATTTTAAATCAACAGAGTAAAAAAAAACACTTTACGTTTTAAAAGTAAATTTAAAAATTTCATCAAAGGTTTAATTTGTTCAAGAAAAATAAAAATATGAACAAAGGAACGAAAAAAAGGTTGGGGTTTAAAACTTAAGAGGGAGGCACACTTCATTAAATATTCTTACAACAAAATTTTACTTTGAATACAAAATCTTGCGGTGATGATACGACCCAAAAAATTTTTGGCAAAAATAATTTGGGACACAGTCTGCGGGTTTCGAAAAAATTTAGAGGAAAAAGAGACATGCGGGATACGAAAAAAAGACCACAGAAATAAATTGATAAAATTTGGGATAAGGGGGAAATAGCATGCAAAAAAATACAATGACAATCAATAAAAAAAAAAGTCCCCTTTACCACCCGAGCGACTGACTGGTAAAACGACACAAAAAATACTTACTACCGACAGGGGTTTGCAAAAGAAAAACCCCAGAAAAAAAAATTTTAAGATAAGTGAAAACCCCTGGAAAAAAATATTCTAAAAAATTTTTGAGTCAAAAATTACGCGTTTACACTGAAAAAAAAAAAGGTTTAAAATTTCACAAGAAATTTACTATAATGTCCACCCCACCAAATGTCTTTAAATGCAAGAAAAATGTCCCCAAAAAAAAATTTTTTCACGAAGTCGGGGGTTGTAACGGGGGGAGGACTGGGGGGAGGGGGTTTTATGGGGGTCCCCGGTGATGGAAAAGCCTCCGACATTTTCCCCTTGTCGTGAAGAATGGCCCTTTTTAAAGGGGAACTCAATAACTGGGGGTTTTCTCGTTGGCACCAACACAAAACTCCCCTTTACCAAATTTTTTGGGGCCAAAAAAATACTAGGACCCGGTACAAGGGTTTCAAACAACCCCAAGGGGATGAGTGGGGCGGTGGGAGAGGTGGGGGGTTGGGCTCCCCGGGGGTACTGCCGCGCACCCCCGGGGGTGGGAGGGATTTGGGGGGGGGGGGGGGAAAGCTGGGGGGTTTCCCCCACCCCACCACCCCCCGGGGGCTTAATAAAACCCCCCCCTATGACAGGAATGGTTTAAAAAAAACCCCTTAAACATCCCCAAAAGGAAAACACAAAGCGATTTACAAATACTTGGGGAGGGAACGTGGCTTACTTCTTACTGCGTGGCTTACTTCTCTCCCCCAGCTTGGGGTTTGAAAATGGGTTTCTGACTGGCTTACCCAGGGGGAATGGGTGACTGGAAGACGGAAAAGTGAACCCAAAACAAGGGGACTTTTGGTGACAGGGGGGGCAGGGTGGATGACAGGCTGACTGGCGTTTTTTAAATTCCACATTGGGTTACTGGGCTGGCTAAAATTTCCCCAAAAACCGGGGCAACCCCTCGGGGATTGAAACAAATTTGCATTTCGAAACTAAGCCAGGGAAAATTGGGAAAAACGGGAACAGGGTTGCAGGTGAAAATTTTTGAGGGGAGAAAACGGGCTTCTGGCGGTGGGGTGGTTGTTTGAGGGTTTTCGGGGGGCTGGGAAACACCTTTGACCCTGCCGCTACTCACAAAAGGGCTTTCAAACGGGCCCTTAATTCCCTTAAAAAAACGTAAAATTTTCCCCGCTCCACACCCCCTGCACACCCTTTATCATTGGGGGTTCGTACGTGGCTTTGGGGAGAAAAAACTCAGTAGGTTTTTATTCTATTTGGGGAAATGTGGGGAGAGACCTGCCAACCCTTACCTATCCCCTTCTTCCTCTCGATTTTACTGCTAGCCGGCGCCGAGTAACCCCTGGGGTCTTTGAATATGCTGAGTTTAGCACAATATGAAAGGGCCCTGGGGCTCAAGAGGGGCGGTTATCGTTTTTAGTCAGACGGTCTGGTTCTGGTAACTGGGGTTTCTACTTATACTCTGAGATAAGCACTTGCGGTTAGCAACTACTGTGGGTTTTTTCCCGGGGGAAAGGTTTTGGGGATGGTCTCAGTAAATATACCAGTTCCCCAAATAAACCCGTTTTCCCGTAACCCCGTGTTCCAGTAGATGACTCCCACCAAAACCCAAACCCTCTGTGTTTTAAACACTGTTATTCATTTTTGGGTTTCGACCAAGCAGGGTTTTTAAACAACCCCCCCCCCTGTAGGCACTTGTAGCAGTCGAAGATAGGGAAACAAAAGGGGCAGGTCGGCGTTGGCGCTTCCCCTAACTTTCCCTAAAATATTATACGTATACCAGCCTAAAGGGGGTATTTTTAAAACCCTCCACGTTATCGAAAAAACCCCCTTGACCCTGAGGACGAACCCAAGAGGGGAAGGTAAAACTCCAAATTTTTGGAATTTAAAAACCAATTTACCACATAGGGGCATCCCCCTTTTAAAGGGGGGAAATTCTTTCAGAGTTTTAAAAAGATATTTTTTGATAACTTCAATCCCCAACAATTTTAAAAAAACCCGGCGGAACAATTCACAGCTAACCCCCAATTTTGGAGAGGACCCGTTTCTAAAGTAAACCCGGGCGAATTATGGACCCGTTACAAAAACTTAATTCCTTTTTATCAAGAGGGAAACCCCGTGAGCAGTTATAATTAAAACCCGCGTTTCTCCTCGCTTTTTTCCCGGGAAATTGGGTCCCCAAGTAAAAAAATAGGCAACGGTAATTACCCTTAAGTATAGATTTATTTTTTTAGGGGAAAAAATGAGCCCCCATGCCCCGGTTTAGGTTTTGGGGGGTTTTGAGGGACGCCCCCGCTGTCGCGCCGGGTCACCAACTGGACAAGACACGGAGCGGGACCCTTTCCGGGGGAACCTCGTCGAATCGAAACGCCTTTTTCCCTTTTAAGTTGGGAACGAATTATTTACAGTTTGTGGTTGGGTTTTCTTTTGGCCCTTTCCCCTATCTAAAGTTTTGGAAGGGGAAAACGAGGGGCCTGTGGAAAACAAAAAAAAAGGCCTTTGGAACTAGGCCTCAAAGGATTAATTTGCAAATTTTACATTTTAAATTTTCTTTTAACTGCAGCAAGTAAATTTTGGGTACTTGTTATACCTGGTAAAATTACGTAAGGGTTTCTTAGCTTTCCTTTTTTCTGGCGCTAGTCTGGAAATGATTGAAAGGGGGGCCTTAATTGAAAACCTTTCTGCCTTTGCCTTGTACTTTCCCAACACATAAAAATTTTAAGCAAACAAGGGGCCAAGGACAGAAGCCCTTTTAAATTTTAAAGGGCCCCAAATGAATGCCAAACCCATGGGCCATTTCAATCAAAATTTTGGGGAAAATAAATTTTTTTCTCACTAAAACCCGACCGGAAAGCTATAAATCTAAAAAATAATTTTTGACCACGTTGTTCCCAAACTGAATCAAGAAGTCTGGGCCACTGGGAAATAATTATGGGATTATGTTCCAATTTGGGGGGGGCCCTTTTGTAAAGGGGGCACACAAAGGGCCCGGGGGAAGGGTTTAGGTTTTAATAATTTTTAAAACCAAAAGAATATTAAAATTACGGGATATTAATGTAAAATTACCAAAAATTAGTTTTTTTTCAAGGCTTTTTTTATAGCGAAGTTTGGTGCCTTTTTAAACTTTCATAATATATATAAAAATTTATATATAATATATATATATTTAAAATATAAAATTATTTAAAAATTTTAAAAAAAAATATATATAAAAATATATTTATATTTTAAAAAATTTTAAATAAATAAATTCATTACCGTGGCAATTAGGGCTATCAGTAAGTTAAAAATTGGGAAAAGGATTGCTAAAATAAGGAATTTTCCTTTAAAGGGGGTTTTCTTCCCAATGGTTTTAAAAGGCTCTTTTTTAAGGGGATACGGGAAATTTTAATTAACCGTCTATACAAGGGCCCCAAACTTTAAAAGTTTGGTCAGGGAAGGGTTCGGTAGACCCGCATACCCTACGCGAGAAAGAAAAAATAGGTAATTTGGGGGCTTTATTTGCGCGGGACCCCTGCAGATAGTTTTTTGCTTTTTGCAAACCCTGTAACCCCTACAAAGCTTAAGCAAAGCCCAAATAACGTTTTTTCTGAGGGGGGAAAAAGTTGGGCCCAAAAGAAAAAGGGTTTTTGCCATCGAAGTGTCGGGGTCTTCCCCTTAGTACACCAACCCCTTTTCCAGGGTCACGAGATCAAACCACCACACATGACCAAATTCCCCTTTTCCTAGGACTAAACCCCAAAGAGACAAACCACGTCGATCAATGGAAAGTTAATTCTCCGGCTCTAGAGCTGGAGATCAACACCCAGTCTCTGCTCATGGGATTTCGGTCTCTTCTTCGGGAACTGTATGGGCTCAGCTATACGGGAAGAGGTCAAGCATCTTCAAGGATTATGGGCTCTCTGCAGCAGTGTGTGTGTGTGAGAGAGAGAGAGAGAGAGATAGAGAGAGAGAGAGAGAGAGAGAGAGAGAGAGAGAGAGAGAGAGAGAGAGAGAGAGAGAGAGAGAGAGAGAGAGAGAGAGAGAGAGAGAGAGAGAGAGAGAGAGAGAGAGAGAGAGAGAAAAGAATACTTTGCAGCCTATTCGTATTGACTGAATATAATTTTCAACCGTAAATCCCAGCACCAACTTCTTGTCTATTGCAAATCTCATTTTCTTTATTTATAGTTAAGCTAGGTTAATTTAGGTTAGATCAAGCCTATAATAAGCAGAAATAAGAAGATTCAAATTTAAAAGACCTCGTTACGTCTGGCAACACTGTTCACTTCTCCAAAATTTATGTTATCATACGTGTTTATTGTAAAAAAAATACATGTGCAGTATATTATTATTATTATTATTATTATTATTATTATTATTATTATTATTATTATTATTATTATTATTATTATTATTATTATGAAACCTCTGAACCCACAAGAATTACACATCTGAGAAAATCTGTTGATCCTGATTCCATTTCACTGGATAAGGAACCCTCCACCAACACATGTATCCACTGTATGGTGAGAGATGTATCAATAATGATGACTGTATCGTGACCCCACTGTATGGTGAGAGATGTATCAATAATGATGACTGTATCGTGACCCCACTGTATGGTGAGAGATGGCTGAATAGAGATGGCTGTATCGTGACTGGACTCTCACCGTGGGCAGGCAACGCTCATGGAAATCCCCGACACAGCGAAAAGCCAGACGAATCAGAATTATCGATTTTTCGTACCCAAAAGGATTCGAAGCTCCTTCGGGAACCCTGCATGTTCAGATAGTTACTGCCTCGAACAGGTACTATGAGGTAGGGGAGGGGGAAGAAGGAGGGGGAAGAGGAGAGAAGGAGGGGGAAGAGGGAGAAGGGAGAAGTCGTAAAATGCCGAGACATGAGCAATATGTTGCTATCTTAATCTATAGAATAGTTGCATAGGTAGAAAAAACGCTAGCTATGGAAAAATTTAGATTTAGAAAGGATACAGAAAAGCCCTGGTTTGGTAATAGAGTTGTAGATGACTGGAACTCCAGAGTAGCGTCACTGAAGCTAAAATGTTGTGTAGTTTTAAAAGTAGGTTGGACAAATACATGAGTAGGTGTGGGTGGGTGTGAGTTGGACCTGACTGAATATTAAAATGGTATAACAATACGATAGGGGTTTTTAGTAAACACATGTGCAACAATTGCCTTTCATATTACTACTGCCTCACCGAACTTCCCTCCCACACTCACAACTGGCACTTCCTCACTCCTACAAGATGTTATTCCTCCTTGCCCCAATACACGAAATCACAGCTCCCTCCCGATCTTCATCAACATTTAACAATTCCTCAAAATATTCCCTCCACTTCCAATACCCTCTAACTCTCCATTTAAAACTCCTCCCTCTCTTCTATTTTTAAACTGACAAATCCATTTGTTCTCTAGGCTTTTCCTTAACTTGTTAAAAACTCACTCCAAAACTTTTTCTTATTTTCACAACAAAATTTGTTGATAACAACTCACCCACTCTCCTCCAATTGAGCTCTCATTTTTTTACATTGCCTTCACCACTCTCTTAACCTCTCTCTTTCTTTTCTACCATATACTCCTCCATTCCTATGCATCACTCTACTTTGTAAAAACTTCTCATAATGCTAACTTTTTCTCCTTGGGACTACCTTCTTTACAGCATCATTCCACAAACGCTCCTCTTTACCCTCCTGCACCCACATTCCTGTAACCACTTACTTCTCCGAACAACACTCTAACACGACATTTTTTAAACTACCCCATTCCTCTTCGGACCCATTGCCTATCTCTCATTAGCCCATCATCCTCCAATAGCTTGTTTATATCTTACCCTAACCGGCCTCCTCATTTAAGTTTTTATAAACCTCACCTCTCTCTTTCCCTGATCTTCTATTCCTCGCTGATCCCCATCTACCTTTTACTTCCATCGTGTAGCTACAACTAGCAAGTGACTGATATATCTGTGGCCCCTCACTAAAACAGTACAATATCCTAAGTCTAACTCAACAGTCTTTTATCTACCGATACATAAATCCAACAAACTCTGTCATTTCGCCCTACATCATAATCGTGTATACTTATTTACCTCTTTTTTCTAAAATATGTATTACCTATAACTAAAACCCCTTTCTATACAATGTTCAAACAAAGGGCGCCATTATCATTTACTCCTGGCACCAAACCCCAAACTTACACTACCACCACCTCTCTAAAAGCTTCTCCTACTTTAGCATTCAGGCCCCTACCACATTTACTCTCGTCACTTGGTTCAAAGGCTCCTATACATTCACTTAACTCTCCCAACATCTCTCCTCATCCTCTGCATTTCCTCTCTTCTCCAGTGCATACACGCTTATTATGACCCTACTTTTTCGCATCCAACCTTGACTTTAATCCACATAATTCTCGTATTTTACACATTCATATTCTCATTTCCCATCCTCCATAACTGACATTTAACATTACTGCTACCCCTTCCTTGCTCTAACTCTCTCAGATACCCAGATTAAATCCCATTATTTTCCCCACTGAAACTCACCTACCCCGCTTCAGGCTTTGTTATCGCTTAGAGCCAGGACATCCAACTTCTTTGTTCCTTCATAACATCATCAAATCATCGTTTTCTTGTCCATCCGCACTACATCCAGCTCTCATTTAACACCCATTTTATAAGTTTTCTTTCTTCTCTTTTTTATAAATGTATACAGGATGAAGGGGTTACTAGCCCATTGCTTCCCGGCAATTTAGTCGCCTCATACGACACGTCAATGTCCTTACGGAGGAAAGATTCTTCACCACTTCCCCATTGGACAATTAGAAGAAATAAAAAAGAACAAGAGCTAGTTAAGAAAAGGAGAAAAACCTAGATGTAAGTATAAATATATAATCCATGTGTGTGTCCCTGGAAGTGTGACAAAGGAAAGTAGGATACAAGATATGCCGTTATCTAGCGTGTTTATGAGATAGAAAAAAGATAACCACAATCTACCATCATCAAAACTTACAGGTTTTTTTTTGGTTTCACGAGTCATCTGGCGACGGTAGTACTTCCCTGGTGTTGGCTGGACTACTCCAACCTACTAGAGCCAAGATTTATATATATATATATATATATATATATAATAATAGATATATATATAATATATATAACAATATATTATAATATAAATATATATTAATATTCTTTCTTTCAACACATCGGCTGTATCCCACCAAGGCAGGGTGGCTCCAAAAGGGAAAACAAAAGTTTCTCCTCACATTTAGTAAATATATACAGGAGAAGGGGTTTACAGCCCCTTGCTCCTAGGCATTTTAGTCGCCTCTTACAACACGCAAGTTTTTAATTTTTTTAACTTACGGAGGAAGAATTCTGGTCCACATCCCCATGGAGATAAGAGGAAAAAAACAAAACAAGACTATTAAGAAAATAGAAGAAAACCCAGAGGGGTGTGTATACATATGCTTTGTACATGTATGTGTTGTGTGACCTAAGTGTAAGTAGAATAGCAAGACATACCAGATATCTTGCATGTTCAGGAGACAGAAAAAAGGACACCAGCAATCCTACCTAACCATCATGTAAAACAATTACAGGCTTTCTTTTTACACTCACTCGGCAGGACGGTAGTACCTCCCTGCGGTTGCTGTCTACCAACCTACTACCTACATAAAATATATATATTATATATATATAAATATATATATATATATATATATATGCAAAACAACCACTCTTAAAGATAGAAAATTCCAACGCTTTCGTGGACTACTCCACATTAATCAATGAACAATGAAAGTGAAGCAACCAGGAAGCTATATTAAGGGGTTCGGCCAGCACCATCACTATCAGATCCCACAACGGTTCAACCCGTGCCGCGGCGCGAGTTATTGCAAAGGACCTGCCCAAGTTGGCTCGCCGCGCGTCACGTTTTTAACCGTTGTGGGATCTGATAGTGCGGTGCTGTCCGACCCCTTATATAGCTTTCCTTGTATGCTTCACTTTCATAGTTCCTTGATAATGTAGTAGTCATCGAAAGCGCTTGGAATTCTCTATCTTTCAGAGTGGTTGTTTTGCATATTTTTTGAAATCACACTGTTTACTGTGATCTTATTGCATATATATATTTCTATATATAATATATATATACATGATAATATAATATAAATATATATATATATATATATATATATATAAAATATATTAATATATATTTAATATTAGATTATATACATATATATATATATATATATATATATAGTATATATATATATATATATATATATATAATATATATATATAGATAAAAATCTTCTTAAGAATGTTTAATGGGACTTCTTGCTACTGAAACGATTTTAGGTATAAGAAGGAAGGAAGGGACGAAATGAGAAGGAACGAAATGGGGGAACGGAAAAGAAAGAGAGGAGAAATAAGAGCATGGGAAAGAAAAAAAGTGGTGAAAAGAACGAGAGAAAAGGGAAAAGATTGGCAAACAAATACTATAAAAGACCAAAGAAGGTAGGAACAACAAGAATGCCAAGGAAGAGATATAGAATGAGAGTAGAAGAATGAGAGGAAGAGAGACAAATGAGAGGAAGAGGATAAATGAGAGGAAGATAGATGAGAGGAAGAGAGATAGAATGAGAGAGAAATAGAATGAGAGAGAGATAGAATGAGAGGAAAGAGAATAGAAAGAGAGGAAGAAGATCGAAAAGAGTAAACAGACAGAATGAGAGGAAGATAGATAGAATGAGAAGGAAGATAGATAGAATGAGAGGAAATGATACAAATCAGGAGGAAAGGAATAAAAGGAAAACTTATAGAATGAAGACGAAGCGAGAAAGAAAGAAAAAAGAGCCAGTATACTGGAACGAGACACATCACAAGAGACACACGGAACGAGAGACACGGACAACAATAACGATGAAGAAAGGAACGCAAGGAAAGAGGCCAAGTACAGTAAAAAACGTTATCGCTATTAAGCTCTTACTCCTTCGACACCACACCACCTGCAGCCACCACCACCTGCCACCACTACTAACTCTCCACCTGCCACCACTACCACCTGCCACCAATACCACCTGCACCGCCGCCCACCGCAGCCTGAGGCACCCTCCTATCCTACCACAGGCAACAGTAGTGGAAGGCCATACCTGTTTATCGCAATTTTCGATATATCCTTCTGTTATCGTCCATTTTCCACTACCTCCATTTACCACAAACCACCACCATCAGATAGGTACACGACCCATGCAAAAACACTAGGTTTATAACACACACACACACACACAACACACCCACACCACACCACACACACACACAGCACACACACACACACACACACACACACAAACACACACACACACACACAAAACACCCAACACACACATAGCACACACACACAAACACACACACACATACACACACACACAAACACACACACACCACACAACACAACACACCACCCTACACACACCAACACACAAACAAAACCGGAAGGACAAGCAGGATAACAGGGAATTGCACTAAAGCTTCTTGTCTTTTTTATTTCTTCCTATTGACCATGGTGAAGTGGAAAAGAATCGTTCCTCCGTAAGCCATGCGGTCGCATGAGCGACTAAATGCGGGAGCAATGGGCTAGTAACCCCTTCCTCCTGTATACATTAACTAAAAAAAGAGAAGAAGAAAAACTTTATCAAACTGGATGCTTAAATGTGCGTGGGATGTTGTGGCGGATACCTGAAAACTGATGATTGCTGATGTTTATAAATGAAGGAAGTTGGAATTCCTGGCCTAAGCGAAACAAAGCGGAAAGGGGTAAGAGAATTCCGTGGGGGAAAATAAATGGATTAAATCTGGAGTATCTGAGAAGTTAGGAAGCAAAGGAAGGGGTAGCAGTAATGTTAAAATGATCAGTTATGAAGGAGAAAAGAGAATTTGAATGTGTATTCAAGAATTATGGGTGGATTAAAGTAAAGTTGGATGCGAGAAGTGGTCAGTAAATAAGCGTGTAGTGCACCTGGAGAAGAGGAATGCAGAGGAACGAGAGAGAATTTGGGAGTATGTTAAGTGAATTATAGGGAGCCTTTGAAACACTTGAGAGAGTAATTGTGGTAGGGACTAATGCTAAAGTATGAGAAACTTTTAGAGAGGTGTGGTAGAAAGTTTTGGGGTGTCAGGTTAAAGATAAATTGGAGCCCTTTGGACAGAACTTTTGTATACAAAGGGTTAGTTATATGTAATACATAATTTAAGAAAAAGAGGATAAATAAGTATACCGATATGATGTAGGGCGAAATACAGTAGTTGTTGATTATGATTGGTAGATAAAAGACAGTATGAGTAGACCGTCAGGATGTACATGTTTTATAGAGGGGCCCACAGATATTCAGATCACTATCTAGTTGTAGCTACACTGAAGATAAAAGGTAGATGGGATACAAGGAGAATAGAAGCATCAGGGAAGAGAGAGGTGAAGGTTAGAAACTAAAAGAGGAGCATTAGGGAAAGATTTAAACGCTATTGGAGGATAGATGGGCTAATGAAGCATATGGCAAATGGGTTCGAAGAGTAATGGTAAAGGTTTAAAAATGTAGTGTTATAGTGTTCAGCAAAGGTTTGTGGTTACAGGAAAGTGGGTGCAGAGGAAAGAGGACGATTGGTGGAATGATGAGTAAAGAGAGTAGTAAGGAGAAAAAGTTAGCATATGAGAATTTTTTACAAAGTAGAAGTGAGGCAAGGAGGAAGAAGGTATATGAAAAAGAGAGAGAGGTAAAGAAGAGTGGTGAAGCATGTAAAAAAGAGAGCAAATGAGAAGTGGTGAGATGTTATCAACTAATTTTGTTAAAATAAGAAAAAGTTTTGAGTGAATTACAATTAAGAAAGCCTAGAGAACAATGATTTGTCAGTTAAAAATAGGAGAGGAGAGTTATTAAATGGAGATTAGAGGTAAATTGGGAAGATGGAGGGAATATTTAGAGGAATGTTAAATGTTGATGAAGATAGGGAAGCTGTGATTTCGTGTATAGGGCAAGGAGGAATCACATCTTGTAGAGTGAGGAAGAGCCAGTGTGAGTGTGGGGGCAGTTCGTGAGGCAGTAGGTAAAATGAAAGGTGTAAAGGCCGCCGGGCTTGATGGGATAAAGATAGAACAGGATAAAGCAGGAGGGATAAAGTTGTGGAGTGGTTGTGCAATTATTTAATAAATGTAGGGAAGAGGTAAGGTACCTAGGATGGGGCAGAGATCATGCATATGTTTCCTTGTATAAATCAAAGGATAAAATAGAGGTGCAAAAATTATAGGGGATAAGTCTGTTAGTGTACCTGGCAAAGTGTATGGTAGAGTTTAAATTAACGAATTAAGAGTCATGACGAGAATTGTATAGCAAAAACAAGGAGGCTTTAGGAAAGGGAAGGGGGGTGAGTGGGACCAGGTGATTACAGTGAAACATAAAAGTGAACATATTTAGATAAGGCAAAAGGTCTTGTGGCATTTATGGATTTTGGAAAAGTCGTATGACAGGGTGAATAGGGGCAATGTGGCAGAAGTGAAAGTGTATGCGTGTAGGGGTAGGTTACTGAAAGCAGTGAAGAGTTTTTAACGAGGATAAGTGAGGCTCAATTAGAGTATGTAGGAAAGAGGAATTTTTATTCCCCAGTAAAAGTAGGCCTTAGACAAGGATTAGTGATGACACCGTGTTGTTTAATATATTTATAATGGGTTGTAGAAGAAGTAAATGCCGAGGGTCTTGGCAAGAGGGTGAGTTAACAAGATAAAAGAATCACACACAAAGTGGAGTTGTCACTGCTGCTCTTTGCTGATGACACGTGCTCTTGGGAGAATTCCTGAAGAGAAGCTGCAAGAGCATGGTGGATGAATTAGGTAGGGTGTGCAAAAGAAAAAATTAAAGGTGAATACAGGAAAGAGTAAGGTTATGACGGATCACAAAAAGATTAGGTATGAAAGATTGAAATCAGATTGGAGGAGAGAGTATGGAGTAGGTGAATGTAATTCATATATTTGGAGTGGACTGTCAGCGGATGGGTCTATTGAAAGATGAGGTGAATCATAAATTCGCAGAGGAAAAAGAGTGAGTGGTGCACTTAGGAGTCCGGTGGAGACCATGAACTTTGTCCTTGAGGCAAAGAGGGAATGTATGAAAGTATAAGTTTTTAAAACCAACGCTCTTAATGGTGTGAAGCGTGTTGAAGAATGTTGCAGCGAGAGAAGGCTGGAGGAAGTGGAGATGTCATGTCTGAGGGCAATGTTGACTGTGAATAAAATGCAGATAATCGTAGTTTTGGGAAGTTAGCAGGAGGAGCGGGAATTACCAAAACTGTTTGTTCCAGAGGAGCTGAGGAAGGTGTTGAGGTGGTTCGGACATGTAAAAGAGAATGGAGCGAAACAGAATGACCCAAGAGTGTATCAGTCTGTAGTGGAAGGAAGGCGGGGTAGGGGTCGGCTATAAGGTTGGAGGTAGGGGTAAAAGTGAGGTTTTGTGTGCGAGGGCTTGGACTTCCACAGCATCGTGAGCGTGTTTGATAGGAGTGAATGGAGACAAATGTTTTAATACTTGACGTGCTTGTTGGATGTGAGCAAAGTAACATTTATGAAGGGATTCAGGGAAAACCGCATGCCGTACTTTGAGTCCTGGAGATGGAATTACAGTGCCTGCACACTCTGAAGGAGGGGTTTTAATTTGCAGTTTAAAAACATGGTAAAGCACCCTTCAGGCGAAGACCGTGATGAGTGGAATAGAGAGTGTGAAAGTTTTTCTTTTTCGGGGCCAACCCTGCCTTGGTGGGAAGCGGCCATGTTATAATACAAAAAAAATAAATATCTATATATATATATTTATATATATCATATTATATAAATATATATATATATATATATATATGAGTATATATATATAGATAAATAATAATATATAATTAAATATTATATATAAATATATAAATGAAGCAATGTCATGGATTTTTTAATGTTTTATTTGTGCCATTTTTTTTCTGGCTATCCGTACCTATTCATAAAGTTATGAATGGATCCCTGCTTCCGCTACTTTGTGTGTGTGTGTGTGTGGGTGTGAGTGTGTGTGTGTACTCACCTATTTGTACTCACCTAATTGTGGTGCAGGGTCGAGTCTTACTCCTGCCCCGCCTCTTCACCGGGTTTGCTACAGGCCCTCTCTCTTCCCTGTGGTGTGAGTGTGTGTGTGTGGTGTGTGTACAAGGGTGAGCCACGTAAGGCTCAGCAGCGAATGGCCAGACTTACTTAAAATGGCCATCTTGAACTTTGCTTGAGCTGGAAGTGGCCTGTTAATTGCAATTAGGAAAGCAACTCGTGAACCCACGTCGATATATTTAACCAGAACTCTGAGATTACCCCCCCCCGGTATCTGTCGAGTGTGGAAATCAAAACTTACTTTGTAAGGACTTAAGGGGGTTCGGGTGGATTGGAGTTGTGCGTCCGAGGGTCCGGGGGGATTTGATCTGTTCCCGAAAGATTTTTGATTCTGCGGCCTTTTTTTTTCTCCTACAACGCATGCAGGCGATTTGGTAATTGCCAGAAACGGGACTGGTTTATGGTACCGTAGGAGAAGAGGTAGAGAAGCCATTAAGAATAATGTACCACAATTCCTTATTTACTGAAACATGCGGTTGAGGAAGAGGGTGGGCTTGGCTTGACCCCATGGGTATTTGACGCTGCCTGATCCTCTACTGCCTCTCTGAACCGCCTGAGAGAGAGAGAGAGAAGAGAGAGAGATAGAAGAGAGAGAGAGAGTGAAGAGAAGAGAGAGAGAGAGAGAGAGAGAGAGAGAGAGAGAGAGAGAAGAGAGAGAGAGAGAAGGGAGAGAGACAGACAACAGAGAGAGAGACAGACAGACAGACAAGACAGAGACAGAAACAGAGAAAGAGACATACAGTCAATAGCGCCTAGGGAAGAGGCGAGGCCAGGAGCTGAAACTCGACCTTTGCTACACATACACATTTCACACACACACACACACACACACACACACACACACACACACACATATATATATATATATATATATGTATATATAAATGTATACACATGTGTGTGTGTGTATGTGTGCAGTTTTCTAACACCTTGTCAACATTAATCAGCTGTGAATATTGAGACGTTTTAATTCTGTGTAGATGATAAGCTCCATAGGTCGTATAGGTGGGTCTTCCAGGCAGAGGTTGAGAGGTCGTATAGGTGGGTCTTCCAGGCAGAAGTTGAGAGGGTCACTAGGTGGGTCCTTCAGGCAGAGGGTCAGAATCGTCTAGGTGTGTCTTCCAGCAGAGGTTGATGAGGTCCGTAAGGTGTGGTCCTTCCAGGCAAGGTTTGAGAGGTCGTATAGGGGTCTTCCAGGCAGAGGTTGAGAGGTCGTCTGTGGTGGGTCTTCCAGGCAGAGGTTGAAGAGGTTCGTCTAGGCGGGGTCATCAGGCTGAGGTTTCAGAGGGTCGTCTATGTGGGTCTTCCGGCAGAGGTTCAGATCGTCCTAGGTGGGTCATCCAGGCAGAGTTGAAGAGTCGCTAGGTGGGTCTTCCAGGCAAGGTTGAAGGTCGACTAGTGGGTCTTTCCAGGGCAGAGTTGGAGAGGTCGTATAGGTGGGTCTTCCAGCAGAGTTGAGAGGTTGTCTAGGTGGGTCTTCCAGCAGAGGTTGAAGAGGAGGTCGTCTAGTAGGTCTTCCAGAAGAGTTAGAGGTGTCGTCTAGGTTGTCTTCCAGGCAGAGGTTGAGAGGTCGTCTAGGTGGGTCTTCCAGGCAGAGGTTGAGAGGTCGTCTAGGTGGGTCTTCCAGGCATAGGTTGAGAGTCTTCTAGGTAGTCTTCCCAGGCAGAGGTTGAGAGGTCGTCTAGGTGCGGTCTTCCAGGCCAGAGTTTAGAGGCCGTCTATGGTTGGGTCTTCCCAGGCAGAGGTTGCGAAGCCGTCTTAGGTGGGTCTTCCAGGCAGAGGTTGAGAGGTCGTCTAGGTGGGTATTCCAGGCAGAGGTTGAGAGGTCGTCTAGGTGGGTCTTCCAGGCAGAGGTTCAGAGGTCGTCTAGGTGGTCTTCAGCAGAGGTTCAAGAGGTCGTCTAGGTGGGTCTTCCAGGCAGAGGTTCAGAAGTCGTCTAGGTGGGTCTTCCAGGCAGAGGTTGAGAGGTCGTCTAGGTGGGTCTTCCAGGCAGAGGTTGAGAGGTCGTCTAGGTGGGTCTTCCCAGGGGGCCAAAAGAGTTGAGAGGTGTCGTCTGTGGGTCTTCCAGCAAGGTAGAGAAGTCGTCTACGTGATGTCTTCTAGGCAGAGTTGAAGGTCGCTAGGGTGGGTCTTCCAGGCAAGTTGAGAAGTCGTCTAGTGGTCTTCCAGGCAGAGTTGAGAGGTCTCCTAGGGTGGGTCCCTTCCAGTCCCGCAGAGCTGAGAGGTCGACTAGGCAGGTCTTCCGCAGAGGTTGGAGGTCGTCTAGGTGGGTCTTCCAGGCAGAGGTTCAGAGGTCGTCTATGTGGGTCTTCCAGGCAGAGGTTGAGAAGTCGTCTAGGTGGGTCTTCCAGGCAGAGGTTGAGAGGTCGTCTAGGTGGGTCTTCCAGGCAGAGGTTGAGAAGTCGTCTAGGTGGTCTTCCAGCCGAGTTTAGAGGTCGTCTAGGTGTCTTCCAGCAGAGGTTGAGAAGGTCGCTAGGTGGGTCTTCCCAGGCAGAAGTTGAGATCGTCTAGGATTGGTCTTCCAGGCAGAGTTTAGAAGTCGTCTAGGTGGGTTTTCCAGGCCGAGGTGAGATTGTCCGTCTAGTGTGTCTTCCAGGCAGAGGTTAGAGGTCGTCAAAGGTGGTCTTCAGGCAGAGGTTGAGAGGTCGTCTAGGTGGCCTTCCGACAAGGTTCAGAGGTCGTCTAGGTGGTCGACCTTCAGGCCAGAGGTTCAGAATTCGTCTAGGTGGGTCTTCAGCAGAGGATGAAAGTCGACAAGGTGGGTCTTTACCAGGCATAGTTGAGAGGTTGTCTAGGTGGGTCTTCAGCAGAGGTTCAGAGGTCGTCTAGGTGGTCTTTCTAGGCAGAGGTTAGAGGTCGTCTATCAGGGGTCTTCCAGCAGAGTTGAGAGGTCGTCTAGGTGGGTCTTCCAGGCAGAGGTTGAGAGGCCATTGTGGCGGTCCTCTGACAGGTATTGATGAGCCAATAAAAGACCTAAGTGGCGTGCGCATGATAGTGTGAAATCTCTCACACTTGGCAGAACTGAGGCAACAGTGGCGTAGGGGAGAGAGCATAGTGAACTGTGATGCTGAGGGAGTCTAGGAGAAAGGGAGGCTGTTGTTGAGGAAGGTAAGGGTTGAAGGAGGTTGGATAGCCTCTATTTTATTCCGGTTAAATATTCTTAATCCGCTATATGCCTGTCCCTGCCATATACAGGTAACAAGTGCAACAACTGGGTAAATATAATATGGGACATATCTAATTCCACTAGTGGGCCCCGCCCCCGGTGATGATGCCTTCAATTGCTGCACTTCATCTGACTCCTATATGGGCGACCATCTGCCTATGCTTCAGATTCATTAACACTACTGTGGTGACCACTAACCGGGCTAAGGGACTGATTACCTTTGTCTCTAATGTCCCCCAGTTTGGACACCGTTTGAAAAAAAAAAGATATCTGATATTGAATTGACAAGCCACTGTGGGCGAAGTGTCTTCTTCAAGGACAAAGATACCCAGGTGTTTGTAATTTTGTCGCATTGTACACCATCATTGGCTACCTTCCCTGTATTCCTGTCTTTCGCGTGGTACATGTCTCAATTCATTGATGTTCCGAGAATAATGGATCAACCGTCCCTCCTTTTTTCTTCTCATCTCTCACGTACCACATTTCCAATACCAAGAAAACCAGAGTTTAAACCACTTTTTGTGACCAGGGTCCTGCCATCCTCCTACAAGTTCTGGACTTATGTTTGTGTGTGTTGTGTGTGTTTGTGTTGTGTTGTGTGTGTGTGTGTGTGGTACTCAACCTATTTGTGGTTTCGGTGTCGAGACTCAGTTTCCTGGCCCCGCCTCTTCGCTGATCGCTATAGTCCTCTCTCCTTTCCTGGTCCATGTTTGTCAGTGTGTGCTTTGTGTTGTTTTGTGTGTGTACGTCCACCTAGTTGAGGTGAGCATGGGTCGAGTCCAAGCTCCTTTGTGTGTGTGTGTGTGGTGGAGTGTGTGTGGAGTGTGTGTGTGTGTGTGTGTGTGTGTGTGTTGTTGTGAGTGAGTGTGTGTGTAGTGTGTTTGGGTGTGTGTGTGTTGTGTGTAGAAGGTTTAGTAAAGAAAGAACAAAAGCACATACCGTGACTGGAACAATACACAAATAACTCGCACATGGGAGAGTGAAGCTTAATAACGACCGTTTCGGTCCGCCGTTATGGTGATCAATAATGGAGCAAGTCGGACCGAAACGTAGCCATAAGCTCTTTCACCCTGTGCGGGTTATTTATTTTCCCATGACTGAGACAACATCATCATGCGTTTGATTTTCCTCACCGCCTTCACCACCTCCACCTCCTCCTTTCCTCTTCCTCGCTCTCTTCCCCCTCCTCTCTTCCCCCTCCTTCTCTTCCTCTTCGAACTACTAAACTGAATTTCCGTTTGCATCCCAAGTTCTTAACGAGTTCTATAGCTTTTTTTCACGTTTAGCTTACATAGATTTATACACTTTATAATCTAGGTAGCTTAGCAAAGCTTAAATACGTAACGTACTTAAGCATGTTCTACAGTCTCAGCGTGGAATGAGTTATGTTTGGATACGTTACTTACTAAATACAACAAATAACCCATTACAGAGGCAGAAGAGAGGACTTCCGTGCGACATTTCGACCCCATTATTGACCATTTACAAAGGTCAACACTGCAGAATGAGTGTGCTTTATAAATAACTCACGTAAAAAACCGTAAATAAGACAAAAAAAAGAATTTTTAAAAACCTGCACGAAAACACTAGTGGTGTCAGGACGGATTTCCTCAGTACCAAAATAATCCACTTCAACAAATACCGCTTCAATTCAACATTAGCATTGTTGGAATATACAATTGAACCGAGTGAATCGGAAGATCTCATGAAATATTAACCATGATCCCCCAAATCCCTGGTAATGAGCGCGTATCGCTGTAACTTTTTCCCAAATGTGCGTGAGGAGATCGCTTTTAAGTTCCGAGTCGTTTTGGGTAAAATTGCCAATTCAGGATCCTTTGCCCTATATCATAATTAGCAAGACATAAACTTCAAAAGGAACCACCAAGGAACTGCACTTCTAAAGCCAAGGGATATTACCTCCTTATATTGAACTCTTTCCCTCTCTCTCTCTCTCTCTCTCCACTCTCCTCTCTCTCCTCTCTCCTCTCTCCTCTCTTTCTCTCACTCTCTCTCCTCACGTCTCTCTCTCTTCTCTCTCTCTCTCGCTCTCAAATCTCAGCATAATATTCGATTCTCGACGAAACAAACAATATATATATATATATATATATATATATATATATATATATATATAAAAATATATATATTATAATATATATAAATATATATATATAATATATATATATATAAATATATATAAATATATATATATATATAAAATAAATTATATTATTATCACACTGGCCGAATTCCCACCAAGGCAGGGGCCCAGAAAAGAAAAACTTCATCCATCATTCACATCCATCACTGTCTTGGCCAAAGGGTGCTTTACACTACAGTTTTTAAACTGTCAACATAACACCCCTCCTCATATATTTATATATATATAATATATATATATATATAATAATATATATATATATATATATATATATATATATCTATATATAATATATAATATATATAAATACACATATAAGTTATATATAAATATATATATATATATATAAATATATATATATATATATATATATATATATATATATATAATATAATATTTCTATATATATATAATATATATAATATAATATATAATATATATATATAAGTCAAGCATAATATGTAAAACTGTTCAATTACAAGAACTCATTTAAAATTATCCCCTTCTAAAAAATTCTCTTATACATTTAAAGATAACATTTTTTTCATTATTTTAATGTAAAAAAGTTTAATTTTTGGCACCTAAAGGAACTTAAAAACTCTACCTAACCTTAATATACAAGAACAATATTTTAGCCTAACCTAACTAAATATATTTTTAGATTTGTTTACAATAATTTAATAATAAACAAACACAAACGAAATATACTTTTTTTCGATAGGTTCAGATGATTTGGCGAAATATTGCATTACATCAAATTTTTCACGTTTGTCCTCATATGGCAAGAAGGAACGGTGTGTTTCTATTTAAGCCAAGATCGCAAGTTCTGCCTTTACGCACACATATATATATATATATATATATATATATATATAGTTATATAAATATAAATATATATATATATATATATATATATATAACTATATATATATAATATATATATATATATAAATATTCTTTCTTCTCTTCTTTCGTTCGACACTCTGCTGTATCCCCCACCGAGCGGGGTGGCCCAAAAGGAAAAACAAAGTTCTCCTTTTACATTTAAGTAAAATATATACAGGTGAAGGGTTTACAACCCCGTTGCTCCCGCAATTTTGGTCGCCTCTTACCAACACGCATGACTTACGGAGGAAGAATTCTGCTCCAACTTCCCCAAGAGTAAGAGGAAATAAACAAGACAAGAACTAGTAAGAAAAATAGGAAGAAACCCAGAGGGGTGATTTATCTAAATATATATATAAAATATAATTATATATATGATATATATATATAATAGTATATAATAAATATAATAAAATAAATATATATATATTTTATTATCAACACCGGCCGAATTCCCACCAAGGCAGGTGGCCCAAAAAGAAAAACTTTCACCATCATTCTCTCCATCACTGTCCATGCAAGAAGGGTGCATACACTACAGTTTTTAAACTGCTACAAACATTAACACCACCTCCTTCAGAGTGCAGGCACTGTACTTCCCATTCTCCAGACTCAAATCCGGCCTTGCCGGTTTCGCCTGAATCCCTTGATAATGTTACTGTTCCTCACACTCCAACAGCACGTCAAGTATTAAAAACCATTTGTCTCCATTCACTTCCTATCAAACACGCTCACGCATGCCTGCAGGAAGTCCAAGCCCCCGCACACAAAACCTCCTTTACCCCTCCTCCAACCCTTCCTAGGCCACCCCCGTACCCCGCCTTTCTACCACAACAGACTGATATACTCTGTGAAGTCAATCTGTTTTCGCTCCATTCTCTCTTACATTCCGAACCACCCAACAAACCCTTCCGCAGCCCGCTGGACAACAGTTTAGGTAATCCCCACCCCTCCTAACTTCCAAACGACGAATACTCTGCATATAATTCACACCACGACACCCATTGTCCTCAGACCTGACAACTCCACAGCCTCCACCTTCCCTCCTCGCTGCAACATTCATCACCCATGCTCACACGCCATATAAGAGCGTTGGAAAAAACTATACTCTCATACCTTCCCCTCTTTTGCCTCCAAGGACAAAGTTTCTTTGTCTCCACAGACGCCTAAGTGCAACCACTCACCAGCTTTTCCCTATCAATTCTATGATTACACCTCATCTTTCATAGACCCATCCTCGCCGACACGTCCACCCCAAATTATCTGAATACGTTTCACACTCCCCATACTCTCTCCCTCCAATCTGATATTCAATCTTTCATCACCTAATCGATTTTGTCATCCTCAAAACCTTCCTCTTTCCTTTATTCACCTTAATTTTCATCTTTTTGCACACTCCTGACCAAATTCATCCACCAATCTCTCAGCTCTCTTCAAATCTCCAAAGCACAGTGTCATCAGCAAAGATCAGCTGGACAACTCCCACTCTTTGTGTGATTCTTTATCATTTTACTCCACGCCTCTCCAAGACCCTCGCATTTACTTCTCTTACAACCCCATCTATAAAATACTTAAACAACCAAGGTGAGCATCACACACCTTGTCTAAGGCCTACTTTTACTGGGAAAAAAAATTCCCTCTTTCCTACATACACTAACTTGAGCCTCACTATCCTCGTAAAAACTCTTCACCTGCTTTCAGTAACCTACCTCCTACACCAGATAACACTTGCAACATCTTGCCAAATTGCCCCCCTATCCACCCTGTCATACGCTTTTCCAAATCCATAAATGCCACAAAGACCTCTTTAGGCCTTAACTAAATACGGTTCACTTATATTTTCACTGTAAACACCTGGTCCATACACCCCTACCTTTCTCTAAAGCCTCCGTGTTCATCAGCAATCCTATTCCTCCGTTCTTACTCTAATTCTTTCATTATAACTCTACCCATACACTACCAGTACACTCAACAGACTTATCCTCCCTATTATTTTTGCACTCTCTTTTATCCCCTTTGCCCTTTATACAAAGGAACTATGCATGCTCTCTGCCAATCCCTAGGTACCTTACCCACTTCCATACATTTATTAAATATTGCACCAACCACTCCAAAACTATCTCCCCACTTGCTTTAACATTTCTATCTTTCCCATCAATCCCGGCTGCCTACCTCCCCTTTCATATTACTACTGCCTCACCGAACTTCCCTCCCACACTCACAACTGGCACTTCCTCACTCCTACAAGATGTTATTCCTCCTTGCCCCAATACACGAAATCACAGCTCCCTCCCGATCTTCATCAACATTTAACAATTCCTCAAAATATTCCCTCCACTTCCAATACCCTCTAACTCTCCATTTAAAACTCCTCCCTCTCTTCTATTTTTAAACTGACAAATCCATTTGTTCTCTAGGCTTTTCCTTAACTTGTTAAAAACTCACTCCAAAACTTTTTCTTATTTTCACAACAAAATTTGTTGATAACAACTCACCCACTCTCCTCCAATTGAGCTCTCATTTTTTTACATTGCCTTCACCACTCTCTTAACCTCTCTCTTTCTTTTCTACCATATACTCCTCCATTCCTATGCATCACTCTACTTTGTAAAAACTTCTCATAATGCTAACTTTTTCTCCTTGGGACTACCTTCTTTACAGCATCATTCCACAAACGCTCCTCTTTACCCTCCTGCACCCACATTCCTGTAACCACTTACTTCTCCGAACAACACTCTAACACGACATTTTTTAAACTACCCCATTCCTCTTCGGACCCATTGCCTATCTCTCATTAGCCCATCATCCTCCAATAGCTTGTTTATATCTTACCCTAACCGGCCTCCTCATTTAAGTTTTTATAAACCTCACCTCTCTCTTTCCCTGATCTTCTATTCCTCGCTGATCCCCATCTACCTTTTACTTCCATCGTGTAGCTACAACTAGCAAGTGACTGATATATCTGTGGCCCCTCACTAAAACAGTACAATATCCTAAGTCTAACTCAACAGTCTTTTATCTACCGATACATAAATCCAACAAACTCTGTCATTTCGCCCTACATCATAATCGTGTATACTTATTTACCTCTTTTTTCTAAAATATGTATTACCTATAACTAAAACCCCTTTCTATACAATGTTCAAACAAAGGGCGCCATTATCATTTACTCCTGGCACCAAACCCCAAACTTACACTACCACCACCTCTCTAAAAGCTTCTCCTACTTTAGCATTCAGGCCCCTACCACATTTACTCTCGTCACTTGGTTCAAAGGCTCCTATACATTCACTTAACTCTCCCAACATCTCTCCTCATCCTCTGCATTTCCTCTCTTCTCCAGTGCATACACGCTTATTATGACCCTACTTTTTCGCATCCAACCTTGACTTTAATCCACATAATTCTCGTATTTTACACATTCATATTCTCATTTCCCATCCTCCATAACTGACATTTAACATTACTGCTACCCCTTCCTTGCTCTAACTCTCTCAGATACCCAGATTAAATCCCATTATTTTCCCCACTGAAACTCACCTACCCCGCTTCAGGCTTTGTTATCGCTTAGAGCCAGGACATCCAACTTCTTTGTTCCTTCATAACATCATCAAATCATCGTTTTCTTGTCCATCCGCACTACATCCAGCTCTCATTTAACACCCATTTTATAAGTTTTCTTTCTTCTCTTTTTTATAAATGTATACAGGATGAAGGGGTTACTAGCCCATTGCTTCCCGGCAATTTAGTCGCCTCATACGACACGTCAATGTCCTTACGGAGGAAAGATTCTTCACCACTTCCCCATTGGACAATTAGAAGAAATAAAAAAGAACAAGAGCTAGTTAAGAAAAGGAGAAAAACCTAGATGTAAGTATAAATATATAATCCATGTGTGTGTCCCTGGAAGTGTGACAAAGGAAAGTAGGATACAAGATATGCCGTTATCTAGCGTGTTTATGAGATAGAAAAAAGATAACCACAATCTACCATCATCAAAACTTACAGGTTTTTTTTTGGTTTCACGAGTCATCTGGCGACGGTAGTACTTCCCTGGTGTTGGCTGGACTACTCCAACCTACTAGAGCCAAGATTTATATATATATATATATATATATATATAATAATAGATATATATATAATATATATAACAATATATTATAATATAAATATATATTAATATTCTTTCTTTCAACACATCGGCTGTATCCCACCAAGGCAGGGTGGCTCCAAAAGGGAAAACAAAAGTTTCTCCTCACATTTAGTAAATATATACAGGAGAAGGGGTTTACAGCCCCTTGCTCCTAGGCATTTTAGTCGCCTCTTACAACACGCAAGTTTTTAATTTTTTTAACTTACGGAGGAAGAATTCTGGTCCACATCCCCATGGAGATAAGAGGAAAAAAACAAAACAAGACTATTAAGAAAATAGAAGAAAACCCAGAGGGGTGTGTATACATATGCTTTGTACATGTATGTGTTGTGTGACCTAAGTGTAAGTAGAATAGCAAGACATACCAGATATCTTGCATGTTCAGGAGACAGAAAAAAGGACACCAGCAATCCTACCTAACCATCATGTAAAACAATTACAGGCTTTCTTTTTACACTCACTCGGCAGGACGGTAGTACCTCCCTGCGGTTGCTGTCTACCAACCTACTACCTACATAAAATATATATATTATATATATATAAATATATATATATATATATATATATGCAAAACAACCACTCTTAAAGATAGAAAATTCCAACGCTTTCGTGGACTACTCCACATTAATCAATGAACAATGAAAGTGAAGCAACCAGGAAGCTATATTAAGGGGTTCGGCCAGCACCATCACTATCAGATCCCACAACGGTTCAACCCGTGCCGCGGCGCGAGTTATTGCAAAGGACCTGCCCAAGTTGGCTCGCCGCGCGTCACGTTTTTAACCGTTGTGGGATCTGATAGTGCGGTGCTGTCCGACCCCTTATATAGCTTTCCTTGTATGCTTCACTTTCATAGTTCCTTGATAATGTAGTAGTCATCGAAAGCGCTTGGAATTCTCTATCTTTCAGAGTGGTTGTTTTGCATATTTTTTGAAATCACACTGTTTACTGTGATCTTATTGCATATATATATTTCTATATATAATATATATATACATGATAATATAATATAAATATATATATATATATATATATATATATAAAATATATTAATATATATTTAATATTAGATTATATACATATATATATATATATATATATATATAGTATATATATATATATATATATATATATAATATATATATATAGATAAAAATCTTCTTAAGAATGTTTAATGGGACTTCTTGCTACTGAAACGATTTTAGGTATAAGAAGGAAGGAAGGGACGAAATGAGAAGGAACGAAATGGGGGAACGGAAAAGAAAGAGAGGAGAAATAAGAGCATGGGAAAGAAAAAAAGTGGTGAAAAGAACGAGAGAAAAGGGAAAAGATTGGCAAACAATACTAGAAAAGACCTAAAGAAGGTAGGAACAACAAGAATGCCAAGGAAGAGATATAGAATGAGAGGAAGAGAGAATGAGAGGAAGAGAGACAGAATGAGAGGAAGAGAGATAGAATGAGAGGAAGATAGATGAGAGGAAGAGAGATAGAATGAGAGAGAAATAGAATGAGAGAGAGATAGAATGAGAGGAAGAGAGATAGAATGAGAGGAAGAGAGATAGAATGAGAGTAAGACAGACAGAATGAGAGGAAGATAGATAGAATGAGAGGAAGATAGATAGAATGAGAGGAAATGATACGAAATCAGAGGTAAGGAATAAAAGGAAAACTTATAGAATGAGACGAAGCGAGAAAGAATGAAAGAAAGAGACAGTATGACTGGACGAGACACATCACAAGAGACACACGGAACGAGAGACACAGGACAAGCAATAACGAATGAAGAAAGGAACGCAAGGAAAGAGGCCAAGTACAGTAAAAAACGTTATCGCTATTATGCAACTTACTCCTTCGACACCACCCACCTGCAGCCACCACCACCTGCCACCACTACCACCTGCCACCACTACCACCTGCCACCACTACCACCTGCCACCGCCGCCGCCACCGCAGCCTCGCCACCCTCCTATCTCTACCACTGGCAACAGGTAGGCCTTCCCTGTTTATCGCAATTTTCGATATATCCTTCTGTTATCGTCCATTCCACTACCTCCAT
>NC_069442.1:31399776-31422276 GCF_026875155.1 Cherax quadricarinatus
GTTAGTAATCATGGCGCATAAGTTTTCAGACGCTTTAATTCTCCTCATTAAATTCACATTATCTACGTGATAATGAGAAGTTTTATGAGGAGAATTAAATCGCATGAGGATCAGGCAGGACTACAAAGGGGTCTGGACAGGCTGGAAACCTGGTAAGGCAATTGGCTCCTGGAATATAACCTCGCTAAATGCAGTCATGAAGATCGTGGAAGGTCAAAGAAGACCGCAGACAGAGTACAGTCTAGGGGGGCCAACGACTGCAAACCTCACTAAAGGAAAAGGATCTTGGGGTGAGTATAATACTGAGCATATCTCCTGAGGCGCATATCAACCAGATAACTGCTGCAGCATATGGACAACTGGCAAACCTGAGAATAGCGTTCCGGCATCTCAGTAAGGAGTTTTTCAGGACTCCGTGTATGCCAAACCCATACTGTAGTATGCAGCACCAATTTAAAACCCACACCTGGTTAACCTCGTCAAGAAATTAGAGAAAGTGCAAAAGTTTGCAACAAGACTAGTCCCGGAGCTAAGGGGTATATGTATGTCCTACGAGGAGAGGTTAAGGGAAATCGACCTTACGACACTGGAAGACAGGGGAGAGGAATCGATAAGGTGGACAGAGACAGGATGTTCCGAAGATGGGATACAGCAACAAGAGGTCACATTTGGAAGTTGAAGACTCAGATGAACCACAGGGATGTTAGGAAGTATTTTTTAGTCACAGAGTTGTCAGGAAGTGGAATAGTCTGGGTAGTGATGTACTGGAGGCAGGATCCATACATAGCTTTAAGAAGAGGTATGATAAAGCTCATGGAACGGGAAGAGTGACCAAGTAGCGGCCAGTGAAGAGGCGGGGCCAGGAGCTGTGACTCGACCCCTACAACCACAACTAGGTGAGTAACACACACAAACACACCACTAACACAACACAACCACAACTAAACACACATTTAACACACCCGAAAAACCCCACACACACACACAGGGGACCACACACCACAAACACACCCAAACACCAAACCAAAACTATAATAAGAAATGAGAAATACGAATTTGTACAGGGTACCATGTCGTGAGGTGGGGGCCCCACTGTGGGTGGGCGGCCCACTGTGTGGGTGGGCGGCCCACTGTGTGGGTGGGCGGCCCACTGTGTGGGTGGGCGGCCCACTGTGTGGGTGGGCGGCCCACTGTGTGGGTGGGCGGCCCACTGTGTGGTGGGGCCCCACTGGTGGGTGGGCGGTCCACTGTGTGGGTGGGCGGCCCACTGTGTGGGTGGGCGGCCCACTGTGTGGGTGGGCGGTCCACTGTGTGGGTGGGCGGCCCACTGTGTGGGTGGGCGGTCCACTGTGTGTGGGCGGCCACTGTGTGGTTTTGGCGCCACGTGTGGTGGGGGCCAAACTTTTGGGGTGGGGGGCCCACTGTTGGGTGGCGGCCCACTGTGTTGGGGGGCAGGTGGTCTGATAACGGTGGGGGGTGGAGGGCACCGGAGGTAGTGAGTGGCTCTGAGGGGTCCCCATCTGATTCGTTTCCCACTCAGAAACAAACCAGCCTTTGATATACCTCCTAAATAAAACCTCAGATATTACCTCAGTTAAAACCTCTGATATACCTCAGAAACCTCAGTTATACCTCTGATATACCTCAGATAAACTCTGATACTACTTCGATTTTGCTTGAATACCTTGATTACCTCAGATTTCCCTTCTGATTACCTCTGATTTTCCTGATACCCTCTGATATACCTCCTGAAATTTGTTTTCCTCAGATAACCTCTGATATCCCTCTGATATACCTATGATAACCTCTGATTTACCTCAGATTTACCTAAGATAACTTCTGATATACCTGGATATACCTCGATATGCCTTGATACACCCAGATATACCTCAATTTTACTCAGATATACCTCTGTATACCTCGGGATATCCCTCTGATATGCTCTGATACACCTCAATACACCTCAGATATACCTCAGACATACCTCTGAATCTCAGACATACCTCTGATATCCTCCTAGTTATACCTCAGATTACTCAGATATACTCTGATATACCTCTACTACCTCTGATAACCTCAGATTACATCTGATATACCTCTGTTATACCTCAAATTACCTAAAGATTTTACCTCTGATATACCTCTGATATACCTCGATATCCTCTGATATACCTCAGATATTCTCAGACATCCTCTGATAATACCCAAAGATATACCTCTGTTTATACCTCTGACATACCCAGATATACCTCAGATTACCTCAGATTCCCTCTGTTAACTCTAATTACCTAACAATCCCTCTGATTTACCTTAGATATACCTCTGATATACCTCTGATATACTTCAGATATACCTCTGATATACCAGAGATATACCTCTGATATACCTCTGATATACCTCTGATATACCTCAGACATACCTCAGACATACCTCAGTTATACGTCTGATATACCTCAGTTATACCTCTGATATACCTCAGATATACCTCAGATATACCTCTGATATACCTCAGACATACCTCTGATATACCTCTGACATACCTCTGAATCCCTTTCTGATATACCTAAAGATTATACCTCAGATATACCTCTGATATACCTCAGATATATCTCTTATATACCTCAGATATACCTCTGATACTCCTCTGATATACCTCAGATATATCTCTTATATACCTCAGATATACCTCTGATACACTTCAGATATACCTCTGATATACCTCTGATATATCTCTTATATACCTCAGATATACCTCTGATATACCTCTGATATACCTCAGATATACCTCGAATACCTCAGATTACCTCGATATCCCCTCAGATAACCTCTGATATACCTCAGATATACCTCTGATATACCTCAGATATACCTATGATATACATCAGTTATACCTCTCATATACCTCAGATATACCTCTGATATACCTCAGATATACCTCTGATATACCTCAGATATACCTCTGATATACCTCAGATATACCTCCGATATACCTCTGGTATACCTCAGATATACCTCTGACATACCTCAGATATACCTCTGATATACCTCAGATATACCTCTGATATATCTCTGATATACCTCAGATATACCTCTGATATACCTCAGATATCCTCTGAATATCCCTTCGATATACCTCAGATATACCTGATATACCTTGATAACCTTCAGATATACTCCGAAACCTCTGATATATTCTATATACCTCAGATATACCTTTGATATACCTCTGATATACCTCAGATTTTACCTCTGTATACATCAGATATACCTCTGGTATACCTCAGTTTATATCTGATATACCTCAGATATCCTCTGATATACTCAGATATACCTCTGATATACCTCAGATTTTCCTTTTGATATACCTCAGATATACCTCTGATAACCTCAGATATACCCTGATATACTCAGAAAACCCTCAGATTACCTCTGATATACCTCAACATACCTCTGATATACCTCGACTACCTCTGATATACCTCTGATATACCTCAGATATACCTCAGATATACCTCTGATATACCTCAGATATATCTCTTTTTTATACCTCAGATAACCTCTGAAAATACCTCTGTACACCTCTGATTACCTCAGATATATCTCTTTATATACCTCAGATATCCCTCTGATATACTTCAGATATACCTCTGAAAATCCTTGTTTAATATCTCTTATATACCTCAGATATACCTCTGAAACCTCTGATATACCTCAGATATACCTCCGAATCCCTCTGATATACCTCTGATATCCCTCAGATATACCTCGGATATACCTAAGATACACCCCCTGATATACCTCAGATATACCTATGATATTAATCAGTTTAAAACTCTCATATACCTCAGAAATACCTCTGTTTATACCTCAGATATACCTCCCGATTTTACCTCGATATCCCTCTGATATACCTCAGATATACCTTGATATACCTCTGGTATACTCAAATAACTCTGACATTACCTCGATATCCCTCTGATATACCTCAGATATACCTCTTATATACCTCTGATATACCTCAGATACACCTCTGATATACCTCAGATATACCTCTGATATACCTCTGATATACCTCAGATATACCTTTCTTTTTATACCTCTGATATACCTCAGATATACCTCAGATATACCTCTGATATATATCTTATATACCTCAGATATACCTTTCATATACCTCTGATATACCTCAGATATACCTCTGATATACATCAGATATACCTCTGGTATACCTCAGATATACATCTGATATACTTCAGATATACCTCTGATATACCTCAGATATACCTCTGATATACCTCAGATTACCTCTAAAATTTTCCCTCAGATATCCTGATATACCTCCAGATATCCCTCTGATAATACCTCAGATATACCTGATATACCTTCAGATATACCTCAATATCCCTCGATATACCTCAGATATACCTCTGATATACCTAAATATACCTCTGATATACCTCTGATATTCCTCTGACATACTCTGATATACCCCGGGACATACCTCAGATATACCTCGATTATACCTCTGATATATTCTTATATACCTCAGATATACTCTGATTTTACCTCTGATATACCTCAGACATACCTCTAATATACATATGATATACCTCTGGTATACTTAAGATATACCTCTGATATACCTCAGATATACCTCTGATATACCTCAGACATCCCTCTGATATCCCTTTCAGATATCCCCTCTGATATACCTCAGATTATACCTCTGATATACATAAGATATACCTCTGATATACCTCAGATATACCTCTGATATACCTCAGATATACCTCTGATATACCTCAGATATACCTCTGATATACCTCAGATATACCTCTGATATACCCAGATTACCTCTGATAACCCTGGTATACCTCAGATAATCTCTGATATACCTCAGATAAAACCTCTGATATACCTGATATACCTCAGATATACCTCTGGTATACCTCAGATATACCTCTGATATACCTCAGATATACCTCTGATATACCTCTGGTATACCTCAGATATACCTCTGATATACCTCAGATATACCTCTGATATACCTCAGATATACCTCTGATATACCTCTGATATTCCTCTGACATACCTCTGATATACCCCTGACATACCTCAGATATACCTCTGATATACCTCTGATATATCTCTTATATACCTCAGATATACCTCTGATATACCTCTGATATACCTCAGACATACCTCTAATATACATATGATATACCTCTGGTATACTTAAGATATACCTCTGATATACCTCAGATATACCTCTGATATACCTCAGACATACCTCTGATATACCTCAGATATACCTCTGATATACCTCAAAATATACCTCTGTTTTATTACATAGATATACCTCTGATATACCTCAGATATACCTCTGATATACCTCAGATATACCTCTGATATACCTCAGATATACCTCTGATATACCTCAGATATACCTCTGATATACCTCAGATATACCTCTGATATACCTCTGGTATACCTCAGATATACCTCTGATATACCTCAGATAAACCTCTGATATACCTCTGATATACCTCAGATATACCCGGGTTTTACCTCAGATATACCTCTGATAACCTCAGATATATCTCTGATATCCCTTTCTTATATACCTCAAAAATACCTCTGATATACCTCAGATATCCCTCTGATATACCTCTGTAAAACCTCAGATATACCTCTGATTACATAAGATATCCTCGGGTAACCCTTTAAGATAACCTCTGTTATACCTAAGATATACCTCTGATATACCTCAGATATACCTCTGAATATACCTCAGATATACCTCTAATATACCTCAGAAATACCTCTGATATACCTCAGAAATACCTCTGATATACCTCAGAAATACCTCTAATATACCTCAGATATACCTCAGATATACCTTTGATATACCTCATATATACCTCTGATATAGCTCAGATATACCTCTGATATAGCTCAGATATACCTCTGATATACCTCAGATATACCTCTGATATACCTCTGGTATACCTCAGATACACCTCTGATATACATCAGATATACCTCTGATATACCTCAGATATACCTCTGGGATACCTCAGATATATCTCTGATATACCTCAGATATACCTCTGATATACCTCTGATATACCTCAGATATACCTTTGGTATACCTCAGATATACCTCTGATATACCTCAGATATATCTCTGATATACCTCTGATATACCTCAGATATACCTCTGATATACCTCAGATATACCTCTGACATACCTCTGATATACCTCAGATATACCTCTGATATACCTCAGATATACCTCTGATATACCTCTGATATACCTCAGATATACCTCTGATATACCTCAGATATATCTCAGATATACCTCTGATATACCTCAGAAATACCTATGATATACCTCAGATATACCTCTGATATACCTCTCATATACCTCTGATATACCTCAGAAATACCTCTGATATACCTCAGAAATACCTCTGATATACCTCGGAAATACCTCTTATATACCTCAGATATACCTCTGATATACCTCTGATATACCTCAGATATACCTCTGATATACCTCTGATATACCTCAACATATCCCTCTGTATACCTCAGATATTACCTTGATATACCTCAGAATACCTCTGATTTTACCTCAGATATCCTCTGTATACCTCTGATATACCTCAATATACCTCGATATTCCCTCTGTTTATACCTCTGATATACCTCAGATATACCTCAGATATACCTCTGATATACCTCTGATATACCTCTGATATACCTCAGATATATTTCTGATATACCACTGATATACCTCTGATATACCTCAGATATACCTCTGAAATACCTCTGATATACCTCTGATATACCTCAGAAATACCTCGGGTTAAACCTCAGAAATACCTCTGTATACCTCAAAAATTTACCTCTGATATACCTCAGATATACCTCAGATATCCCTTTCTGATATACCCCTGACATACCTCAGATATACCTCTGATATACCTCGTATATACCTCTGATATACCTCTGATATACCTCAGATATACTTAAGATATACCTCTGATATACCTCAGATATACCTCTGATATACCTCTGATATACCTCTGATATACCTCGATTTACCTCAGATAACCTCAGATATACCTCAAATTACCTGATATCCCCTCTGATATACCTCAGATTACCTCTGATATACCTCTGAATCCTCTGATTTACCTCAGAAAATACCTTGATATACCTCAGATATACCTCTGATTACTCAGATATCCTCAGATATCCCTCTGATATACCTCAGATATTCCTCTGATATACCTCAGTATACCTAGATATACCTCTGATATACCTCAGATATCCCTCAGATATATACCTCTGATATACCCAGAGTACCTCAGATATACCTTGATATACCTCAGATATACCTCATTGATATACCCAGTATACCTCAGATATACCCTGATATACCTCAGATATACCCGCCTCTGATATACCTCAGATATACTTAGATATACCTTTTGATATACCTCAGATATACCTCTGATATACCTCAGAATACCTCTGATAATCCTCAGAAAACCCTCGGATTACTCTATATACCTCTGATATACCTCTGATAAACCTCAGATATACCTCTGATATACCTCAGATATACCTCTGATATACCTCTGATATACCTCAGATATACCTCTGATATACCTCAGATATACCTCAGAAATAACCTCTGATATACCTCAGAATACCTTTAACCCTCTGTATACCTCAGATATCCCTCAGATATACCTCTGATCTTATACCTCTGAATCCCTCTGGTATACCTCAGATATACCTCTGATATACCTCTGTCATACCTCAAATATACCTCAGATATACCTCTGATATACCTCTGGTATACCTCTGATATGCCTCTGATATACCTCAGATATTCCTCAGACATACCTCTGATATACCTCAGATATACCTCTGATATACCTCTGACATACCTCAGATATACCTCAGATATACCTCAGATATTCCTCTGTTATTCCTCTAATATACCTCAGATATACCTCTGATTTACCTTAGATATACCTCTGATATACCTCTGATATACCTCCGATATACCTCAGACATACCTCAGACATACCTCAGTTATACATCTGATATACCTCAGTTATACCTCTTATTTTACCTCAGAATACCTCGATATACCTCTGATTACCTCGACATACCTTTGATATACCTCTGATATACCTCTGATATACCTCTGATATACCTCAGATATACCTCAGATGTACCTCTGATATACCTCAGGTATATCTCTTATATACCTCAGATATACCTCTGATATACCTCTGATACACCTCTGATATACCTCAGATATATCTCTTATATACCTCAGATATACCTCTGATATACCTCTGATATACCTCAGATATACCTCTGATATACCTCTGATATATCTCTTATATACCTCAGATATACCTCTGATATACCTCTGATATACCTCAGATATACCTCTGATATACCTCAGATATACCTCTGATATACCTCAGATATACCTCTGATATACCTCAGATATACCTCGATATCCCCTCAGATATACCTATAAATATACATCAGTTATACCTCTGATATACCTCAGATATACCTCTGATATACCTGAGATATACCTCTGATATACCTCAGATATACCTCAGATATACCTCTGATATACCTCAGATAAAACCTCTGATATACCTAAAGATATACCTCAATATACCCCCTGATATACCTCAGATATACCTCAGAAAATACCTCTGATATACCTCAGATATACCTCTGATATACCTCAGATATACCTCAGAAATACCTCTGATATACCTCAGATATACCTCTGATATACCTCAGAAATACCTCTGATATACCTCAGATATACCTCTGATATACTCAGATAACCTCGAAATACCCTCTGATATACCTCAGATATCCCTCTGATAACCTCAGAAATACTCTGATATACCCAGAAATACCTCTGATATACCTCAGATATACCTCAGATATACCTCCAGAAATACCTCGGGATGTACCTCAGATTACCCTGATGTACCTCGATATCCTCTGATTTCTCGATTACTCTTTATACCCAGTCACCTCTGATATACCTCAGATATGCTCAGATATACTCAGAGTTTACCTTCTGATTCCCCTCAGATATACCTCTCATACCTCAGAAATCCCTCTGAATACCTCAGTATCCCCTCAGATATTCCTCTGATATACCTCTGATATACCTCAGATATACCTCTGATATACCTCTGATATACCTCTGATATACCTCTGATATACCTCAGATATACCTCAGATATACCTCTGATATACCTCAGATATACCTCTGATATACCTCTGATATACCTCTGATATACCTCAGATATACCTCAGAAATACCTCTGATATACCTCAGATATACCTCTGATATACCTCAGATATACCTCAGAAATACCTCTGATATACCTCAGATATACCTCTTATATACCTCCGAAATACCTCTGATATACCTCAGAACCTCTGATATACCTCAGATATACCTCAGAAATACCTCTGATATACCTAGAAAATACCTCAGATATACCTCAGATATACCTCAGAAATACCTTAATACCTCAGATTACTTGATATACCTCAGATATACCTCTGATATACCTCAGATATACCTCAGATATACCTCTGATATACCATAGATATACCTTTGATATACCTCAGATATACCTCAGATATACCTCGGATATACCTCTGATATACCTCAGATATACCTCAGAAATACCTCTGATATACCTCAGATATACCTCAGATATACTTCTTATATACCTCAGATATACCTCAGAAATACCTCTGATATACCTCAGATATACCTCTGATATACCTCAGAAATACCTCTGTATACTCAATCCCTTTGGGATATACCTCAGAAATACCTCTGATATACCTCAGATATACCTCTGATATACCTCAGATATACCTCTGATATACCTCTGATATACCTCAGATATACCTCTGATATACCTCAGATATACCTCGAATCCGATATACTCAGATATACCTCTGACATACCTCAGATATACCGAATCCCTCGATATACCTCAGATATACCCTGTATACCTAGAATACCTTGTTTACCTCAGATATACCTCTGATATACCTCAATATACCTCTGATATACCTCAGATATACCTCAGAAATACCTCTGATATACCTCAGATTACCCTGATATACCTCAGAAATACCTCTGTATACCTCAGATATACCTCAGAATACTCTGAATACCTAAATATACCTCTGATATACCCAGAAATACCTCTGATATACCTCAGTATACCTTGATAAAACCTCAGATATACCTCAGAAATACCTCTGATATACCTCGAATACCTCTGATATACCTCAGATATACCTCAGATATACCTCAGATATACCTCAGAAATACCTCTGATATACCTCAGATATACCTCAGATATACCTCAGAAATAAATCTGATATACCTCAGATACACCTCTGATATACCTCAGATATACCTCTGATATACCTCAGATATACCTCTGATATACCTCAGATATACCTCTAATATACCTCAGATATACCTCTGATATACCTCAGATATACCTCAGATATACCTCAGATAAAACCTCGATATACCTCTGAAAAACTCTGATATACCTCAGATATACCTCTGATATACCTCTGATATACCTCAGATATACCTCTGATATACCTCAGATATACCTCTGATATACCTCTGATATACCTCAGATATACCTCTGATATACCTCTGATATACCTCAGATATACCTCAGATATACCTCTGATATACCTCTGATATACCTCTGATATACCTCAGATATACCTCTGATATCCCCTCTGATATACCTCGATTTCCTCAAAATATACCTCAGATACCTCTGATATCCCTCTGATATACCTCTAATATACCTCAGATATACCTCTGATATACCTCAGATATACCTCAGAAATACCTCAGATATACCTCTTATATACCTCAGATATACCTCAGATATACCTCAGATATACCTCTTATATACCTCAGATATACCTCAGATATACCTCTGATATACCTCTGATATACTCTGATATACCTAGATATACCTCTGATATACCTCAGATATACCCAGAATCCTCGATATTCTTATATCCCTCAGATATCCCTCAGATATCTCAGATATACCTCTTATATACCTCAGATATACCTCAGATATACCTCAGATATACCTCTGATATACCTCTGATATACCTCAGATATACCTCTGATATACCTCTGATATACCTCTTATATACCTCAGATATACCTAAAAACCATCAGAAATATTTCTGATATACCTCTGATATACCTCAGATATCCCTCTGAAAATACCTCTGATACCCAGATATACCTCTGTATCCTCTGATATCCCTCTATATACCTCAGATATGCCTCAGATATACATCAGAAATACTTCTGATATACCCTTAACCAGATATACCTCTGTTTATACCCCCTGATATACCTCAGATATACCTCTGATATACCTCTGATATACCTCTTATACACCTCAGATATACCTCAGATATACATAAGAAATACTTCTGATATACCTCTGATATACCTCAGATATACCTCTGATATACCTCAGATATACCTCTGATATACCTCTGATATACCTCAGATATACCTCAGATATACCTCTGATATACCTCAGATATACCTCTGATATACCTCAGATATACCTCTGATATACCTCAGATATACCTCTGATATACCTCAGATATATCTCTGATATACCTCAAATTTACAAAGATAAAAACAGCAGTAAAAAATTCAATAAAGATAAGGGCAATAAATTTTTTCTTAATTCATGTCAATAAAACATGAAGGATATTATTTTTTTTTGTAAATAGATAATAAAAGTATCTTCCAATAAAGATACTTGGTATATATTCTGAAGAGTATACCTCGTTGTTGTATATACACTGAATCAGTGTATATATACCCAGGTGTGTGTGTGTGTGTGTGTGTGTGTGTGTGTGTGTGTGTGTGTGTGTGTGTGTGTGTGTGTGTGGGGTGTGTGTGTGTGGTGTGTGTGTGTGTGTGTGTGTGTTGTGGTGTGTGTGGTGTGTGTGTGTGTGGGTGGGGTGTGTGTGTGGGAGTGTGTGTGTATGGGGTGTGTGTGTGTGAGTGTGTGTGTGTGGGGTGTGTGTGTGTGTGTGTGTGTGTGTGTGTGTGTGTGTGTGTGTGTGTGTGTGTGTGTGGTGTTTTGGTGTGTGTGTGTGTGTATGTGTGTATTTTGAGTGAGAGAGAGAGAGAGAGAGTGAAAAGAGAGAGAGAGTGAGAGAAAGAGAGAGAGAAAGTAATTCACATTCGCAAGCATACACGAACTCACGCCTCGACACGCATTCACACGTACGCATGCGTACAACTCTGGAGCACCAGGTCATGGTCTTAGCCAAAGCAATCTTGCACACGCACGCTCACTATCTGTCTATTTATCTGGTCTATCTATCACACATACACACACACACATACAAACACACACACACACACACACACACACACACACACACACACACACACACACACACACACACACACACACACACACACCACACACACACACACTAACACACACACACATACACACACACATACACACACACACACACACACACACAACACACACACACACACACACACACACTCACACACACACACACACACACACACACACACACACACACACACACACACACACACCACACACACACACACACAGACACACTAACACACACACACACACACACACACACACACACACACACACACACACACACACACACACACACACACACACACACACACACACACACACACACACACACACACACACACACACACACACACACACACACACACTCACACTACAATAACACCTTTACGCCTGAGAGAACATTAATGATGGCTGCGCTACGTAATTTAGCTACATAACAGAGTGAAAATTTTCTCTTAAGAAGGTCGTCATCTTAGGAACGTAGCAAACAAGACGTTCATGAACATTCATTTCTTTATTATGTGCCAAATACCCATCCTGTGGGCAGTAGTGAACCTATACCCATCCTGCGGGCAGTTGTCACCCCATCCATGTGACCGGTAGTCTCCCCATACCTACCCTGTGGGCAGAAAACGATTACATAGGTACGTAACGGGGTCCAGGAGCTAGATCAATTATTTAAATTTCCTAAGTAAATTTCAATAACGATAAACAATATTTAAATTTGGAAAATTAGTAAATATTACTAAAATTAACAAAATTACTAACGAGATTACACACATGAACCCAGTGAAACATAAGAATATAAAGATACCTAACTGTTGCATATGTGTCTTACCTAACAACCTGTCGGTATTTTATACCATTTTAATGTTCAATCTGTCAGACACTGCAACACAAGGGTATTTTGGTACAGACCTACAATCAACCTCGACAACTTCCACTAGTGAGAGCGGCTGGATTTGAGAGGGACCTGACCTCTCAGCATCTGAGTTCTTACCTCTCCTAGTGACCTACGTCTCACCTCTTGGCGCTATAAAAAAGCTCCATCCTGTCACTTCATCTCCATATTGTTTCATACTATGGAACAATGCTCTTCTCCAGACTGAGGGACTGACCACCTCAAAACTTTAAGGGTGATGGACTGATTACATCGTCTTCAAGTATCTTCTGCTTCTATCAACTTTTATGTACTTGACTGAAGAAGCCTACTGTGTAGGCGAAACGTTTCATCATAATAAAGATACCTAACTGTTGCATATGTGTCTTACCTAACAAGAATATAATTATTTGGTATGAGTTACTTATGTATTTGTAAGTTATTCACGGTAGGTAAAGTCTGGTTATTTTTGTCCAGAGGGGCTGGTTAATATTACGTCCGTGTGTGAAATACTCTGACATTTCTTGAGCATTTGTGGGCGAGTTCTCAGAATTCATGATTTTATTTTGCATTCCAGCGCATAATGAAGGAAGGTGTGGCAGTGGTTCCTCTGGTAAAGTTTACATTTGGTTATATCTACATCATCTGTTGATGCAACGTTCCCAGTGGAACCTGTGGTGCAGTCGGGCAGTACCGACGTCCAAGAATCTGTAAGAGAAGATGTTACAAGAATATCGACAAAAATACAAGCAGCAATTGGAGGGAGAGTTTTCAGTTGCGTGTCTTTATTAACATCAGGGAGTCTATTGATTGTGCTGGGTGTCACAATCATGTGACTCCTCTTTTATGATAAGAGGGATGATAGACTGACTGGTGTGAGTCTCTTTCTGCCTCGAGATAATGAAGTTCTTTTCATATTCTATACGTCGCTCTCGACCTCATACTAATGCGCCACTAGTATCACCAAAACAAATACTCCTGAAGCCACTATTATCACCACAGCAACTCTCACCACTACACGTGTTACCACCCCTTCCTCCCCCACACACTACCACCACATACTGCAGAGTGAGCTTGTGTAAGTGAAGGTCCACACGCAGCAAACTGTCCTCGCAATGAAAACATCTGAACAAATGGCGTCTTGCCATTTGTTGCCAAAACCACCACTGCTGTCAACATCAACATCAGTAATCAACATTGGACAGCCGTTACCGTGGCCATTGGTTTTGTACTCCCCGACTTTGGGTTACCTTATCATTGTGGTGAGGTTGAATGCCTCCCCAGTTCCCACCCGCTGCTTAGTCATCTTACATATAGGCACAATATAAACGTATATACGTGTATATGCATATAGACACGGTGTAAATTCATTATTGCAAACAGCCTGACCATCACGAAATCAACATTGCCGATTCTAAGCAATGGTAACTAAAGTTAGGCTGATCTAAGTTGAGCAGAGATAAGCTACTTTATATGTCATAATAGCGTGGTAAACCAGCCTATGATTAGTACGAATACAAAATACAGCTGCAGAATACCATTAATTGTCGACGAGTAAGACATATATATACATTCAACACTATTGTTGACTATATGTATTGACTACATATTTTGCCCGCGCTGCAGGCTTCGTCAGTCAGTCTTGGCGGATGACGTAGTACAAGTGTCGAGGTAGTCTGCCCTTAACCTTGATGTATGATGTTCGGTCCCTCAGCCTTTAATTGCGACAGCGTTTTATTCCCCGTCGAGCTTCGTCACGGCGGGACGGAGCTCTACATAGAGCTAAACGTTGTCCACAGAAATAGTATACGCGTTTTTCTTAGCTTGTGTCTTGTTCGTCATGCTTGTAGGCAATAAGTCATTTCATAACAATGGAAGAGTGAATCACGACTGCCACAGCCATATTAAACACAGATTTCTAATAGCAACTGTCTCAACCAGCTTACCCGTCGCCATTCCCCGACTTCCTTCACCCTTTCCCTAATTCCTCACCCCAACACCTCTATCACAACCTTCCCTCCTTTGCTACCTTGGAGTTCTCACCCCAGCGCCTCGCTCAAGTGGTACATCACCACTTCTTTAACCTTTCCCCTCCCCTCCCAAATCCCGCTTCTGAACGATAATTGCTTCAGTAAATTCAGCTAGTTACTGTGTCTTCAGTGACAGCATCATCAGCTCTGGAAGATGAGAGACGGAAAAACAACGGTGAACGCGTGGCAGTGGGATGCTGCTGCAGCAGCATCCCACTGCCACGCGTACTGTCATACTGCCACATATGCATATTCCTGGCTCGACACACGATGAACACGTAGGCCGGAGGGAAGAGGTCAGCCAACATCAATAATTATACGAAGTCAAGAAACAGGTTGCAGGGTCAGTATGGGTCAGGGGAGATGAAGAAGGGGAGGGACTCGAACCGTGGTCCTGGCATGTATCTGACCCAACGCCGTCCCACTGAGGGAGAGCGAGAGCTGCAGAAGAGATACTGTCAAACTAAAATACATGGGAGGTATTAGGGGAGTTCTTAACGTGTAACAACGAGCTATAGAGGCAGTCAAAAGGGACAAATTGTCTCTGAATACGAGACTACGAAACATATAGGAGGTCAGGGAAGAGGTCACAAGAGCAAGTGGGGTGCAACGAGAGGTCACGCAGGGAAAGGTCAAAGAGGAATTAATGATGTGAAAACAAAACTATAAAAAAAAATCTTTACATGTCAGCAGACAAGTAGATAGTGTCAGGGGGAACGAATGTGGCGTTTATGCTGGACAATAAGCAATCAGCCGGCGAGTATGTTGCAGGCGTGAGCTAGGCTGGAGAAATGGGTGTAAAGAAGGAAAGAGGGTAGTCAAGAGCTCTTGTTCCAATGAAGTGGAGTTATCCTTCCTTGTATCAGATTTGTTTGCCTCAACATTCCGTTTACTTTGTGGAGTTACCAGTAGTTTACAGGCTTAACGAGGTTCACGCTGGCAGTAAACGATCTCTGCTCTGTAATCTCTCCTGCCCTGTACGGAGACGTCAACATTTCAAACAAGAGAGCGCAAGAGATTTGTACAGTTTTACCATTTCTCTGACTTTTCAGAGTTCTCATTATCCACCCGTCATTTTTTTTTTCCTAGCGTTCGCGGCCCCGTAAAAAAAATGTAAAAGGGAGGGTTTTTTCATACTTTTTATGGTCATTAAAATGGCCTTCCTGTATTTAGTATCAAGTGCTTCTTTTGAGTTCTTGAATTTTTTCCATACCTGAATAGCAGGAATTTGTCACTACTGACCTTCACAGTATTCTCCATTGCCCACTGATAAACTTTTCCTATTGAAGTGGAATACTTGTACACCTGAATAAAACTGGTTTAAAAACTAGCTAGCATGGGTTTAGAGATGGCAAATTCTGTCTCACAAGTCTTTTGAAGTTTTATGGCTAAGTAATAAAAGCGAAAGAAGAGATCTCTGAGTGCCGTGTCTCACAAGAGACGGGACTAAAACCTTGAGTTGGTAGGTACCAGAAGGCACGCACTGCACTGGATCATTGAGTACCTTATGGGAAGGAGACACGGAGGGATTGCTAGAGAAGAAGTGTCAGAATGGGCAAGTATAACAAGCGGAGTTCCACAAGGCTCTGTACTGGGACAGTACTATATCCCGTTTGGTGTCTTGCCCTGGCTACGTCTCGCCCCTGCAGTTAGCATTTGCATAAACAACAACGATAACACGTTTCGAATCGTTAGTACTAGCAGAACCAGAGGGGAGGAGGGGAACTAGAGGGGACAAGGAGAACCACAGGATAGAAGGAGGGGGGCCAAAGGGAAGAAGGAGAGGAACCAGAGGACAGAAAGGGAACCAGAGGGGGAAAGGAGGGGAACCAGATGAGAGAAGGAGGGGGACCAGGGGTAAGAAGGAGGGGAACCAGAGGGGAGAAAGAGGGGGACCAGAGGGGAGAAAGAGGAAGTTATATGTTTCGTGAGGGGTCCCTGAGGCCTTGAAATGGCGCACATGTGCGCTAGTGGGTGAGTGGGTGGGTGTGGTTGCTAGTAAATGGGCGTGATTGTTAGCGGATGGGCGTGGTTGTTAGTGGATGGGCGTGGTTGCTAGTGGATGGGCGTGGTTGTTAGTGGATGGGCGTGGTTGCTAGTGGATGGCGTGGTTTTTAGTGGATGGGCGTGGTTGCTAGTGGATGGGCGTGGTTGTTAGTGGATGGGCGTGGTTGCTAGTGGATGGGCGTGGTTGTTAGTGGATGGGCGTGGTTGCTAGTGGATGGGCGTGGTTGTTAGTGGGTGGGCGTTCCTGTGAGATGAAAGAAGCGGTTATTAGCGGTCTTAAATTATTATTATTATTATTAGTTATTATTATTATTATTATTATTATTATTATTATTATTATTATTATTATTATTATTATTATTATTATTATTTATTATTTTAATGACGGAAAGGCGCTAAACCCGTAAGAATCACACAGCTCCTATACAACTCTCATCATGGCTTTGATGCCAGTGAAAGGCTCTTGATCCGAGAAACAGGAGTCACCCTTCCATTCCTCGGAATCAAACCTGATTACATAACCCGTACGGGCTAGGAGCTTCCCGCGTAGAGAACGACCATAAGGACTTGAATCCTAAATGAAATTAGAGCAACGAGGCTGTAATAATGTTTATGATGTTTATGATGTTTATAAAGGCAGTAATACATGTAATGTTTATGATGTTTATGATTTTAAAACATTTATAATGTTAAACATTTGCTTGACAAACGACAATAACATTAAGAATATTTTTTGCAAATAAATTTTAGAACCAATAATAAAAAATATGAACACTAGAGTTTTATTAATATATATATATATATATATATATATATATATATTATATCATATATATAATTCTATAAATTTGCTTTTATCTTAAATTATTTTAAATTAGTTCGTTTTTTGTTCGGGAGAAAATTCTATTGTTTCTTTTAATTATTCACCTTAATGGTGGCAGTGAGGCTTGTGTGATCGATGGCGTTTGTTAGTGTCCATTCCTCGAGATATAAAATGTTATATACGTACTATTATAATTATATATATATATATATATATTATATAATATTATATTATTATATATAATGTTGTTGTTTAATGTTAATAACTCTGTTATGTGTATAATGATGTATTCATGAGAAAGCTCTTAAAGCAGCAGTAAGCATGCACACAGCACTAGCATCACACAGAGCATATGCTCAGTTGCAAAGCAGCATATCAGAGACAGAGTCAGCACTCAACAATATCAACCGTAGCAGAGCTCCTAGACGCAGGATTGATCATAAATAATAAGCACAGCTGATATTATATGAGAGCAGTAGATCATTCTATAAAGCAGCTATCATCAATATTAGAAGAGTCATAATATTCAAAAATCTATTGTTAATCATTTCATCAAGCGAGCAGTAGCTATTTTTCTATGCAGAAGCACATCTCTGCGAGATAGATCATACATCATATAGCAAGCATATATATAGTTATTTAGTAATAGCATAATATCATAGTAGTAGCATATATATATCATGATGCTTATATCATCTTTATGAGCAGTGTTGCTATCTCATATTTAGTATGCAGTTAGCTTCTGCTCAACATGCAGCATTTCAGATAATCTTCATCTATCAAGCAGTGCTGAATAGCAGCAGCGTTAGTGCATCATCAAATATCATAGCAGAGCTATATATACAAGTATCATCATATCATATACAGCAGCATCATCATCATCATTAGCAGTATAAGTAAGCTATCATCATCAACTTATCAGCAGTAGCATCATATATCATCAGCAGTCAGCATCAATCACATCATCATTCAGCCAGCAGCATACTCATCAGCAGCAGCAGCAGCATATCTCATACAGCAGCAGCAGCAGACTCATCATCAGCAGCAGCAGCATCATCATCATCAGGAGCAGGCACAGCAGAGCCATCATCATCAGCAGCAGCAGCAGTAGCATCATCATCAGCAGCAGCAGCAGCAGCATCATCATCATCAGCAGCAGCAGCACATTCATCATCAGCAGCAGCAGTAGCAGCAGTAGCATCATCATCATCATCATCAGCAGCAGCAGCATCATCATCATCAGCAGCAGCAGCAGCAGCATCATCATCATCAGCAGCAGCAGTAGCATCATCATCATCAGCAGCAGCAGTAGCATCATCATCATCATCAGCAGCAGCAGTAGCATCATCATCATCAGCAGCAGCAGTAGCATCATCATCATCATCAGCAGCAGCATCATCATCATCATCAGCAGCAGCAGCAGCATCATCATCATCAGCAAGCAGTAGCATCATCATCATCATCAGCAGCAGCAGTACATCATCATCATCATCATACAGCAGTAGCATCATCATCATCATCAGCGGCAGCAGCAGCATCATCATCATCATCAGCAGCAGCAGCAGCATCATCATCATCAGCAGCAGCAGCATCATCATCATCATCAGCAGCAGCATGCATCATCATCATCATCAGCAGCAGCAGCAGCATCATCATCATCAGCAGCAGCAGACATACATCATCATCAGCAGCAGCAGAGCACATCATCATCATCATCAGCTACACAGTCAGCATCATCATCATCATCATCAGCAGCAGCAGCAGCATCATCATCATCAGCAGCAGCCATCCATACAGCAGCAGCATCATCATCATCAGCAGCAGCAGCAGCATCATCATCACAGCAGCAGCAGTAGCAGCATCATCATCATCACCAGCAAGTAGCATCATCATCAGCAGCAGCAGCAGCACATCATCATCAGCAGCAGCAGCAGCAGCTCATCATCATCATCAGCAAGCAGCAGCATCATCATCATCATCAGCAGCAGCAGCATCTCATCATCATCAGCAGCAGCAGTCACACATCATCAAGCATCACATAGCATCAGCAGCACATCATCATCATCAGCAGCAGCATCACACATCATCATCAGCAGCAGCATCATCATCATCAGCAGCAGCATAGCATCACTCAGCACATCATCATCAGCAGCAGCAGCAGCATCATCATCATCATCAGCAGCAGCAGCAGCATCATCATCATCAGCAGCAGCAGTAGCATCATCATCATCAGCAGCAGCAGCAGCATCATCATCATCATCAGCAGCAGCAGCATCATCATCATCATCAGCAGGCATCATCAGCATCAGCAGCAGCAGAGCATCATCAATCAGCAGCAGCATCAGCAGCATCATCATCATCGCAGCAGCAGAGCATCATCATCATCAGCAGCACATCAGCATGCATCATCATCATCAGCAGCAGCAGCATCATCTCATACAGCAGTCATCAGCAGCAGCAGTCATCATCATCACAGCAGCAGCATAGCATCATCATCATCATCAGCAGCAGCAGCATCATCATCATCATCAAATACAGCAGCAGCAGCATCATCATCATCAGCAGCATAGCAGTCATAAGCATCAAGCAGCGTCAGCATCAGCACAGCAGCTCATCCATCAGCAGCAGCATCATCAGCATCACCACTCAGCATCATCATCACAGCAGCAGCATCGCAGCCATTCATCACATCATCACATCAGCAGCATCATCATCACAGTCATCAGCAGAGCAGCATCATCATCATCATCAGCAGCAGCAGCATCATCATCATCAGCAGCAGCAGCAGCTTCATCATCATCAGCAGCAGCACATCATCATCATCAGCACAGCAGCATCATCATCACAGCAGCATCACATCATCATCACAGCAGCAGCATCATCATCATCAGCACATCAGCACAGCAGCATCATCATCACAGCAGCAGCAGTAGCATCATCATCATCAGCAGCAGCAGCAGCAGCATCAATCATCTCAGCAGCAGCAGTAGCAAGCATCATCACAGCATGCAAGCACATCATCACATCAGCAGTACGCACATCATCATCAGCAGTACATAGCAGCAGCAGCAGCATCATCAGCAGCAGCACAGCAGCTCACTCACAGCATCAGCAGCACATCATCACATCAGCAGCAACAGCAGCCAGCATCATCATCCAGCAGCAGCATCATCATCATCATCAGCAGCAGCATAGCACATCATCATCATCATCAGCAGCAGCAGCAGCAGCATCAGCAGCATGCATCATCATCATCAGCACAGCATCAGCATCCAGCAAGCATACATCATCTCATCACAGCAGCCAGCAGCAGCATCATCATCACACAGCAGCAGCACAGCAGCAGTGCAAACATCACATCACAGCATCAGCAGCACAGCAGCAGCACAGCCTCAGAGCATCACATCATCATCAGCAGCACAGCACAGCAGCAGCCACACATCATCATCATCATCAGCAGCAGCAGCATCATCATCAGCAGCAGCAGCAGCAGCAGCATCATCATCATCATCAGCAGCAGCAGCAGCATCATCATCATCATCAGCAGCAGCATCATCATCATCAGCAGCAACAGCAGCATCATCATCATCAGCAGCAGCATCATCATCATCATCATCATCATCACAGCAGCAGCAGCAGCAGCATCATCATCAGCAGCAGCAGCACAGCAGCATCATCATCAATCATCAGCACAGCATGCATCAGCAGCAGCAGCAGCAGCAGCATCATCATCAGCAGCAACAGCAGCATCATCATCAGCAGCAGCATCATCATCATCATCATCATCATCAGCCAGCACGCCATCGCACAGCAGCAGCAGCATCATCATCATCATCATCAGCAGCACAGCAGCAGCATCATCATCACACACAGCAGCACATCACAAGCAGCCAAGCATCATCATCATCATCAGCAGCAAGCAGCAGCACATCATCTCAGCAGCAGAGCATCATCATCATCATCAGCAGCAGCAGCAGCAGCAGCATCATCATCATCACAGCAGCAGCAGCACAGCAGCATCATCATCATCATCAGCAAGCAGCAGCAGCAGCATCATCATCATCACACAGCAGCAGCATCATCATCACAGCAGCAGCATCATCATCATCAGCAGCAGCAGCAGCATCATCATCATCAGCAGCAGCAGTCAGCATCATCATCATCATCAGCAGCAGCAGCAGCATCATCATCATCATCAGCAGCAGCAGCAGCATCATCATCATC
>NC_069442.1:31427276-31439221 GCF_026875155.1 Cherax quadricarinatus
CCGCAGCACACCAAAACCGGAGCAATAATGCAACGAAGAAAACCCAAGCATCAGTTTCCACAACATGTGGACGAAAACGGCGTTCCGACGACCAATCAGCATGTACACTGACACTCAAGCTGGTGAACAAGCTTGCTCTGGGGCAGCGTTGTCCTCCGTGTAAAGCTTAATGTGCAAGAAAGGTATAAAATACCGACAATATGAAGTTAAGACACATGTGCAACATCTGGATATCTTTATTGTAGACGTTTCGCCATCCAGTGGCTTTATCAATACAGATTCTAGGACGTAATTGGAAGACAGTAAAACTATATACAAAAGATGAGGTAATCAGTCCCTCGGCCTTGGAGTTAGTGTTCACAGCATCGTGGTGGAGGAGAATCTGGAGCAAAGACAAGAAGACTGGCGGTTTATATAGGCGTCAGTGGATATATAACCATGACTTAAGAAAGCTCTGAACACAACTGAATGCTGTCTTAATGTAAACTCAGGCAACACAAAACATCACCCCAAAATCCACATAAACCACACATAACCACACTTAAACCACAGAGACCGTACAACGTCAGCCTCATACATAAACACTCAAAATTTAAGACTGGTGCTCAGGAACCTGACTGACGGAGCTTACAAGAGTCATTAGAGCACATACGTCACTGCCTAGTCAGTGATATCAGGAAGACACAGGTTACAATGATTTGCCACAAAGGTGGCACCGGTGTAGAGGAGCGAAAGCTCAGGAGTGAAAATTAGATACATATGTAACAACTGTTGTATATGTGTCTAGCAGGATGAGCAGGTCTACGTCACCCAAGATACTGTCATAATACACTAATTATCCGCACTTGGGAGGGGGAAAGGGATGTTATAACGTTTCGGTCTGAGTTGTATCATAAGAAAGAATAAACACTGCAACAGGCCTACTGGCCTATGCGAGGCAGATCCAATTCTCCCACCGGTTTAAGCCAAAGCCTTGGCCTAGTCAGGTCAGTCACGTCACTTAAGGGAGGAGCACGGCATCCGACCTAGTAGCACAGTTTGTCAGGTCAATTAACACCAATCCATACCCACTCATGTATCGCTGAAGTCACACTGTAGTGAGGAGGGAAGGAGGCAGAAAATATCGTATATATTTTAATCTTCCCTTCTCTCTTCAGTGTTGACTTTTCAGTGATACAATTCAGACCGAAACGTTGTCGTTACTCTCATTCTCATATGTGTGGGTAGTTTGTACATTGTTCCAACCACTGTAATGTGACGTTTTGTTCTTGGAAGACGATGATGGTACAGTTCACGGTTTGCGAAGTGAAAACACGGCAAATGTCGTGGAGTGCAAGAAAGGTATAATATACCGACAATATGAAAGTTAAGACACATGTGCAACATCTGGATATCTTTATTGTAGACGTTTCGCCATCCTGTGGCTTTTCAATACAGATTCTAGGACGTAATAGGAAGACAGTAGAACTATATACAAAAGATGAGGTAATCAGTCCCTCGGCCTTGGAGTTAGTGGTGGAGAGAATCTGGAGCAAAGGCAAGAAGACTGGCGGTTTATAGGCGTCAGTGGAGAGGGACGGGCAGCAGACGAGGGCAGTCACTGGTAGGCGGGATTCCCCAGTGGAAGTAGGTCCTTCCCAAAGAGATGGGTTAGTTGAGCAGCCGTGAAGAAGGTCTTGTAGATGTCCTCTGAACCAAGATTCCATGATGATGCAGTGTCTGACAAGTTGTGCAAGAAAGGTATAAAATACCGACAATATGAAAGTTAAGACACATGTGTCTTAACTTTCAAATGTCGTGGAAAGGAAGTCAAGCGGTGGGCCCAGGAGCTTGTGCCTGAGCAGAGACGGCTGGCCTACGAGGAGAACTAAACTGATTCAAAAATGTAAGGTACTCTGTAAGGTTACCATCACACGCTGGCAAATTTAGTCGAGATAATCTAGGTAACACATTGTCTGGAGTCTGACTGTATCTCCATCCGAATTAATTATTAGTCTCTAATGGCTTCATTTGATTGTTATACCCTCCTTTCTCTTCTTTAAGAACATAAGGAAGGAGGAGCACTGCAGAAGGACATTCTACAAGATTGATGGACTGAACACATCGACTCCAGGCCGAGGGACTGATTACCTCATACTCCTCTCCTTACGCCTTCCTTTTGTATTGGACTGTTAGGTAAGACACATATGCAACAGTTAGACAACTTTATTCCGAAACGTTTCGCCTACACAGTAGGCTTCTTCAGTCGAATACAGAAAGTAGGCAGGAACAGTAGAGATGTGAAGACGATGTAATCAGTCCATCACCCTGATTACATCGTCTTCACATCTCTACTGTTCCTGCCTACTTTCTGTATTCGACTGAAGAAGCCTACTGTGTAGGCGAAACGTTTCGGAATAAAGTTGTCTAACTGTTGCATATGTGTCTTACCTAACAAACCTGTCGGTATTGTATACCATTTTGATGTTCATTGTATTGGACTGATGAAGCCACTGTGTGGCGAAAACGTTTCCTGAATAAAGATTCCCATATGCTGCATAAGTGACTCGATCTTCAACTTGTCGGTTTTTCAAACCATTCATCACCACTGCAGAAGGACTGTTGGTCATACTAGGCAGGTCCTCCACGGAGGCTTAGAGGAAAGAAGAACCAGGAGAAACAAGAGGTATCTGACTCAAGAGAACTCGATAAGGTAGTCATGAACAGACTTTCTGGATGTCGTAGGATCAGGACAAGAGTGAAAAAAATGTAAGCAGAGTCACTGGGATGTTGAAAGAATGTTTCCTGAGTGGCTAGGAAGTGGAAAAAAAACGACTTATAAGAGTCGGTGGTGAAAGGAAGCATCAGTCACAGCTCTCAAGACGTGTACGACAACGATCACTAGTCAAGGAACTTGTGTAACCAGTCTTAATGAGTTAAGAGTCAAGGCCAGACAAACTTGATCTTCGTAACCACAAATAGATCAGTATGAATAGATAATTAACACACACACACACACACACACACACACACACACACACACACACCAAAATAACATAACACTCAATACATTTTCGTCTCTATCGCCGTCAAGTCTCGCAGAAAAAAAATAATAAATCCCCACAGCATCAACTGCACAAGATAATACACACTCCAACCTAAAGAATTATTAACGCCATCTTGCAGAGCATTTGCGAATTACTGAAAATGTATCTCACGTTCGATGAACGTGAGATAAACGAGATAAACGAGATAAACGTTCGATGAACGTGAGTCAAAAAAAAAACTCCATTGTTATTATTTAATAATTTTACCAATATAAAAAGTTAATGATCAGCTGTAAGATTGTTTAGGGATTTTTTCCACTCGTATATAAATGTGTTTATTCTCGACATATACGATGTTGTTCTTCAGAGTACGCAGTCACGGAGCTTGTGATTATTTTATAAGCTGTAAGGTATGTGCACTTTCTGGGACGGATGTGTACTTCGTGAGATGTCTGTGCGCTTCCTACAGGCTATGTTGGATGCTAATGGAGAAAGGGGGAAGGGGAGATTGAGTAGGACACATCCGTGCATCCTATGAGAAAATTAACGGTGGAATGGTTCAGCATCTTGGAATGGTTCAGCATCTTGGAATGGTCCAGCATCTTGGAATGGTCCAGCATCTTGGAATGGTTCAGCATCTTGGAATGGTCCAGCATCTTGGAATGGTCCAGCATCTTGGAATGGTCCAGCATCTTGGAATGGCCCAGCATCTTGGAATGGTTCAGCATCTTGGAATGGTCCAGCATCTTGGAATGGTCCACCATCTTGGAATGGTCTAGCATCTTGGAATGGTCCACCATCTTGGAATGGTCTAGCATCTTGGAATGGTCCAGCATCTTGGAATGGTCCACCATCTTGGAATGGTCTAGCATCTTGGAATGGTCCACCATCTTGGAATGGTCCACCATCTTGGAATGGTTAGCATTTTTGGAATGGTCCACCATCTTGGAATGGTCCACCTCTTAAAAATGGTCCACCATCTTGGAAGGGTCCAGCACCTTTGGGAATGGTCCCACCTTGGAAGGGTTCAGCATTTTGGGAATGCCCAGCCTCGGAAAGGCAGCATTTACCACGGCCTTTTTAAAGGAAAAGGGTGGCTACGAAGCATTATATGTGAGTTAATATAAAGTCTGAAAGGTTTACTGTAGAAAAAAGAGCTTGGGGCACCAGCATGTCAAGGGTTGTACGAGGTTTGCTAAATAAAAGAAATGGGTGAAGGGTGGTAGTATGGATAAGGGTAAGGTGAGGGGGTGAGTTATCAGGGGGTAACCCAGAAGTGTTGCTACTGGAGTGACCCACCCTAGAAACTACTGGCTGTCCCCTTCGGTGCCTTAGTGCATTTTGGACACCCTCGCCGTAGTGTTCATGTCAGGAAAAACTTGACACGGTTTTGTGTCAGGGAAATCGTTTGACTTAGTGTTTGGTCGGGAAACCCCTGACACGAGGGTTGTTTTGGGGAAGCCCCTTGCACGACGTTTGTGTCGGGGGAAACCCCCAAAACACGAGTGTTTGTGTCAGGGGAATCCCTGACGAATACACAAATGTTAAGTCAAGGACATTACCTAGGGGCAGCTACGGTTGGCTAGCCCTAACAACAAAAATTTCCCCTCCGGCTCGTACCCCGACAAAAACTCACTGTAAAAACTGCTCTGAAAAAAAACCCAAAAATACCTTAAAAAAATGTCGTATGAAAGAAAAAAACGTACAAAGGACACGAAATTTTCTTTTATTGGGGAGTAATGCGGGGACTTTAACGGCTTGAAGAGAGAAAAAACACAGGATTGTGTCGAGTCCACTGGTATCAGTGTTAAACAAACCACGGAGCAAAAAAAACTCAATTTCGGAAAAAAGGGAGGACAAAATTTGTCTTGCAGACGTAGGCGTCAATGAAAATGTTTAAGATTTCGGGAAATCACTTTCGGGTCACCGAAAATTTTGCCTTAACCCTAAAAGAAAAAAAACTGGGGTGCGTACCTTTAAAAGAGAGCAGAAAAGGATCAGCAGCGCAACTTTTAAATATGTGGGGGGATTACACTGAGCCCCAAAGGCTCCCCAGCGTGATCGGCAGGTGGGGAAGAGAGGAGAGAGAGAGAGAGAGAAAAAGGGAGAGAGGAGAGGAGGAGAGAGAAAAGGGGAAAAGGAGGAGGGGAGAAGAGGAGAGAGAGAGAGAGAGAGGAGAGAGAAAGGAGGGGGGGGGGAAGAGAAGGCCCACAAGATCCCTGGGGGTTTTAAAGACAGGTCCTTGTTTCGTCCCTAGGCCTGGCACGGCTCCAAAGGTTTTTCAGACTTGAGGCAGGGCCCTTCAGGGAAAAGGAGTGTGGGTGTGGGTTTTGTGTGTGGTTTGTGTGTGTGTGTGTGGTGTGTGTGTTTTGTGGTGTGTGTGGTGTGGTGTTTGTGTGTTTTGTGTTTGTGTGTGTGGTGTTGTGTGTGTGGGGGGTGTGTGTGTGGTTGTGTGTGTGTGTGGGGGTGTGTGTGTGTGTGTTTGTGTGTGGGGGCTCGCATCTTCGGGGAAAACAGACCCTTTCCCACCGACAGTGGGAAACGTCAGATTTAAACTTTCCCGTTACCTCAAGCCACTTTCCCCCCCAACTTGGTCGGGAGCGAGTTTTTTTTCTTATTTGTGATTAACAGAATTTTTCGAATTTAAGAGGGTATTTTTAAATTTACGCGAAATGCAAAAAAAACCCACTTGGAGATTCTAAATAAATTAAAAGACAAAACCCCACTGTTTACTTTGGGGGGGGGAGGCTGGGCCCGGGGGGGTAGGTTCTAGGGGAGTTCCCCCTAGTTGCGGAAATGTGTTGGTAATGGCCAGTCTCACCATTATAACACCGACGTAGCCCCCCCCCCCCCCCCCCTCTCTCTCTCTCCCAAGGCTTTTCCCCACGTAAATCGCGTAATAACGCCGTTATCAGAATTGAAGCCCTAATTTGGGGGCGCAGGCGTGATTACGCATAGGCAGCAAAGGGATATCGGTCACCTATCCCCAGCAAGGTCCCTCATCCTGGAAAAGCGAGAAGTTTCCTGAAATTGTGTTTGATGTCCGGGGGTAAGTGAAGGGGTGAAATCACGACCCCAGGAGATCCAGGTTTACAGGATGTCTAGGGGTGGTGGTGGGGAGTGGTGTGGATGAGTGGTGGTGGATGAGTGGATGGATGAGTTGCCCTTCATCCAAGGAGACTTGGAGGGGCCCGGGCCCCCGCATTCTTTTTTTAACCCTCAAAGGGACACCCCCTAACTGAACTTATGTATCTATATATATGCCTAAAGTTCACAAAAAGGCGAAATTATTTAGATTTTCTCTACGTCCACAGCAACCGAACCTGCAAACTTGTTCAGAGTACGCATTTTTTCCCGGATCCAGTGGTAAAGTACTGTGGATTTCGATAAGGTTTACAGGTTCGGTCCTGCTGTGGGTAGAGGGAAAAAAATTTTAACCCCACCACACCACACACACAACCAAAACACACACACACACAACCCCACAACACACACACAACTAAAACCCCGGGGGAAAAAAATGAACAGACAAAATTTTTATTTTCGTTAAAGGGCGCAGTACAAACAAGGGTACAAAAAAAAACCCGTTTTATTGCCATCTTTAAAGAGCAATACACACGAAAAATTTATCGCGAATCACCCGAGTAGAGCCCCTTAAATGGAGAATGAACTTGATCCTGGCCGCTGTTTCTTACTCTTGACCTTATACTCAGAGACGTATGTAAAAAAAAATTTTCCAAATTACGGGGGTTTATTTGCTGCCCCTTTCCCAAAGGGGAGGGTCCCTTTGGGATGCTAGTTGGGGGTTTCCCTTGATTCAAAGAATTGTCCCAAAAACACCCCCTACTTTCCTTCTTGGGGTTTAAAGGCAAAACCCCTTTCCAGGGGGAACCTTGTTTTGCTATTTTGATGGGTTCTTGATTCTATAAATTGGTGCTCACCATCACCCCCCTTAAAAAGGAAGGTGCTTGATCCTAACCCCCACCATAAACCACCCCCCCACCACCACCACCACCCCCCCCCATCCCACCACCACCACCACCACCACCACCACCACCACCACCACCACCCCCACCACCACCACCACCACCCCAACCACCACCACCCCAACAATCATCACCACCACCAACCCCACCAGTATTACTACAACCACCATCCCCATCACCACTACTACCACTACCACCAACACCATCATCAAGCACGTGGGAACTACAACTGTCAGCCAACGCAGAAAAAAACACACCTTCAGGATGTTTACTGCTGACCTAGACTGACGCTGCTGACAGCAGCAGTGAACGACGCACAGCTGTGTGGTGTTGTGGGGAGGTACTTACACGGGAAGAACCAGGCAGGCTCTGAAGGTGGCACTGTCGGGGCTTGGCACTGGTGATTGATACTGCTGCTGCTGGCGCTGGTTATCCTTGGTACCGCTGTTGGCACCAGGGATCTTTGGCACTGAGGATCCCTGGGACTGCTGTTGGTACCAGGGATCCTTGGCACTGAGATCCTTGGGACTGCTGTTGGTACCAGGGATCCTTGGCACTGAGATCCTTGGGACTGCTGTTGGTACCAGGGATCCTTGGCACTGAGATCCTTGGGAATGCTGTTGGTACCAGAGATCCTTGGCACTGAGATCCTTGGGACTGCTGTTGGTACCAGGGGTCCTTGGCACAGAGATCCTTGGGACTGCTGTTGGTACCAGGGATCCTTGGCACTGAGATCCTTGGGATTGCTGTTGGTACCAGGGATCCTTGGCACTGAGATCCTTGGGACTGCTGTTGGCACCAGGGATCCCTGACACTGAGGATTCTGGGCACTGCTTTTGGCCCCAGGGATCCTTAGCACTGAGGATCCTTGGGATTGCTGTTGGCACTGAGAATATTTGGCACCGTGCTAATGGTTCTCAAATTAAGTGTTCCATCAAGGGAGGGAAGGTGCCTTGATGCTTTCGAAAGACTCTTGATCCGAGGAGTTGGAGCTATCCTTCCTCAGATCAAACCTACTAAATTGCCAGTAGTCTCTCCCCAAGATGCGGTATGACCCCTACGGGCTTAGTCCTTCAACAATAATAAAAATAATAATAATAATAATTATTATTATTATTATTATTATTATTCTATAAATAATAATAATAATAATAATAATAATAATTATAATATCCATATAATTATTTACATCGTTTAGTGTTTAGTAGCGTTTGGTGTGTGTGTATGTACTCACCTATTTGTGGTTGCAGGGGTCGAGACTCAGCTCCTGGCCCCGCCTCTTCACTGATCGCTACTAGGTCCTATCTCTCCCTGCTCCTTGAGCTTTATCATACCTCGTCTTAAAGCTATGTATGGTTCCTGCCTCCACTATATCACTTGATAGACTATTCCACTTTGTGTGTGTGTGTGTGTTTGTGTGTGTGTGTGTGTGCGTGTGTGCGGTGTGTACGTGACCTTGGACAGTTCTCATGTGGGTTTCTTGTCGAACATTTTTCCAGTTACAGTAAGTTTTTTCGCTTTTCTGCGTTTTCAAATGCGTGTACGTGCGTGTACACGTGCGTAGTTGCACGTGCGTGTGCACGCGAATGGTTGTACGTGCTTGTGAGCACGCTTCATTGTGCCTGCGTGTACACATGCGTAGTTGTACGTACGTGTGACCACACCTCACTGTACTTGCGTGTGCTAGCATCAAATATTCTTACACAAATATTTTGATAAGTTAGGTTAGGTTAGGTTATGTTAGGTTAGTATAGGTTAGGTTAGGTTACGTTAGGTTAGGTTAGTATAGGTTAGGTTAGGTTAGGTTAGGTTAGGTTAGTATAGGTTAGGTTAGGTTACGTTAGGTTAGGTTAGGGTGGTATAGGTTAGGTTAGGTTAGGATAGGTTAGGTTAGGTTATGTTAGGTTAGTATAGGTTAGGTTAGGTTAGGTTAGGTTAGGTTAGGTTAGTATAGGTTAGGTTAGGTTAGGTTAGGGTGGTATAGGTTAGGTTAGGTTTGGTTAGGTTAGGTTAGGTTTGGTTAGGTTAGGTTAGGTTTGGTTAGGTTAGGTTTGGTTAGGTTAGGTTTGGCTAGGTTAGGTTAGGTTAGGTTAGGTTAGGTTAGGTTAGGTTAGGTTAGGTTAGGTTAGGTTAGCTTAGCTTAGGCTAGGTTAGGTTAGGTTAGGTTAGGTTTGGTTAGGTTAGGTTAGGTTAGGTTAGGTTAGGTTAGGCTAGGTTAGGTTAGGTTAGGTTAGGTTAGGTTAGCTTTGGTTAGGTTAGGTTAGGTTAGGTTAGGTTAGGTTAAGTTTGGTGCAACGTACTAATGGGACAGAGCAATTATACCACTCTGAGGTGTGTGTGTGGCAGAATCTGCAATAATCCCAGAATTCAGTCAATATCATTAATACGAAAAAAAGCGGAGTGAATAATTGTGAAAGTATTTCTTCTTTTCTAGGTCACCCTGCCTCGGTGGTCACCCTGCCTCGGTGGTCACCCTGCCTCGGTGGTCACCCTGCCTCGGTGGTCACCCTGCCTCGGTGGTCACCCTGCCTCGGTGGTCACCCTGCCTCGGTGGTCACCCTGCCTCGGTGGGAGACGACCGGTTTGTTGAAACTAAAAGTAAAAAGCATTAAGCATATATACGCTTAAGATAAAAAATACGGATCACAATACCAGAGTTAATAATATAAACAACCATAGATGTTTATATATCAGTGTATATACACTGAGGTTTTTACTCCTTTGTTTTTCTTTAGGTATTAAAGTATTCTTGACTGGTGACGGCATGCAACCTTTGAAGATCCTCATGTAGTCGATAGGCTTCAAACCTACGAACCTACGAACCTTGGAACAAGGTACGCAGTACTTTACCAATCTACCCACACTGGTCGAGACTATCTATGCTTCCTTGTCAGAGTTCACAGGTTCGATCCTATTGCATTTCTCAAACATACATAGGTTTGGATATCAAATTTCCACAAGAGGACTGGATCCTGAGGAGAGAAAGCGACGACCAGTGAGCCTCGCGGGGGGGGCGCCGTAAAGAGCCACGGGACGCACGCTGTTTGGCGCCCACCATGACTTTAAAACGAACACGAAATGAGCTCGGCGAGACGAAAGATGCCACGAAAACCTCAGCGGCCTGCTTTAAGATGGTTGGGGGTGGGGGGCTACGGATAGGAAGGGAGAAGAGGGAAGTAATAAGAAAGAGAGAGAAAGAGATGATGGGGGCAGCGCCCCCTTACAACTCACCGTAGTGTCCTCCCTCACCTTCAGTATAACTAAGGCTAAACTATCCAGGACTCTTTTTGTTCCAGTTACACTCCCCTCAAGGAAGGTTCCTTGATGTTGGTGAGGGGCTCTTGATTTAGGGAATTGGATCTGTGCTCCAGTTCCCCGAATTAAGCCTGAATGCCTTCCACATCCCCCCCTAGGCGCTGTATAATCCTCCGGGTTTAGCGCTTCCCCCTTGATTATAATAATAATAATCCAGTTACACTGTTTACACTCCCTCCCTACTTCCCTCCCTACTTCCCTCCCTACTTCTCTCCCTACTTCCCTCCCTACTTCCCTCCCTACTTCCTCCCTACTTCCCTCCCTACTTCCCACCTACTTCCCTCCCTACTTCCCTCCTACTTCCTCCCTACTTCCCTCCCTACTTCCCTCCCTACTTCTCTCCCTACTTCCCTCCCTACTTCCCTCCCTACTTCCCTCCCAACTTCCCTCCCTACTTCCCTCCCTACTTCCCTCCCTACTTCCCTCCCTACTTCTCTCCCTACTTCCCTCCCTACTTCCCTCCCTACTTCTCTCCCTACTTCCCTCCCTGTCAGCATAGTTGCTGATCCCTGTATTCCCTGTATTATATAGCATAGCATATTAGTATCCTCCATGTGCTTTAGACACGAGATCCCTCGTAGGCCTTTGGCTTGGTGTGACGTCATAGGGATACACATGGGCAGTGATCCCCCTGTCCCGTCCTCACTCGGCGGCAGACCTACAAGACGTGAACAGGCTTGGCACCGGGCTCCATCTCTCATCTCAGTCTGACAATATATCTACCATCCTACAAGTGTGTCTACTTTCAACCTGTGATATCTCCATTCAAGAACCCTTTACGATAAATGGTGACAGCGGTGAGCCTGTAATTCTGACGATTACAGCGATTTCTGGAGATAAAATTTCGACCAGCAAGACGGCCATTTCGTGTGACCAGTAGGCCTAACGACTACCGAGATTCACCCAGCCAGCTACCTCAAGCCAGCTACTCTACCAGCTTCTACATTATTCACTGGTCAGTCTCTTTGTATTAGTGGTTATCTGCTTTTTGTATTACTCCCGAGGGGTTGACCCGAGTTTGCAAAATAAGCCAGCTTCCAGTCTGTGGTGGGGGAGTCAGAACATCCCAGCCCAGTCAAGCCTAGCCTACTCCATCCAATTATTTTGCCTGCCAAGCCAGCTTCCACCCCTGCTGTGCTCATCGTGTGAAGTTATCAAGCTATTCTGTGTGAAGGGTTAAGATAAGCCAGCTAGCAACTAACCCAGGTGTCTTACCCCAGTACTCAGGCAAGCCACGTGACTAGTCTTCATCGCTTGTGATTCAAGTTCCAAGCATTCTGAGTGCTCCTTGTCATCCTTGTGGTGTTGTAGTATTTCGTGGGTTTCTTCTAAGCCAGCCGGCTTAGAATTATCTTCGCGGCAGTGTGGGTTTTCTCAGTGAGGCTTACGACGTTCAACCCATAAGCCCAACCACTCACGATCACGTGTGTCGCACTTTTTGCCGGTCTCAGACGCCTCGCTCAGCCATTACCCACATACCCAACTACAGTCGGCCATTACATCTCACCTACCTCATCAGTGTTTTGGTGCACTGCTAAGGGTTGTAGCCCATATTTTAAGGACCACATAGGGGGTCAAGAGCTAGAGAGTGGCGGGGCCATCTTTATAAAGCCTCCTG
>NC_069442.1:31439721-31460952 GCF_026875155.1 Cherax quadricarinatus
TGATCAATGTTGCCGAGGGAAGGCGGAGGCAGGGGAGAGTCAGTCTGAGAGCAATTTTTGGGTGTAATATAAGCAAAAATTTCGATTTGGGAATTAGGGGGAGGTGTGGGATTACCAAAACTGTTGTCCAGAGGCTGAGGAAGGGTTTTGAGGTGGTTGGGACATGTGGAAAAAGACGAAACAGAAAACTTCAAGAGTGTATCAGTCGTAGGGGAAAAGGGCGGGGTGGGGGTGGGCCTAGAAATTTTTTGGGGGGGGGGGTAAAGGGGGTTTTGTGTCAAGGGCTTGGCTTCCACGGGAAAATGCGTGAGGTGTTTGGGGGGATAAAGGGAGACAAATGTTTTTTAATATTTGACGTGCTGTTGGAGTGTGATAAAGTAACATTTATGGGGGGTTCAGGAACCGGCGGGCCCGGACTTGAGCCCCGGGAATGGAAAGTACAGTGCCTGCATTCTAAGGGGGGTTAATGTTGAAATTGAACATTATAGCATATGGGAATCTTATTCAGAAATTTTCGCCACACAGTGGCTTCATCATAAAATAAAAAAGAGGAAAGGCGAAAGGGAAAAGGGGGGGGTTTTGGGGGAGGATCAGTCCTCACCTGGAGTCGATGTGTTCAGTCCATCATCTTGTAGATTGATGGAAAAGATTGATGACGAACACATCGACTCCGGGTGGGACTTCACCTCACACTCCTCCCTTACGCCTTCCTCTTTGTATTGGACTGAGAAGCCCTGTGTGGCAAAACTTCCTATTATGATCCCCCAAATTCGATAAGAACAAAGAAAGGGGGAAACGCAGCAGGGTGTTTGGCCCTATAGGAGTCCTTTACAATTCATCCACTAACAAAACATTTTTCCCAACCCAATTTTCAATGCACCCTGTGTTCTATTTAACAACGTGTCTGTTTTTTTTGAACCATTCATTTCTTTTTCTTTCCCGAACGAACGTTTCAAAAATAAAAATGGACTTAGTTTCATTGTGTCCTTTTTCTTTCAAGTCGGGAAACTACCAACTTTTATTTCGAGAGATGATAAAAAATAAAAGATAAATATTTTTTTTATTTTGCAGGACATCCGACACCTGAGGCGACTCTTATTGTCAATTTCAGGGACCCCACACCGAGGGTGGCTCTTACTGTGACAATACTTCAGGGATCCCGACACCTGGACTGATCTTTTTTTGTCAATACTTCGGTATCCTGACACCTGAGGGTGGCTCTTGTTGTGCAATACTTAGGGATCCTTTCACCTGAGGGTGGCTCTTGTATGTCAAAATTTTGGTACCACACTGAGGGGTGGCTCTTGTTGTGTAATACTTCATTTTTCGGCACAATAAATTTGATACTTTAGTTCAATACTAAATGACTCTTGATTGCCAATATACTGTTACAAAACTGAAGATTTGTAAAAACTGTAATATTTTTAATACAGTGCTAACTAAAAAAAAAGTTAAGTAAATTAATATACGAAATCATTATTAATCATTAGTTTAAAACATCTGAAAAACTGTGTTTTAAGACAAATCAAGACAGGTGTTGATGAAAATTCACACTCGCTAAACACCCTTCTTCTCAAGAAACACGACTCTCACCAGATTTATTAAATATGAAACACCAAACGTTCAATTTTCTTAAAGGCTTTCTGAAAAATGTAATTTACTACAACACATGAAACTCTTTTGGGAGAAAACCATTCATTTTTGTGGTCTGAAAAAATTTTCTTAAAAAAAACTTTAAAAAGGCACTTTATCTTTTTTCATACGGGAGAGAAACCATATCAGTTTTCAAAAATGCCAAAAGATTTTTCGAAAGGCTACCTGTATGTACTGAAAATCATATGGAGAAAACCATATAGGTTCAGAATGTATAATACCTTTCTCATAATCAACATTATAAAATCACAAAGAAACCCAATACGGGAGAAAACCTTTCCATGTTTCAGTTTTCAAAAGCTTTAAAGAAAACCTCTTTATACATCACTTTAAAGGCCTACAGGAGAAAAAACCTATCTGTTCACAATGCCAAAACTTTCACGAAGGTCTGACTTAGTATGTCACATAGAACTCATACTGTGGAAAAATTTTTCTCCGGGAGGGGGTATCGCCCCTTCGGGCCCTTTCAGCCCCTTCACCCCTTTCACCCCTGATTGGCCAAGCCCTCAAAGGGGGCGGTGTCTTGTTTATTGCTAAGGGGTAATTTACAGATGCACCCACGAGAAAGGACCCTGCCCCCTTGAGGGGGTTGAAAAGTGATTTTTAAAAAGACAGTAAATCTCTTACTTAGCAAAAATTAAGGAAAACCCTGCTCCCACTTTATCCCTGTGTAAAATTTTGTCTATGCTTAAGACACAAAAACAAACTTTCTGTTTTGCTTCACGAAGGTGAAAAGGGATGAAAGGTACAGTCACTTTTTTTTTGTTATTGGGGCAGGAGGCTTGGGGGGGTGTGGCGTGGAGATTAACTTTGACTCTACTACAGAAAATGAGCCGGATAACCAACAAAAACACTGTCTTGCTTATGTGGACAAAGTGTCTCACAAAACACGATAAACAAAAGAGAAGTGTGACAGCTTCCTTTGATCATTGTAAACAATAAGAAAAAAATCTTGTGGAACATAGTGTACCATGTGCTTTCCTAGACAAGGGAAAAACTGGCCCTCCAAGGACACTTCAGCTTCATAAAAGTCACCGATCCCTTCGAAGGTTTGGAACACCATAGCTACGTTACATAGAGAAAGGTAGTTACGAATTTCTTGTAACGGGGATTGCGCAATTTTTGAGTCAAAGGGTTTGTAATAACCTATAATCCAGTAAGGTTTGGATTTTTGGGGGCCCAAAAAAGTGGTATTTCGCAGCCATCATCGGAAATATGTGACATAAAACCCCCTGGGGTAATTTATCTTACAAATGTATCTTTTTGATCTCGTAGTAGTAACCGTTACCAGACCCAGTGTCCCGTGGACTCAACGCCCAAACCCCGTCTCTCGGGTCATGTCTATTCTTTTCGCTGACCTGGCATTTTTTCAAAGCCCCCTCTAGGGGTACTGGGCCCCCAGTCGTAGTTGACAAGTGAGCGAGGAGAAAAGGTAAGGCGGTCAGGGCTCTCTTACATTCTGTAATTATAAATAACACCTACTGAGATTTCTTACCAACCCAAACTTCAACTCCACAAAAAATGGTGACAGCGGTGGGGCGTGGATTTACGTTTTTAAGGGGTAATTCAAGAAGTTAAAGGCTTTTTTTTGGGGTAGCGGCGGGGTCAAAGGTGAACCCCCCACCACCAGCCACTACCCTAAAACCCACCCCCAAGCCTGCAACCTGTTCAGCCATTTCAAGTTCCTGGCTAGTTTCGTGGCTAATTGCTTCAATCCCGAGGGTTTTGCCCCTTTTTTTGCAATAAAGCCAGTCAGTAAGCCAGACTGGGATGTGCCCAGTCACCTACATCCACCTGTCTCCTGTCACCAACTGCTCCTCCTGTTTTTGTGTATCGTTAAAAATCTTCCGTCAGCCATTCTCGGGGGGAACCCAGTCAGCCAACCCACTTCAAAACCCACTGAGAAGAAAAGTAACCCGCAGTAAAAGAACCCAAATTCCTCTAAGTATGTCTATATCGCTTTGTGCCCCTTTTGGATGCTAAAGGGGTTTTCCCCTTTTTCCTGGGAAGGGGGCTTATCAAGCCCTTCGGGGGAAGGGGGGTGCGCGGCAGTGCCCCAGCGAGATCTCCACCCACCATACTCTCCCACCCACCTATTTCCCCCACCCCCATCAATCACCCCCCCCAGCCACCCACCTCATTACCTGTGTTGTTGTACCTTGTCCCGGGTCCAAACTTTTTTGGCTACAAATTGGTCAAGAGTTGTGGGTGACCCCAACAAAAAAACCCCCAAATTTGAGAGTTCCCCGAGAACGGCTTTTCTTCCCCAACAGTGATGTGGGACGTCAGCCCTCACCGCGCAGGACAACCTCATCCTTTACCCTCATCCCCATAATCCCCGACCTCCCGACTTCAGTGAAAATTTAGAACATTTTTTTTGCATTTAAAACATTTGATGTGGAGACTTTTTATAGAAATTGCTTGTGTACTCTAAACCTGTGTTTCATGAAAATGCAGATTTCTTGACTCTTATTTTACAATATTTTTCGTGTTTTCATTATCTTATTTTTTTTATTCTGTTTTTTTTTAGGGGACTCCTGTCTCTAAAAGTTTTATTGTGTAGTGACCAGTAGTTACTCTGTAAAGTGATTCATTTTTTTTTATTGTATTCTTTCAGCGTTGTTTTATCCAGTAATTGTCATTGTATTTCATGCAGTGATATTCACCCCAGTATATAAATTTTCCATTTTTTCTATGTGTTCTTTTTTTTTTCGTATGCCACAGTGTCTCATTCCTCAAATTTTTTTTCGCAGCTGTTACCATTATTTTTGCCAAAAATTTTTGTGATCAGTCACAGCAAGATTTTTTTGTATTTACATCAGTCACAGCAATTTTTTTGTAAAAATTTTTATAAAAAAGGAAGTGTGCCCTGCCACGTAAGTTTTAACCTACCTTTTTTTCCTTTGTTTTATTTTTTTCATTTTTTTATATTTTTTTTGAACAATTCACTCTTGATGCAATTTAAATTAAATTTTTAAACGTAAAGTTTTTTCCCTTACTTTTGTTGGAAAAAAATGTTTTGTCAATTTAAAATTAAAGTTAAAGTGTTCAATCATTTATTTTTTTTTTTTCAAAATTTTTATTTATATTTTACTGATTTTTCCCCCAGTGCACTTTATTCCGCGTGATATTTCTACACTTTATTTTTTGCACTTTTCTCGGAATTATTTTTTTTTTTATTAATATTTTATGAATTATATTTTAATTCGTTTATGTTTTCTTAAAAATTTTTTTAAATTTTTCCCCATTTAACAATTTTAATTTTTATTTTATATTTTTTACATTGATTTAAAATTTAATTAATTAATTTCTTATTAGAAAAGAGAAAAGACACCTTTTTTGCATTTTTTCAGTCTCCAGTAATTTTTTTCCTTGTATTTTCAATGAAAATTTTTTCTTGCCCAATGCCCCTCCATTGAGTTGTCCTTTCTCTTGCAAGTGTATTTAAAAATTTTTTTTTATTACTTCTCGAATTATTGTATATTTTTTTATTTTAAATTTTCTAAATTTTTAATCATTTTTTTTGTTCATTATTTTTGCCTTTTTTGTTCTCGTCTACTTTGCCATTATGCTCACAACCGTAAAGTGATACTTTAGTGAATGTCCACTCAGCCCTCTCGGGCTATTGCTGCTCCTTCTCATCCCACAGTTCTTCCGCTGAAGACCGACCAGACACCGAATATTATTATTACTCGGATTCCCTTGATGCGTTCCTTTATTAAAGGGCCATGTACATAGTCTTAAAGCATGGTTTGCAGCCCGTTCCGTGCTAGTGCTCAGTTGAAGGTCCTCCTTCAAGGAAAGTTTTATCAGACTTCAAAAGAGCTCTTTTCGTTTCCCTGCTGCTGTTCAGTTGAGACTCCTTGATATGCGAGACTTCAGGAATCTTACTAAGTGGTCAAAATAGGGGAACTGTTTTCTTCTTTCCTTGCCCCAGTAAAAAAAGCTGATCCATATGTCTTTTCTTGGGGGACAGTGAATGCTACACCCAGAGTAATGAATCTTTGAGGCATTGCTGTTAGATTAGACAAACTTTTTCATTTTTATAAATGCTGTCCAATCATCATTTTTGTCCCTGACGAGGATAACCATCCACACATCGTTTCAAAATTTTGGCGCTTTGGAGAAATTTAAAAAACTAACCACCTGCTTCTGTGTGTGCTTGAGGCTCATCCTCCAACTTGAGATGGAACCACTTACAGCCTTAACATGTAGTTCCTTGTGCCCCCGGGGTTTTTTCCCCTTGTTCAAAAGTAATGTCACACATACCTCAGTCTCACCCCCTCTTTTTTGCGCCACAGAGACAAACGGGGTTCGTCAACCATCTCAGAGATCCCCAAAAAAAACAGTTAAGAGCGTTAACCCCTCAGTTTCATAGTAAAATTCAGAAAACCATAGTCGGGGGAAATTTGTTACAACTGTGGTTTCCGTGGCCATATTGCAATTATTGCCCCTATTTTTACCCAAAAGAGACGCGTACGATGTGAGTCCCAGATCTTCCCTACGACTTTTCATAGAATAAGGACATGACACATCGAGGGGAATGCCCTATAACCTTCAGTACTCTAGTCTTTCCCCGGGGCCCTTCCACCGCAGAACCCGTAAGGGAAAAAAATATCGTGGTTCTCAAAAAAACCAGAAACCCGGTAATTCTTCCAATTCTCAAAAATAACCAAAACCAGGCTCGTTCTTCCCAAATTTGGGGGATTCGAGCGCCCCATCAAACCCTCCCCGGTGACAGTAGGGGATAATAGTTTTCCACCCCCTTACAAATTCCCTTTTAACCTTAAACAGTCTCGAGTTTGAAACCCGGGTGATGATGTTGCTTTATTGTCTCTGACATAGATGATTTTTTGGGTGAATAGAACAAGTCTTTTCGATGACAAACCACCTTTTTGTTTGCACTAACTTTCCCTGCAACCATAGGCCCTATAGGAAGCATCTTTAAAATGCGCCCTTCATTTGTTCATGGACTTGGTTTCGCAAGTCAATATTATTAGGTCTGTTTTTTTTTAAGGGAAACAGTTACCTGTCCTTCCGTAGAACCGACTCATGTGCCTCCCTTAGGGAGTATTGGTTCTCACCCGCGTGTCCCCAAAGGGCGGACTTCAGTAACCTTTTCTATCCAAGGTAAACTTTTCGTTTTCCCTTTCCCGTTGTCGACCCGTTACTTTCCCTGGTGCCTTCTACTGGGGTTTGCTTCATGCGAGCTTACTCATTGTCTCGACCCTTATCTTGGCATGCCCAAATTGAGACTTGATCGTTCCATTCTGGGGGTTTCCCTGGTCAGAAATCTGTATACTGCTAGATATGATGTACGGATTAATCTTTACAAGCTAATGTATTCTCCGTAGCGAAACCCAAGCGGTCAGGGACTGGGAATTCTGTCACTTTTCCCTCAGTGTTCCACCTATACCTTCAATTTCAGGGTGTCCATCCTCAAGTTCCGAGGACCCAGATTGCCTGAGTGCACAACCTATCCCTCAATCCTGCTAGTTCGAGTAGTAGTTTCCCCACAGGGGACGCCTTTTGGGAAAACATTACTTGAAACTGTTAAAAGCCATCCTTTTTGATTACTGCCGTCTGCAGAAAGACGTTTTTGTTCAGTGTTTCTCCACAGAGTGTCGTAGTTGTTCCAGTTTCCAGATGGTGAAAAAGTCCCAGTTTACCTGATTCTTGCAAAGTAAAAAGGGGTTTTTTGTTGAACCTCCTTACTGTTTTTAAGAGATAGTAAGATCCATTTTTACCTGGCCCAAAATTCTGGTCACAGTGTTCGCCTCAGGCAAATCCCAATCTTTTGACCTTGTTCACATCCTTATCCCGTTAGGTAAGTGAGTTGTCACCTGACCATGGGTCTTTCTATTTCTGCCGAAGAGACTCATCCACTTTCAATGGATCAATCTTTCCACCCTAGGAAAAGACTTAGTCCCCCTGACTTCCCAGATGAAGTCAAGCGTTTTTTTGACTCGTTAAAAACGTCGTTAAGCCATTTTCTTTACCGGTAGAAGATGGGTATAACGAACTTATTGCCCTCTATTCCACTTTAACCTGGACTAGCCTATCACTCCTGCTACAAATGCCCCATTACAATTTTGTCGCAGAAGAATGCAATCAAATGCTTGAGATGGGTTTTGCCCCGCAATTCACCTTGGGGTGCACCCTTGATATAGTACCTAAGGGTGGTCTTGGGGCCCCCGTAATTGACTTTAGGAAGTTTAAACCCAAAACCATTCCCCAACGCTTTCCCCCTCCCTTACGGGTGATCTTTTATGAATATCGAGATAAAAAGTCTTTTCAACCCCCAATTTTTTACAAGGGTTTTGGGGAAGTCCCTCTTCACGAGGACAGCCAAGAGCTAACTGCATTCTCCCCCTCCTACAGGTCATTATCACTTCCTCCAAAAGGCGTTTGGGTTACGATCTTCCCCATCCGTTCTCAAGGGTCAGACTAAAATCTTTAGAGGTCCCATAGGTAAGCACTTATGGTGTACTTAGATGACGTAATCGTCTTCTAAAGACGTGGATCACACTTGAAAAAATTGATGTAGTACTTGGGAAAATTGAAGAAGCCAATTTAAAGATCAAACTGTCTAAAAGTCAATTTTTTAGATAGAAATTTAAATTTCTTGGGCACAGTCACTCCTAGAGGGGTTACGACGACCAAAGAAGTACGCGTACAAATTTTCCAACTCCCCAAAAAGCTGATGGGGTAAGTCCTTTGTGGGCTTAGCAGGGTTTTTTTAGACCTTCATTGCCAATTTTTTTTTTCCTAGCGCTCCCCTAACTGAGTTGCTTAAGAAAGATGTCCTTTTGTTTGGACCTTTCCCTCAAAAAAAGGCATTCCAAACTCTAAAAGAAAAACTAACTTCTGCTCCAATTTTTAAATTTCCAATTTTTCTAAGCCCCTTCTATTGACAACTGATGCAGTTCAATTGGATAGGGGCCGTACGCTCAGAAGACCGATGGCAATACAACGCAGTTGCATTTGCTACCCAGTCCTTACAAAGGCTAACGAAATTTTAAAAGTAACTGAGCAAGAAGCTTTTCAAAAGTATTGTCTTTAAAGCACTTCCCAGACATTATTTTCATACTCTGTTCTGTCTTTAAAACCAGCTCCACGGTACCCCTTTTTCCGAACAAACAACCACTGGAAGGGTTTGCCAAGGAACCTTGATATCCAAGATTTTAATCCCACCTTTGAGCATTTACCTGGCAAGTCAAATGTAGTCGCAGATGCCTTTCGCGACATGTTTTGTATGTAACTGCAGACCCTCCATTTAGTGTGAAGATGAAAAAATGCTAAAAAAGATCCCATGGGTTGTGGATTCGATTCCTCTCCGGGGGATCTTTTTCTGCGTGAAGCCCCCACACCCATCATGACTTGTCATAACCAAGAATTTCTGTATCGAACGCCCAGTTAGGATCCCAGCAGAAGATATACCAGTTTTGTAATTCCACAGTCACTAGTGAATGTACCAAAAAGCATTCACGTGTCCAGGGGGTTTCACACCCGGTATGGGTGTTAAGTAAAACAAGCCAGTTTTTAAATACTTTTTTGGGCCCCGAGGCAACGATATTTTTGAGTAGGTTAAGAAATGTAGTGTCTGCAGCAAAAATAAAGGGAATGCTAATGGTCCTAAACCCAATCCCGTAATCCAACTACTAGCGAACCTTGGGAAAGAGTTGCGCTGATTGTTAACAATTTCCAGTTCCCTCCCAAAGGGAACAAACACTTGTGTTATGGTAACCATTTCACCAGATATTTGGGGGTTAGTTCCTATTGCAGATAAGACTGCCGAACGTAGCTAAAGCGTTTAAAGAACGCTTTTGCAGGCAAACCATCCTAAGTCCCTAGTAACAGATAATGGGGGTGAAATTTTGTAATAGATTCTTTAAAAAATTTTGTCCTTGTACAAGATCTCTAAAACACCATTGTTCCTCATCATCCGCCGAATGGGGGTTAGCGGAACGAACCAATAAGAAATAATTTAGTTTGAGAGCCACTATCAATCCCAGTGAAACTTGGGATGAAGTTTACCTGATGTGCAGTGTGCTATAAATTTTGCTTACAATGTTTCTAAGGGGACACTCCACTTATGCATTTTAGGGGTAGATAAACGTTTTTTTCCCATGGTTGTTAATTCTAATCCGAAACCAAATTACAAACCCCGATATTTATAGCAAAATCGTACCCGCTTAGCTAAAGTGTTTTTAAAGAATCCCTGAAAAAACTTCATAAATCAAAGCAAATTTTCAAGAGTCCAAACACTCGAGCAAAGCCATCCAAAATCAAAGTAGGTTTGAGAGTTATGCTGATTAACTTTAACAAAAAGTCTGCAATGCCAAAACTTTATCAAAAGTTTGTTTTGGGCCTTTTTGAGTAGTTAAACTCACTGTAATAAGTAAAGGTTAGAGAGTTATAATGGTCAGTATAAGAATGCATCTGATCATAGAAATTTTTATGTGATATAATGATTCCAACCCAGACTAATGGGGACAGACTCTGGCAATTCCTGATCCTGTCTCTCTTCCTCTGATACCGTCAGACGACAACCTGAAGTGTTATTTCCCCCTTACCGACAGGGATTTAGAAACCCAAGTATCTTTTTTTAACTTTTCCCAAATTTAGATTTCCTCAAAAACAGCATGAGTTAGCCAATGCTACAAGTTTGATCCCCCAGAGATGACACCCCTTCTGCATATGTCAATCTCACCCCCAGCAGAGTTGGGGTTAAATGTAAATAACCTGTATAGATGAATAATTTCAGTATCAACTTTTAAAAATTCAAGAATTTTTTTTTTTGTGTTCATTCTCTCCGCATTTTTGAGAGTTAACAGTCTAGATTTATGCACCGAATCTGCCTTTCTGTTAAAACTCTTTTTTTTGTAAAAATTTTTCCTTCCTCAGAATCCTTTAGTTTCCACATGAATACAGACGTGATCAAAATTTTTTTTTTATAATTTTGTAATCTCAACGAGGTTTCGTTGTTCTTTTTGTTGATTTTAAAATTGTGCTTAAAATACCTTGAAATTGCTTTACATTTTCATTAAGTAACCCTTCCTTTCCAAAATGTTCTACTTATGTTTTTTTTTTAAAATTGTTTTAATTTTTTTGTGTATTTTGGGACATTGGATAGAATCAGCCCAACCTTTAAACCTGAAAATCTCTGTTTGAAATTAGTTTTTGGGTCGGCCCGAAAATACTTTAGCGTCCCCGGGCTCTCGGGAAATTTAGAAACCCATTCCGTCCCCAAATTGTCCGTGGCCTCACGCCCAACCCGTCTCTCTGACCACTTTTCTATTCATTTTTGGGCGCGGACCTGGCATTTTTAAAAGCCCCTTATGGGCCCCCGGGGGGCCAGTCGTCAGTTGACAAGAGGAGCGGGGAGACAAGGTAAGGGCCCGGTCGGGGCTCTCCTACATATCTTTTAATTATACATAAAAACCCGCCTATGGGGTTATTTCTTACCTAATCCACGTGTCAAACCCTCCCACATGATTAGGGGACAGCCCAATTTTGGGTGAGGGTTTTTCGACAGCTTCTAGACCTAACGCGGGGCGGTTGAAAAACTTTACTGTCATTTATCAGCTAAGTTTTTCATTATATATGGGTTAAAATAAACACAGCATGTTAACCCCCAAATTTCTCAACAGAATTTTTGGGTCCTTCAAACCCGGGAATAAAGACCAAAACTTGGCCCCAAAAATATGGGTTTTACATTTTGTAAAAAAAACCTATGAGAAAGGCCCTTTCGAAAAAACTGTAAAACTGTTTTTTAAAAAAATAAAAAATCAGTAAAAAAGGGTCCCTCCAGATCAATCACAGAGAAGGGGCGGGCCAAAAGAAAACGGGGCTCACCCAGCATTCCCCAAAAAAGAAAACGGGCGTCCCCAAGGGGACCCCCAAAAAAAACGGTTGGGGGATACTCCACCCCCGCACCCATTTGCCCCAATCCGAAAAATGCTGATTAAGAAAACCCAGAAAACCCAAAGTGATTTTGTTTGTCTGAGTGAAAAATTTTATCACAGTGTTTATAAGTTTATAAACAGAAATTAAGAGACAAATTTGGTTTAAAGTTTTTTCTTTAGATCACCTGTTATTTTAAAAGGGAAAATTAAATATAAAGGGGTAAGTTTTTCAAATATATTTTAAACGGGGAAAATTTTTATTATGGTAAGTAATATTCCATGTAAATTTTACAGTTTTACATGACTTTTATAGTGTTTTAAGTAAAATGAAGTTTTATAACTTCGTTATTTTTTTTAATCATCAGGTCGGGCTAAACCACAGCAAACAAGCCATAAACACCAGACACATGTCCCCTGTCCCCTTTCAGGTCATTGCCCCTGGGGTTTAAGCTTAGGGGGTCAAGTGTTGACTCGTTTTTTGCTAAATTAAGCATAAAAAAAAAACTCGGGCTGTTTTTATACAGGGGGGTTTTTTAAAACACTCAAAGTGGGTTTCGGGAAATTTTTAAATTAAAACCCCTTAAAAAATGGCTTGTTTAAAAAACTCGGGTTTTCATTTTTTACGGGACTAAGATTACCCCAATTAGAAATCAATTTCAGTCTTTTTTAATTAACCCCCCCAAAGGTTTAAAATACAAACATAGTTTTTTGATGATCTTGGGGTAAAGTTTTAAATTTATTTACAAACGAAAGGAAAAAATTTAAACCCAATTTCCCCACATTATAAGAAAAAATTACTTAAATCATCCATCAAGGTTGAAATTAAAAATTTTTTGGAAAATTTTTTAGTGTCAACAATTAAGGTGGACAGGGGACAGGCTTTTCTCCGCAAAACCGTCAAAAAGGGGCCCTACTTCTACTAGGGGTTTAAAAACACCTTTTTACCCTGAAAACAACAAAAAGGGTTGTCCCATTCCCAAAGTTTCCCTACTTTGGTCATTACCTTTTTTCCCAAAGGCCCAAATTTATGAAAAAATTAAATTAGGGGTTTTTAAATCCATAGAAAATTTTAAACGAACTGACATAGAGGAAAATTGCAAATTTCAATTACTTAAATGTCTTGTAAAAGGGAGAACCCTTAAAACTGTTTAAAGTTTTTCCCCCGGTGGTAAAAGGCAATTATCAAACACCCCTTACTGTCTTGGGCAGACAAATTAACTTTGATGATGAAAAGGGGCTAGAGTTGGGACATGCAGTTTTTAATATCAAGCTTGAAGCCCCCCAAAAACTTTGGGTTTTTCGACTTAAAAGGCTTTTTAAAAAACTTTTTAGACAATAGTCTCAATTTTAATTGCTAAAATTGACCAAAGGGGACAATGTGTTTGGGTTTTTATCAGGGGTATTGTAAAAGAAAATTTGTCACCAAAAAACAAGGGGAACGTTTAAAATATTATTTTCAAAAAACCCCATTTCATTTGTGAAAAAAAATTAGCAATGGTTTACAAACAATAGTTTCATGCATGCAAGCAACGAGAAAAGGGAGAAAAATCCAAAAAATTCCAGGGGGATAATAAACCTTAACTCCGGGTATAAAAGAGTTTACCTACCCCCACAAAACCACAAAATTTGGGAAAACCCCATTTAGGCTTTTATCAAGCTGTGAATACAATAGACGGGAAACAAATGCCCATACATAAACGTACCCCAAAAATGGAAAAATTTTTTTGAGGGAAAAACACTTTTGGGCCAGTTTTTGGGGTATTCAATTCAATAAAAGGAGGCACTTTTAAACAACGTGTTCTTCGGGCTGAAAAAATGCATAAAAGGGTTTTTGGGTTTGGAACAAAAGGGAAAGGAAATGCTCATGAAAAAAGTTTTTAAAAATGAAAAGGGTATGCATCATACGCATTATCCCAAAATCCTTTTGCTAAACAGGGGCAACCCCCACAAAAATCGGGAATTTCAACAAGAAACAGTTTAAATGTGAGAGGAAAAGTTTTAAAGCAAGGGCTCCCCGATAGCTCGATTGAGTTATCTAATAAATTACAAAAAACCCAAATTTTCTAACACAAATTTGTCAAGGCTCAAAAAGGGTTCCCCCCTTTAAGAAGACCCGTTTTTTGCAGAAAATGAATAAAAAAACCCCAACCCAAAAAATACAGTTAGAATATGGTTTTTTCCCAAATTCTGGTAAACAACTTTTTGACCTACCAAAAAAACTTTTTGGTTTTCTAAAAAAACGGGAAAAAAGCCGTAGAACCCTGTGGTAGTAGATGTTTTTCCTAATTCTGTGCAGATCCGGGTTTTAAAGGGAAACAGTTGCAGCACTAAAAAGGCAGCTAAGGTCAAGTTAGCCTGCCCCTGACAAAAAAAACGGACACAATTATTTAAATTTGATTTAATCATTGGGTGATTATTATCACTTTTTTTGTCCCAAAATTTTGTAAGAAAACCCATGATGTTCACTTGCGGAAAACAGAGGAGGCCAAAATAAATATGGGGATCCCCCCCCTCTAAAAATGGGAAAGAAGCTGATATTGATTCAGGGGGAAAAGGTACTATTTTACGAGAAAAACCGGGGATCATTACCACAGAAAAAAATTATCTTTCTGGAAGAAATAATGAACCATTAAATAAGTTGTGGGATTTAAAAGGGGGAAAAGGTTTATTGTGTAAAAAAACCAAACCCCCAAACAAGAGTCCAATTTATAACCAATTTTTGGGCCCATTTGTCAAATATAAAGATGGACATTTTGGGGTTAGGTTCCCCAGGGAAAAATTAAATCCACCACATCTCCCTTTCCCAATTTATCGCATGGCTTTGGGGACAGATGAAAGCACAAATACATGAGCTCAGGAAAAAACCCCAGAGTTCGGGATGTCTATGTTTAATTTATCAACAAGAACGGGGGGGAAACAAAAAAATTCATTGGGGAATTAGTCGAAGAAAAGTTGAAGAAAAAAGTTTCATTTTTCCCCCCCACCAGGGAAAGTCGGGGAAAAGATTCTAAAACCCACCCCCACTACTGTTGATAAAAATTGCAGGCCGGGGCCCAAAAAGATGTACCCCAAGTCTTAAGACTTTTATGATGAGGGGAAACCCTCACTAACTGAGAAGCTTGGAGAGTGCTTATAAAATTTTCGCAAAAAAACCCATATCCCCTACAGGGGATTTTTCCCAAAGGTTTTTCTTAAGAAATGACTACAAGAATAAATAGAGTTTTATACTCATTTTGTGGCCTGAAAACCCAAAAGACCCTCAAATTTCCTTTGGAAAATTTAAATTTTTAAAACCCAGTATTTTTTGGGTTGCAACACCCCTTTTCCATTCTTACTAGAACAACTCTAAATACACATTTTAAGGAAAAACTAAAATCCTTCAAAGAAGTCTTAAAGAAAATTTTTTATTGTGGGCAATCTTCAAGGTACTGTGAATAAAGAGGAAAATTTTTAAAACCTTATACAGAGAAGCTAACAAGGAAGAAAGAAGCAAATATTTTCCTCAAGGGGTTGGAAAAAAAAAATTAAAAACAATTAAGGGGAAAAAAATCAAAAAAGATTTCCCCGAATATGAAAATTCCCCCATTTTTCAAAAAAATAAAGCTGGGGCTTTAAATTTGGGAAAAACAGGGAAATACTTTGAGTCTCAAAAGGGGTAAATAAAAAAATCATGCAGTCCACTCACTAAACGTAGTTTAAATGTCAGAGGTTCACAATGTTTTTTTATTTCTAGGACCGTCTAACACCAAATTCCCATAAAAGGGGAAAAATGCTTATGCAAATGCATTTGGAAAAAATCAAAATTGGGAAAGGGAGGAGAAACTTGCCTATAAAAATGAGTCAAGCCCTGGGTTTAAATATCCCAAGGGGTTTAAACAAAATTCATCAAATTTAAATTTCCCCGACAAATAGGTCAAGAGGGGAAAAAATTACCCCAATTTCATTTGTTCTGGGATGCGTCAACCCCAAAAGGTTTTTTGGGGCTGTAGCTTACATGGGGGTTTAAAGCTGAAGGAAGTACACTAATTCTTCAAAGGGCCCGGGGAGCACCCTTAAGGGCAGAACAGGGACCACAATTGGGAAATGACACACTCTATGTAGGTACAAGAAAAAGTGGTTCTATTCAAACAAAATACTTGATATCTCACTATTTAGGAAAAACCTGTTCCGGAGTGATAATGAAACAGCTCTCCGTGGTTAAGAAATAATAAGAGTTTAACTGGGCATGTTACAGAACAAAGTAGCAAAAATAAAAGAAAAGCAGAGAGTTATCTCCCTTTTTCCACGTCCAAACCCCAAAAGAAACCACTGACTGTTTTCACGTGGGTCCCACCAAAAAATTTGTGAAAAAATAAATTTGGCTCCCCCGGGCCGAAAAAAGGGTCTCTAATGGGAAAAAAACTGGCCTCAGCAAAAAATTATTTTTGCCAGAAGAAAAAAATCTGCTTTAACACAAACAAAAAAAGTTTTGGGAAATAGCAACACAACAAAAAAATAGGGCATTTATGGAAACTAAATACTCATCTTTGGGTTAAAAATCTTAAAGTTTCAGCTCTTGTCTTTTTTTAAATTTTTAAGGAATAAAACCTGAATTTTTAATGGGCTTTAAACCCCCCAAATACTGGGGAAACTAATACAGAAAATGTTTTCCCCTTTAAAAAATAAATTTTTTAGAAAAACAAGATAAAAAACCCCCAAAAAAAACCCGATTTATTTTAATTTTTTTAAGGGGGTTTATCTCGACTCAGGAAAGAAAAAAAAGGGTTCGAAAAGGGAAAAATCTTAATTCTCACAAACCCAAAGAAACCATACCTCCAATATGTTTCCCCCAAAAATCATTGGGTAACAAAACTATTTTTGCAAAACGCCCACAAATAAAGTGTTTTAAAAGGTGGGGGTTTGCTGGGCACGCTTTGCATATACGGCAAATTTCCCAATGGGTCCCCAAGGTCGACAAAGTGTGAAAAAAAAAATAAAAAGGGCTGTTTTACTTTTTCCCTCACTACGAAAAAAATGGATAAATTTAGTATCCAGGAAACCCCCTTCCCTACCCCCTAAAGAGTTTGTCATATCACCCCATTTGGGTGGGAAAATTTGTGTTAAAATTTCCCCTGGACCAATAATTTTAACCCAAAAAAGTTTAAAAAAGTTTCCCATCAAGGTGTACATCTTTTGTTCACTTGGGGCTAAAAATAGAGCAGTACAACTAGAAGTAGCCCCTACATGCTGCCCGAAATTTTATCAAAATTTTTCGAAAGGTTTTCAGCCGAAGGGCATGTTCCCCGGGTGGATTTCAGTAATGCAACCCAACTTTGTTTCGGGGGCAGCTATATAAAACAAGATCTTTGAAACAACCAGAGGTACAAAAGATGGGAATCAAAAGCGTTGTTGGGTTTGGGGATACATTTCCTTTTTAAAACTCCATGGCAAGGCGGATTTTATGAAAGAATGGTCGGGATTGTTTAAAACGTTGTTTAAGGAAGACTCTTTATCTCAAAGAATTTGACTTAGAAAAATTCCGTACAGTTTTTGATGAAAAAAGAAAATAGAGTCAACAACCCGACCCCTAACTTTTGTTACCCCTGATCTACAATTTTAAAAAGGGGTTTTAAATTTCCCTCTCATTTTTCCATGGCAGAAGGGTCGAGCCTGTTCCTCCCCAGAATGAAAAAGAAACATTGGGGGATCCTACTTATTTCGAAACCTGAAACCCAAATCGACGTAAATTCAAACACCTTAAAAAGGAATTTAAAGTTGGGAGGAAAAATTTTGGGGAGAAGGGCTTTTCTCAAACCCCATTGGGAAACACTTTATGGAGCTGGTGTTCCTGAAAAAACATAAAAATCCTTAAAAACCTGGTACAAAAGTAATTTTCGACAATGAAAGGGCCGAGGGCCCAATGGCCCCTTGGAAAAATTGTGACCATATATCCTATGCAAATGGGAAACCCAGGAAGTTTGTTTTTGAGCAAAGGGTAGGAATAAGCGGCAATAAAAAACTAGTGGCCCTTAGAATTAAAACAGTGTTGAAAACAAAAATTTGAAATTTTTTTTTCCAGAAACCCCCCACAGACTAAAAACGGGAAAAGACAACCCGCAGTGGGGGCGAGGGGGAGAAAATTAAAAATTAAAAGGTTTAAATGATGAATAGTTCACCTGCAAACGAACCCCCGCCGCCCCCCAAATGTGGGAAAATTTTCCCCCAGGGGGGGGGGTTTTCAAACCCCCCTTTAGCCCCTTTTAGCCCCCTTTGCCCCTTTCAGCCCCGAGGGGGGAACCCCAAAGGGGGGAACTTGTTTACTGCTAGATTTAGTAATTGATCACAGAAACTAAAGCCACAGTCCCCAAATGACCTCTGCTCCTTTCAGGGGGGTGTTGCAAAGGTATTTTTATAAGAGACGTACAAACTCTTACTTACAGGACAATTAAGGAAAAACCCGCCCCACTTTATTAAACCTAGTGTAAAATTGTTGTCTATGCTTAAGAAAAGCAAGAAAAAAACATTTGCTTTGCTTCATCCCAGGAGGTGCAAGGTGCAAGGTACTAGGTCACGTTTTTTTTTGTGTATTAGGGCCCCGTGACGGGTTGGGGGGCGGGGTTTTTGGGCCCTGGGCCCGATTAAAAAATTTTATTTTATACGAGTTTACACGACGCCAGGTAACCAAAAAAAGAAAAAAATGATCTGTGCTTAGTGTGGGCAAAGTGTCTCAAAAAAACCGATAAACCTAAGAGAAAAATGTGATCAGCTTCTCTTGTGTACATTGTGAAAAATAAAGACAAAACTTGTTGGGAAATAGTGTAAACCCGTTGCGTTTCCTAGACAAAGGAAAAGTGGACATCCAAGGGCCCCTTCAGCTTTTATCAAGTCACCGATACCGGGCGAAGGGGGGTTTAGAACACCATAGCTCACGTTTTTAAAAAAACAAGGTATGTTACATTTCTTTTAATCGGGGGGTTGCGCAATTCTTGAAATAAAAAGGAGTTTGTAATCAACCTATAATCGGCAGTAAGGGGTTTTTTCTTTTTAGTCCAAACAAGTAGGGATTTCGTCAGCCAACATCTAAAGAAAATTTTGTGACATTAAAACCCCCTGGGGGAAAATTTTTAATTAAAAATTGTATCTCCTTTACGCCCAAAAGTTGTGATGGGGTTTTTACCAAACTTCTAGACCCCGTCTGCAGGGGGGGCTGTGTAGCATTAGCTGTCATTTAAACAGCTAATGTTCATTATAAAAAGTTTTAATAACACAGCAGGGGAAAGGGAAAAAACTCAAAACATACCGGAGAGAAACCATAAACAGTGTTCACAAGTCCAAAAAATTTTCACAAAAAGGGCTGACCCTTTGTATGTTTTCCCTAAAAACTTCCCTAACCCGGGGGAAAAAAAAATAAGTGGTTTAGAATGTATGAAAACCTTTTCTCATAGTCAAAATTTTGTAAATCACATGGAAAAATCATACTGGGGAGAAACCATTCGTGCTCAAAAGTGTCTGAAAAACTTTTTTCCCAAAGTTTTGGTTTTAGAAGTCATTTTGAGAAAACCCTATAGTAAATATTTTATTTAAGACAGTATATCATTTAAAATAAATAAAATATTTAAAATTTTGGTCTATATAATAAACATTACTTAAAATAAATTATGAAATAATTTTTGAGCGGGTTTTTTTTCTCTAAGATTTGGGTTTTGGGGGAGACTTTTCTGGGGAGGGGTTTGCATGCAACCCCAAAAATGGTGACAAAAATTTGACACATGTGCAACTCTTGGGGGTTTTTTTTATTGAGGGAAAAGTTTCGCCAAAACAGTTCTTCATCATCCATACAAAGGGGAATCTTTAAAAACCCGGAGTTTGAAAGAGGTAAACGTCCCTCAAACCCTTTAGTCGATGTGGTCAGGGGCCATCAATCTTAATTTGAAAAAAAGATGGCCCGACCACCCTCGACCAAGGGGAGGGGGTGATTACCCCAAATTCCCAAATCCTGTTTTTCAAGATTTTCCCTTTGTTGGACTGATGAAGGGCCCCTGTGTGGCAAACGTTTTCCCCAATAAAAATACCCAAGAGTTCACATGTTTAATTTATAACCCTGTCGGTTCTCGAACCATTCATCTACAAACAATGGGGACACTAAAACAAAAAAAGAATCTATTTAAATTTTCCTACCCCCAGTTTTACTTTGCCACAAAAAAACCCCCTTTATGGTCTTCCGAATGTCCCTTTTTATTTTATTATATTTTTTTTAGAAAGACAAAGTAAGCAAAAACTATAAAAATATTTATTAGGGAAAAAGTTTCGGTCCTGGGACGTGGGGCCGGGAAAATTTTCTAAAAATATGTTTTTAAATGTTTGGGTTACGTGTCTTTCTAAAACCCAACCTTTTCGGAATTTATTACCAAAGGTTTTTCACCTTGGTTTATATTTATATTTTCTTTTTAATTAGTGTTTTTTCTGAAGGATTTAAATTCTTAATTGGTAAATTTAAATGGATACTGGGGAAATCTTTCATTCCCACGTGAATACTGGAGATCATGCCTCTTGGTTTAAGAACTAAGAACATAAGAACGAAAGGAACACTGCAGAAGGCCTACTGGCCCATGCGAGGCAGGCCCAAGTCTCCTACCGGTTTAAAAGCCAATGCCCCAACCTGGGTCAGGTCAGGTCACATTGACTTAAGGAGGAACACGGCAAAACCGACCTGGTAGCACAGCTATCAGGTCCAACTCACACCCACCCACATCCACTCATGTATTTATCCAACCTATTTTTAAAGCTAACACAAACGTTCTGGCCTCTATAAAATGTACTCGGGAGTTTGTTCCACTCATCCACAACTCTATTACCAACCAGTACTTTCCTAATCCTTCCTGAATTGAATTTTTCCAACTAAAAACCATTGCTGCGAGTCCTGTTTTAGGCTAGATATTTTCAGCACACTATTTACATCCCCCTTTTTTTATTCCTGTCTTCCATTTATACACCTCAATCATATCCCCCTAATTCTACGTCTTTTTAGAGAGTGCAGATTCAGGGCCCTTAGTCTATCCTCATAGGGAAGGTTTCTGATACATGGGGTCAACTTTGTCATCCTCCTTTGTACATTTTCCAGAGAATTTATATCCATCCTGTAATACGGTGACCAAAACTGTGCAGCATAATCTAAATGAGGCCTAACCAAGGATGTATAGAGTTGAAGAACAACCTGAGGACTGGAAATAAATGGTATAAAATACCGACACAATGGAAATATAAACACATATGTAGTATAATGTGATCCTTTATTGACTACGTTTCGCCCACACAGTGGGCTTTTTCAAGTCACAAACAGAACTACCTGGGGTGTTTTTTTGTTGTTAAAAATTCGCCGGTATTTTCCCCGGCCCGGGCCCTTCCAAGTGGTGGCCCGGCACTGGCTCCCTGTCTAGGGAGTGTTGAGACCTAAGTCTCCCATGGGGGGGAGGGCACAAGTACCCCCCCTCATTTGTAAGGTAAAACTCGGGTCTGGCACCAACCCATGCCCTAGAAGGGCAATGCATGGTGTCGATCGTGCTAGCGCTGTGCTCTCCTGTGTGGAGTGTCGTGTGTTGGTGTTCATTTTCATTCATGTTGATTCGCAGGTCCTTCTGGCCCGGTCTTCTCAGATGGTGCCGGCAGGGGGCCCCCCGGGTGGGGGGGGGTG
>NC_069442.1:31461452-31476597 GCF_026875155.1 Cherax quadricarinatus
ATGATTACCTGAATTTTATGGTTGACATTCTGGCACACTTATCTTGACTTTTACTGGCATCCTCACATTCTTTCAAAAAAATTTCTTTGGTCAGTGATGTCCTCAGTCAACAGTTTCCGACATTTATTTCTACATTCTATGTTGCCCTAGGCTTGAAAACATTGAAATTCATGTAGATGACCGCATTAAAGTGCTTTCTTTTTTATCATGATGGTGCCAATAATTAACAAATCTTCATGACATAAAACTTTACAACGATGATCTCTGAGCAGTCTTTGCTAGTTTAGTACATTTCTCTCTTCAATTTGTAAGAAAGATGTTCAGGTTCTATTGTACATGGCAATTTTTTATGCACTGGTGCCCCACCACTCTAGACGTATTTCACCATGGAATTGGGCATGGATATGTTTCTGGTTGATATAGCAGGCTATTTTGGACAAGGTGTTTGCAAAGTGGGGCAACTCCTTTTCAATAACGTTGGTCAGTTTATATTCATTATTATATGTACTGCATCTAACCTGTGAGTATGTTCACACTGAAGAGTTTTAAGAACAGGTTGCATACAAGGGCATTTTTCCAACACTTTCCTGGGGCATGGGTGGGAATCGTTCACATAAATTTTTAGGGCAAGGTAAAGGACATTTCACTTCCAAGTGGTTCTTTGTCACTCATAGACAGGTCGTTAGGGACAACTATGCCCAACTTTTTGGCAGAGTATATGGGACAAGGTTTAAGGCAGCCTCCTTTCAGGACTCTTTGTAGCGGATGTCCGATATGTTGTTACTGTCATCTGTTCATGATGGTTACTACATTGTAAAGTAAGAGATTTACCTATGGCTCCCTCTTTAGCAGATCTTCTGTCAATCTTTTTCCCCCCCCATAAGTCACTTGATTCCTTCAGTTGATCCATATTACCAGAATATACAGTCCATGTTTGGCCGGGACAAAGCCACACACACCGGTTATCAGTTCGCGAAATCCAATTTTCTCTTTAATTGCTGGTACCTGTGACTGTAATATAATGTTGGCTTCTTCACCTTGAAAATTTATCCACTACTCTAATCCTCACGTTTTGACACACTGATACTTGCGTTGATGAATTCTGTGAATAAAACATAATACTTATGATAAAAAAAATTTTCAGAGTTTTCCTTAACTTGTAATGGCACAAAAGATATTATAGATTTAATGTTAGTGATGTCAGATTAGCCACAGCTGACCAGTGATAGTGAAGCTTTACTGTGAAGGTAATAAAATGGATCAATACAGTTGTGGCACTATGTGTTTTAAACAACTATTAAATTTATATTATACGCAGTTCAGGTTTAAATACCATTCAGTTGCATGTGATGGATGAGTTATGAGCAGTGAAATGTCTTGAGGTTTACATGACATACCAAGCATTATAGCATCACCAAAATGCTATAGTATCAAACAGCAAGGGGGAAACCCAGTGAAACAGAGATATTCCAAGAAGCACACACACACCACCACACACACAACAAAAAAAAAATCTGAGAAGTATGACAGAGAGAATAGGGGAACAGGATTGTTCAGAGATGGGCCAGAGCAACAAGGGTCACTCACAACTGGAAGTTAAAACCAAGAAGGGTCATAGGGGTTTTAGGATAGTATTTCTTCAGGTCACAGAGGTGTCAGGCAGTGGAAAACATTCTGGGAGTGTGATGTAGTGGCAGGCTGGAGACCATAAATAGCTTTAAGAAGAGATATGACAAAGCTCATGGAGCAAGGAGAGTGGACCTAGTAGTGACAGTGGAGAGGAGAGGCCACGAGCTAGGCTTGACCCCTACAACCACAAATAGGTGAGGTTCACACACACAGTACCTTATGTGCTGGGTGGCGTTCCACAAGGGTCAGTCCTAGGCTGGGAGCTGGTTTCTGATATCTTGGGAATGACATAGCAGAAGGGATTGATTCAGAGATGTCAGTGTTTGCAGACTTTGTGAAGCTAATGGTGGAGAATTTAAGTGGACAAGGATCAGGTACATACTACAAATAGATCTGAACAGTCTGCAAACTTGGTCCAACAAATGTCTCTTGGAGTTTAAGCCCACCAAGTGCAAAGTCATGAAGATTGGGGAAGGTTAAAGAAGACTGCAGATGGAGTACAGGCTATGGGGGATCAAAGGCTGCAAACTCATCATGGAAAAGGATTTGGGGGTAAGAATAATTCCAAGCACATCCCAAGGCACGCATCAACTAAATAACTGCTGCAGCATATGGTCGCCTGACAAACCCAAGAACACCGTTTCGACACCTAGGCAAGGAGTCATTCAAGACACTGTGCATCAGGCACATATTGGAGTATGCAGCACCAGTATGGAATCCACACCTGGCAAGAACATCAAGAAACTAGAGAAAGTGCAACAAAACTAGTCCCAGAGCTAAGAGGTATGTCTTATGAGGAGATGTTAAGGGAAATTGGCCTAACAACAGTGGAGGACAGGAGGGATAGGGAAGACATGATAATGATGTATAAAATACTAAGAAGAATTGACAAGGTGGACAGGGACTGAATTTTTCGGAGATGAGAGCAAGCAAGCCCACGAGGGTCACAACTGAAGATGAAAAATTGATGAGTCATAGGGATGTTGAAGTATTTCTTCAGTCAAAGAGCTAGTCATGAACTGAAACAATTTGGTTGTGATGTAATGGAGGGACCAGAGGTACAAAAAAGCTCTTGGAGCAGAGAGGAGGGGCATGCAAGTGTATGAAGGGTTGGCTAAGTGTGTCAGGGTAGTGACTATCTAGAAGTGATTTTTATTGCCTGGAGCCAATAATGTGGGGAGGAGAGCCAAACTTTGTAAGTGATCTAGAAATAAAACGTGGCGCAGAGTGGGCAGGCTAGTGTGTAGGAGACTTTGTCAAGTGTCACCCAAGAAAGATAATAAAGTGAAACAATCGTGCGCAATGTGAGAGGAAAATTACAGTGAACTAGGGGTACATTATTAACGAGAAGAAATTGAGGTGGATCTACGCCAGGACGTAATCGAGCTGGATCTACGCCAGGATGTCACTTTGAGTGGACAATCTAACAGTGCTAAAGCTGCACTACAAAGTACTGTATCACCTTGTGTGGTTGTTTGGGTGTGGGGTTCAGGTTCCAAGTAACCGCCAAAACTGAATGTGAATGGTCTAACTCTCATAGCACGATATAAAGAATAGGCACTCAAGTATTCAATAAGGAATAGCAAATGGTAATCCATTGAACCAGGTGATAAACTTACTATTAGCAGGTCAAGCATAGGGCAACATGTAAGTAGGTGCGCATTAGTCCTGGAGGGTGAGTGTCTGGGTCACAAGAGGTTGTGGACAAAGCGACCTCTGAGAATCCAGTTACACTCCAAGCACAAGCACCTACTTTTCAGAACATAATAAACCCACACATAATTCGGACACATAATTACACACCTCACACACACACACCACACACACAATCACACACCACACACACACTCACACACACAACACACAAACACACACACACACATTTAATACCACACACATACACACACAGTGCAGTGGAGTCGAAAGGGTGAGGTAGTCTTTGTGTATGGGGCTCAGGAAGTCGAAGGGGAAAACATATGAAGCAAGAAAACAGGGAAAAAAAGCAATTGAAAGCATCATGAAAGCAATAGGAGAAGACGATATGACCCTGCTGGAAAATTTTCGGAGAATAGGGGGGTTTGTAAAAAAAAAACACCGGCCAGTGAGTGTTGACCTTCCAGGCTGAGCGACTCGGACCAGGATCCTGCAGGAGAAAGCAGATTTAAGGGACATGACGCATACAGGAACGTGTATCTCGGACCGGACAGAAAACAGAAGAAAGGCAGAACTGAGAGACGATGTACAAAGGCGAAAGGAGGAAAGAGGAGGGGATGGAGAGACGGACAGGAGATCCCGGACCAGGAAGAAGAATCAAATACAGCTCCACTCACAACTCCTATAGAAGCTCCCAACAGGTCAACCCTGGGTGCAACCAAACACTCTAAAATCTAAACACCATGAAAATCCAATTTGCCCCCACCCACTACAATTTTAAAAACTCCACCCCCACAGCAACAACCCATAGTTTCCTTACCAGGTCTCCCAACTTCCCCAACCCCAATTTACCTCCAGACCTCAGTCTTTGAAAAGAAGTTGAAAGGTTTTTGTGGTATACAATGCAGATGGAATAACAAAAACTAAGTTTGAGGAGAGGCACGAAAGGAATCAAAGGAATCCCCGACATAATAGCTGCTCACAGAAACCAAAACTCACAGAAATAACAGATTCAATTTTCCTTCGCCGGATTCAAAATCTCAGGATAGACAGGGGGCGAGAGGGGGAGGAGGGAGTTGCACTGCTCATTAAAAACAGTTAGGGTTTTGAGGAAAATGAAAGGAATGGATTGGCACGGGCGAGAAAGGGATTACTTAGTAGGAAAACAATCCAGTCTGAGGGACATAAGGTGTAATTGCAGTAATGTTCAACCCACACACGAACTGCAGGAGGGCAAGAGAAGAATACGATGAGAGCAACAGAGCAATGTCGACACACTAGCCGAGGTGGCAGGAAAGCACACATGGGGGAAGCAAGTTACTAGTTATGGGTGTTTTTCAATCACAAGGAGATTGACTGGGAAAACCGGGAGACCCTTGGGGTCCCGAAACATGGGAGCAAGATGATGGTGTGGTACTGAAAACACCTCAGGCTCCCCAAATGTTAGAGGGGACACTACCAGAGAGAGAGGAGAGGAATGCAACAGCAAGGTTGGACCTTGTATTCACATGAGTAGTTCGGACATCGAGGGTATATCTTTGAAAGGCCCTGGGAGCTAGTGATCTTGTGGTTCTGTGCTTGACTAATAGGTGAGCTCCAAGTGGAGAGAGTCCCAGGAATAGGCTGGGAAAAACAAAACTACAAAAGGGGGGGGAACTACTCAGGCATGAGGAACTTCCTTCATAGACAGTCAGTGGGAGAGGGAACTGACAGGAAAACCAGTACAAGAAATGATGGATATGTAGCAACTAAAAGCTAGGAGGCAGAGGCGAGGTTGTCCAAAGGAAACAGAAATAATGGGAAGAACATGAAGGTCCTTGGTTCACCCAAGGTGTAGGGAGGCAAAAGCTAGGTTGTACTACGAGAATGGAAAAGGTACGAAGACAGAGAACTCAGGAAAATAAAGAAATCTGCCGAAGAGCAGAAAAGAATATGCACACGCTAGATTAACAAGTGTATCTTGCTTACCCTACTTACAATTTTGGTCACACTTCACAGACACGCACATGCATTATATACTATATATACATACATCTAGGTTTTTCTCCTTTTTCTAATTGCTCTTGTTCTGTTTTATTTCTTCTATTGTCCATGGGAAGTGGAAAAGAATCTTTCCTCTGTAAGCCATGCGTGTCGTATGAGGCGACTAAAATGCCGGGAGCAATGGGCTGTAACCCCTTCTCCTGTATACAATTACTAAAAAAGAGAGAAGAAAACTTATATATTTTGGGATGCTTAAATGAGCGTGGATGTAGTGCGGGATGACAAGAAACAGTTGATTGCTGATGTTATGAATGAAAAGAAGTTGGCTGTCCTGGCTCTAAGCGAAACAAAGCTGAAAGGGGTAGGAGAATTTCAGTGGAGGGGAATAAATTGGGATTATTCTGGAGTAAATCTGATGAGAGTTAGAGCAAAGGAAGGGGTTAGCAGTTAATGTTAATGATCAGTTATGGAAGGAGAAAAGAGAATTTGAATGTGTAAATTCAGAATTATGTGGATTAAAAGTAAAGGTTGGTTGCATGATGTGGGTCATAATAAGCGTGTATGCACCTGGAGAGAGTGGATTGCAGAGGAGAGAGGAGAGATTTTGGGTGATGTTAGTGAATGTATAGGAGCCTTTGAACAAGTGAGAGAGTAAGTGTGGTAGGGCGACCTGAATGAATAATTGTAGGAGAAGAAAGAAACTTTTAGAGAGGGGTGGTAGTAAGTTTGGGGTTCCAGGTGTAAATGATATATGGGAGCCCTTTGATTGAATTTGTATAGAAAGGGGTTTATTAATAGGAAATACATTTATTTAAGAAAAAGGGATTAAAAAAGGTATACTCGATATGATGTAGGGCGAAATGACAGTAGTTTTGTTGGATTATTTATTGGTAGATAAAAGACTGTTGAGTTGACTTCAGGATGTACATGTTTATAGAGGGGCCACAGATATATCAGATCACTTTCTAGTTGTAGCTACATGGAGAGTAAAAGGTAGATGGGATACAAGGAGAATAGAAGCATCAGGGAAGAGGAGGGTGAAAGGTTTTTAAACTAAAAAGAGGAGGCAGTTAGGGTAAGATATAAAACAGCTATTGGAGGATAGATGGGCTAATGAGAGCATAGGCATGGGGTCGAAGAGGTATGGGGTAGGTTTTTAAAAAATGTAGTGTTAGAGTGTTTCAGCAGAATTGTTTGTGGTTTCAGGAAAGTGGGTGCAGGAGGGAGTGGATCCAACGGGATTGGTGGAATGGAAATGAAGATGTAAAGAGAGTAGTAAGGGGGGAAAAAGTTAGTTAAGAGAAGTTTTACAAAGTAGAGTGATGCAAGGAGGGAAGAGTATATGGTGAGAAAAAGAGAGAGGTTAAGAGGAGTGGTGAAGCATGTGTAAAAGAGAGCAAATGAGAGAGTGGGTGGAGATGTTATCAACAATTTTTGTTGAAAATAAGAAAAAGTTTGGAGGTGAGAATTAACAGTTAAGAAAGCTAGAGAACAATGATCTGTCAGTTAAAATAGGAGTGGAGAGTTATTAAATGGAGAGGTTAGAGGTTATTTGGAAAGATGGTGGGAATTTTTTGAGGAATTGTTAAATGTTGATGAAGTTAGGAAGCTGTGATTTCAGTGTATAGGGCAAGAGGAATAACATCTTGTAGGAGAGAGGTAAGGCCAGTTGTGGAGTGTTGGGGGAGTTCTGAGGAGTAGGTAAAATGATAGGGGTAAGCAGCCGGGATTGATGGGATAAAGATTAGATATGTTAAAAGCAGGTGGGGATATAGTTTTGGAGGGTTGGTTGCAATTATTTAATAATTGTATGGAAGAGGGCTAAGGTACCTAGGGAGTGGCAGAGGAGGCATGCAGGTTCCTTTGTATAAAGGCAAAGGGGATAAAAGAGAGTGCAAAATTATTGGGGGATATGTCTGTTGAGTGTACCTGGTAAAGTGTATGTAGAGTTATAATGAAAGAAATTAAGAGTAGACGGAGAATAGGATAGCAGATGAAACAAGGAGGCTTTAGGAAAGGTAGGGTGGTGTGTGTGGACCAGGTGTTTACAGTGAAACATATAAGTGAAACAGGGTTTAGAGAACGGCTAAAGAGGTCTTTGTGGCATTTATGGATTTGGAAAGGCGTATATGACAGGGTGGATAGGGGGGGCATGTGGCAGATGTTGCCCAGTGTATGGTGTAGGAAGGTAGGTTGCTGAAAGCAGTGAAGAGTTTTTTCGAGGTAGTGTGGCTCAAGTTAGAGTATGTAGGAAAGAGTGGAAATTTTTTCCAGTAAAAGTAGGCCTTAGTAAAGGATGTGTGATGTCACCGTGGTTGTTAATATATTTATAGATTGGGTTGTAAGAGTACTTAAATGCGGAGGTTCTTGGCAAGAGGCGTGGAGTTAAAAGATTAAAGAATCACACACAAAGTGGGAGTGTCACAGCTGCTCTTTGCTGTTGACACTGTGCTCTTGTGGATAGATTCTGAAGAGAAGCTGCAGAGATTGGTGGAGGAATTTGGTAGAGTGTGCAAAAGAAGAAAATTAAAGTGATTACGGAAAGAGTAAGTTTATGAGGATAACAAAAAGATTGGTTGATGAAAGATTGATATCAGATTGGGGAGAGAGTATGGAGGAGGTGAACGTATCAGATATTTGGGATGTTGGACGTGTCAGCGATGGGTCTATTGAAAGATGAGGTGAAGATTCATAGAATTGATGAGGGAAATAAAAGAGTGAGTGGTGCACTTTGTGTCTGTGGAGACAAAGAACTTTGTCCTTGGAGGCAAAGAGGGGAATGTATGAGAGTATTAGTTTTACAACGCTTTATATGGGTGTGGGAAGCGTGGGTGATGAATGTTGCAGCGAGAGGAAGGGTGGGAGGCAGTGGAGATTGTCTGTCTGAGGGCATTGTGTGTGTGAATATAATGCAGAGAATTGTAGTTTGGATGTTAAGGAGGAGGTGCGGGTTACCAATTCTGTTGTCAGAGGCTGAGGAAGGGTTGTTGAGGTGGTTTCGGACATGTAGAGAGGAATGGAGCGAAACAGAATGACTTCAAGAGTGTATCAGTCTGTAGTGGAAGGAATGCGGGGTAGGGTCGGCCTAGAAGGGTTGGAGGGAGGGGGTAAAAGGCGGTTTTGTTGCGAGGGGCTTGGACTTCCAGCAGGCATGCGTGAGCGTGTTTGTTAGAGTGAATGGAGACAAATGGTTTTTTTAATATTGCGTGCTGTTGGATGTGTGGCAAAGTAACATTTATGAAGTGGATCAGGGAAAACCCTGGCAGGACGGACTTGAGTCCTGGAGTGGGAAAGTACTGTGCCTGCACTCTGAAGGAGGGGTGTTAATGTTGCGTTAAAAACTGTAGTGTAAAGCACCCTTCTGGCAAGAACAGTGATGGAGCGAATGATGGTGAAAGTTTTTCTTTTTCGGGCCAACCTGCCTTGGTGGGAAATCGGCCGTGTGATAATAATAAAAAAAAATAGAAGGGCGGTCAGAGACCAATATGAAAATGACATTGCACAAAAGTAAAGACTGACCCGGCTGCTGTACTGCCAACATAAGGAGGGAAAACAACAGTCAAGGTCCAGGTTATCTGATGAGGAAGGTGTGATGGGGTCGGAATTCAACAAGAAACGGACGAGAGGTTTGTTCAGGAGCTCAACACACGATTTAAAGTGGTATTTACGTGGAAACAGTTGGTACTCCAAGAAATCAGACAGGGGGGCAACCATCAAGTGCTGGATGACGGTACATATAACAAGGAGTTGGTGAAGAAGTTGCTATGCGCTCTTGGCACCTCAAAGGACGGTGGGACCAGACAACATCTCTCCATGGGTCCTTAAAGAGGGCGCAGAGATTTTGTGTGAGCCAATTAACAAAGATACTTAACACATCATTTGAAAAAACTGGGCAACTCCCTGTAAGGTATGGAAAATGGCAAATGTAGTCCCAATTTTTAAAAAGGGAGTCAGACATGAGGCACTAAACTACAGACTGGATCACTAACGTGTATTAGTATGCAAGGGTCATGGAGAAGATAATCAGGAGGGAGAGTGGTGGGGCACCTGGGAAAGAAACAAGTGTATAATTGACAACCCAGCCACGGTTTCAGGAAGGAATTCCTGTGTCACTAACCTACTAGAGTTTTATGGACAAGGTGACTGAAGTAAGACAGAATGAGAGAGGGAGTGGATCGACTGATATTTTTGGACTGCAAGAAGGCCTTCGACACAGTTCCTCAAAAGAGGTTACTGTCAAAAAGCTAGTGGACCTGGCAACATAACCAGGAAAGGCACTGCAATGGATCAGGAATATTTGACAGGGAGGAACAGCGAGTCATGGTATGGACGAGGTGTCAGATGTGGGCGCCTGTTGACAAGCGGGGGTTCCCACAGGGTCAGTCCTGGACCTGTTGCTGTTCTTGGTATATTGAAGACATAACGGAAAGGGGATGACTCTGAAGTGTCCTTGTTTTGCAGTGACTTTATGCGAAGTTAATGAGAGAATCAAATCGGTCGAGGATCTGGCAGGTCTACAAGAGACCTGGACAGGCTGACCAAGGCCTGGGTCCAGCTACTGGCTCTTGAAATTTATAAAAAAAAAAAAACCCCCCTGCCAAATGACTAAGTCATGAAGATTGGGGAAGGCAAGAAGACTGCAGACACAAGATAGTGTAGATGCCAAAGACTTGCAAACCTCACTCAAGGAAAAAGATCTGGGGGTGAGTATAACACCGAGGCATATCTCCTGAGGACACTCAATCAATCAGTTAACTGCTGCAGCTACGGGCACCTGGCAAACCTACGGGATAGCGTTCCGATACCTCAGTAAGGATTCGTTTTTAAGACTCTGTATACATCTACATCGGCCCACGGAAGTATGCAGCACAGTTTGGAATCCACATTAGTCAAGCACGTCAAGATATTAGGGAAAGTGCAAAGGTTTGCAAACAAGGACGAGTCCCAGAGCTACGGGGATTGTTCCTACGAAGAAGGGTTGAGGGAAATCGCCCTGCGGCACTGGAGGTCAGGAGGGCCAGGGGAGACATGATTAAAGACATATAAAAAATACTGCGCGGACTAGACAAGGTGACAAAGGACGGGATGTTCCAGAGATGGGACACAGGACCAATAGGTCACAATTGGATGTTGAAGACTCAGATGAATCAAGGGATGTTAGGGAAGTATTTCTTCAGTCTTAGAGTTTGTCAGGGCCCTGGACTAGCCTAGAAAGGATATGTAGTGGAGGCTAGGCAGGACCTTACATAGGTTTTAGGCGGGTATGATAGAGCTCATGGGCTGGGAGAGAGAGGTCCTAGTAGCAATCAGCGAAGAGGCGGGGCCAGGAGCTGTGACTCGACCCCTGCAACCACAAATAGGTGGAGTACAAATAGGTGATTACACACACCACACACACACACACACACACACACACACACACACACACACCACACACACACACACCACACAAACCACACACACACACACTCATACACACCCACACACACACACACACAACACACAACACACACACACACCACACACAACACACACACACACACACACACACACACAACAACACGAGGGCAGGAGCTCGGACTTCGGACCCCGAAACCTCAACTAGGTGTGGTTACACACACACACGCTCCTGGAGTTCAATCCACCCAAGTGCCAAAAAGTCATGAAGATGGGGAAGAGGCCAAGAAGGGGGGGGGGACATCAGACAGAGTACCAGTCTAGGGCCAGAGACTACAATACCTCCACTCAAGAAAAAGGTCTTGGGGTGAGTATAACACCAGGACTCTCCATGAATGCAACACATCACCAAATACTGCTGCAGCTATGGGCGCCTAGCATACCTCAGAACAGGGCATTCCTACATCTTATTAAGGAAATCGTTCGGAACCCTGTACACCGTGTACATTAGGCCCATAGAGTATGGTGGCACCAGTTTGGAACCCACACCTAGCAGCACGTAAAGAAACTAGAGAAAGTGCAAAGGTTTGCAACAAGACTAGTCCAGAGCTAAAGAGTATGTCCTACGAGGAGAGGTTAGGGGAATCAACCTGACGACACTGGAGGACAGGAGAGATAGGTGGGATCATGATAATGACATAACAAATGACTGAGAGGAATTGACAAGGTGGACAAGACAGGGCTGTTCCAGAGACAGGACACAGTAACAGGGGACACAGTTGGAAGTTGAAGACACAGATGAATCACTGGGATGTATTTAGGAAGTATTTCTTCAGCCACAGAGCAGTCAGGAAGTGGAATAGTTTGGGAAGCGATGTAGTGGAGGCAGGATCCAAACATGCTACCTAAGCAGAGGTATGATAAAGCTCACGGTTAGGGAGGTGAAACTTCCCTAAGTAGCGGCCAGTGTACGAGGCGGGGCCAGGAGCTTGGGACCTCAACCCTGCAACTCAACTAGGTGAGTACAACTAGGTGAGTTCACACACGGATTTCAACATGATTTAATATGAGATCAAAGATGATTTACAGGGAAAACAAAAAGAACTCCAGAAAGATGAGACGTTGGGGAAACACCCATCAAGTGCTGGACATGATACATATAACCGAGAGGTTGAAAAGGCCTGCCTAAGTGAACTGATATCTCAAGAGGTACGATGGGGCCTTATACAATCTCTTCCATGGTACTGAGAGTGGAAGCAGGAGGTGTTTTGTGCACATCTGGCCAAAATCTTCAAACACATCTTTGAAAGAGGGCAACTTCCTGAGGTATGGAAGACAGCAAAATGTAGTTCAATTTTTTTAAAAAAAAGGGACCAGGTACATGCAGCATTAAAACTACGAAACTAGTGTCACTGACATGTATTGTATGCAAAGTCATTGAGGAAGTTTATTAGGAAAAGAGTGGTGACCACCTAGAAAGGAATGAGCTTATAATGACCAATAAGCCTTATGATTAAGAGATGTGGGAATTCGTGTCACAAACATACTGAACATCTATGACAGGTGACGCAATAAGAGAGAGAGAGGGGTGGTAGATTGCATTTTCTTGGACCGTAAGAAGGTTTTGATGCAGTTCCTCACAAGAGATTATTGCAAAAGCTGGAGGACCAAAGCAGGTTATACCAGGGAAAGCACTGGAGTGGATCAGCAGATACCTGACAGGAAGGCCCAAGAACGAGTCATGTCCATGATGAGGTGTAGAGGGGGCACCTGTGACGAGTACTGTTCAGGGGTCAGGTCTAGGACTGACCCTGTGGAAACAGGGAGAAGTGTCAGGGATTGTCTGTTTGTAGACATGTGGAAGTTAATGAGGGGGGGGAGAATTCAGTCAGAGAAGATCAGGCAGGACTACAAAAGGGTCTGGACAGGTAGCAGGGCTTGCTCCGGCAAATGGCTCCATGGAGTTCATCCCACCAAATGCAAAATCATGAAGATCGGGGAAGGGCAAAGAAGTTTGCAGACAGAATACAGTCTAGGGGGATAAAGACGCAAACCTCACTCAAGGAAAAGTTCTTGGGGTTTACTGGTGTTTACTGGAGAGAGTTTCGGGGGTCAACGCCCCCGCGGCCCGGTCTGTGACCAGGCCTCTGGTGGAATCAGCGCCTGATCAACCTGGTGGTGTGCTGGCTGCTCGACAAACCAACGTACGAGCCCGCCGGTGATCAGGAACTGACTTTAGGTGCTTTTGTCCAGTGCCAGCTTGAAGACTGCCAGGGTTCTGTTGGTTAATCCCCCTTATGTGTGTGCTGAGGCAGTTGAACAGTCTCGGGCCCTGACACTTATTGTATGGTCTCTTACGTGCTGTGACACCCCTGCTTTTTCATTGGGGGGATGGGGCTTCGTCTGCCAACCAAGTTCTTTTGCTTTGTAGTGAGTGATTTTCGTGTGCAAGTTCGGTACTAGTCCCTCTGGTTTTTTCCAGGTGTTTTAAAATCAGATCTCTCCTCCTGCTTCGGGGAATACAGGTTTAGAAACCTCAAGCGCTCCAGTAATTGGGTGTTTTTATCTCCGTTATGCGGCCTGAAATTCTCTGTCATTTTCTGGGTCGGAAATTTTCACCTGCCTTTAAAAAGGTGCTGTTGGGTGCAGCAATTTCCCCCCTGATAGAACAAGTGACCTGAAGGGTCATCATGGGCGGGCCCCTCCCTTTTTGAAGGTTCTCTTATCCACCGTTTTTTTTTAGGCTGCGTTTTGATACAATGTTTGGTCCTTAAAAGGTGAGATCCTCTGACAAAATCCTCCCAGGTCTTTGAGTGGTGTTTCGCTCTATTTTGTGCCCAGAATTTGTTTTGTACTCTGATGAAATTTAATTTCCCCATGTTTACCAAAACTGGTAATTTAAATTTTCATCGTTGAATTCATATTGTTTTTGCAGCCCCCTGAAAAATTTGGTTTTTGTCCGCCCGGAGCCTTGCGTGTCGCAATGGGAAGACACTGTCATGCGTTCGGGTTTTTCACTGCAAAGGAAGACACGGTGCTGTGGCTGACATCCCTTTTCATGCGGATATAGGGTGAGGAACAAGATGGGGGCTAGTACTGTGTTGTCCCCCCCCCCCCCCCCCATGGGAAAAGTCCTCGCCGATTTTTTTTTTTTTTATTCCTTTAGCACGCATTTTGTCGCTATTTCGCCCTGGTCACACTTTCGAAGGGTTTTGCAAAGTCGGTATATATTACATCTGGGATTCTTTTTGTCTTCTATGCATTTAGGACCTTGGTAGTATCCAATAGTTGAGACAGACAGGGGCGAACCTGTTAAAAACCCATGTTGCCGGGGTTTTGTGTAACTGTGGGTTTTCTGAGGGTGGTGATCTTGCTTCTTGGGACCCTTTCAAAGATTTTTTTGATAGGGGATGTTAGTGTATTGGTCTTTAGTTCTTTGCTGTTGTTTACTCCCCCCTTTTGGAGTGGGGCTATATTGTTTTTTTAGTAATAGGGCGACCCCGGTCCTGCCCCCCTTCCATAGGAGGAAAAAGGGCTCGGATAGGGGCTTCTTGCAGTTCTTGATAAACACGAGTTCATGAGTCGGGCCCTGGGGCAGAGTGCCTGGCTGTATTTATCCCCTGTTCAAATTTTCATTTGGCGCGAAAAACATCAGATGGGCTTGTGTTAATCAAAATTTTGGGGCTCCTCAAAAAAATTCATTTTTGATCTTCGACTCCAGTCGGTTAGGGGCTTGCAAAAAACTGAGTCATATTGGGATTTGAGTAGCTCACTCATTTTCCTTGCTGTATAAAACCGGGCCACTTCCTGAGGGGCACTCAACCAAAAAAATGCTGCGCATATGGGGCGACTTAGCAAACCTAAGAATAGTGGCTGACATCTCGTAAGGAAAACGTTCAGGCCCTTTTAACCCTGTAAAACAGGCCCATATTGGAGTATCAGTACCCGTTTTGGGAAACCCCCACTGGCCAAGCAATTAGGATATAGAGAAAGTGCAAAGGTTTGCAATGAGCTGTCTCAGGCTAAGGAGCATGTCTTATGAGGGAAGCTAAGGGAAAACAACTGACTACACTGGAGTAAAGGAAAGGGTAGAGAGCATGATAATGACATACAAAATACTTAGAGGAATGAAAGGTGGACAGAGACAGGATGTTCACAGAGGGGACACAGTAACAAAGGGGTTAAAATTGCAAGTTAAGACTCAATAGTCAGAGAGACGTTAAAAAATATTTTTCCGGTCATAGAGTTGTCAGGAAGTTTAAAATTTGGGGAAATGAGATAGTGGGGCCCCCAAAACCACTTAAGCTTATAGAAGAGGGAAAAAAGCTTAAAGGGGTAGCTAGAGAGGGGGGCCCAGTAGTGGCCAGGAGGGCAAACCAGGGCTATGATTCAACCCCCGCAACCCAGTTAGGTTGAGTACAATGCAGGGGTTATGCCCCCCCCCTGCAACCACAATTTGGTGGTACGTAACTCACAAATCACA
>NC_069442.1:31477097-31587097 GCF_026875155.1 Cherax quadricarinatus
CAATTGAACAATTCACCGGGATAGTTCCGAGACTTAAACTCTATATACACAAGAAATCCTACCTAACAATAATACTAAAATAATAGTGATAATAACAAAATAGTGATAATAGTGATAATAACGATAATACCATGGTATTTTTCATATATTAACAGATAATAATATAATGCCGAAAGTCTCTATTTTAGCTATAAACGGGGACTTTCGCGCTATAATATTAAGTGATGAACATATTCTCTTACAATAGTTAAATAACACAGGATGACCAATTTCGAAGATATAACATCCTCCCCTAGACTGTGCTCTATCTGTGGTTTTCTTTGCCTGTCCCCGATCTTCATGACTTTGCACTTGGTACATACCTACCTGGAAGTTATTCCGGGGATCAACGCCCCCGCGGCCCGGTCCAAGACCAGGCCTCCCGGTGGATCAGGGCTTGATCAACTAGGCTGTTACTGCTGGCCGCACATAATCCAACGTACGAACCACAGCCCGGCTGATCCGGCACTGGCTTTAGGTATGTGTCCAGCTCTCTCTTGAAGGCAGCCAGGGGTTTATTGGTAATTCCCCTTATGCTTGGTGGGGGGGCCGTTGAACAGTCTTGGGCCCCGGACACTTATGGTGTTTTCTCTTAGTGTACCAATGGCGCCCCTACTTTTAATTGGGGATATTTTGCATCGCCTGCCCAGTCTTTTACTTTCGTAGGGAGTGATTTCTGTGTGCAGATTCGGGACCATTCCTTCCAGGATTTTCCAAGTGTAGATTATGATATAATCTACACTTTCCATCGAGTACAAGTCAAGTACTTCCAAGCGTTCCCAGTAGTTAAGGTGCTTGACAGAACGTATACGTGCAGTAAAGGTTCTCTGTACACTCTCTAGATCTGCAATTTCACCTGCTTTGAATGGAGATGTTAATATACAGCAGTATTCCAGCCTAGAGAGAACAAGTGATTTGAAAAGGATCATCATTGGCTTGGCATCTCTCGTTTTGAACGTTCTCATTATCCATCCTATCATTTTCTTTGCACTTGTGATCGTGGCAATGTTGAGATCCTTGAAAGTGAGATCCTCAGACATTACTACTCCCAGGTCCCTTACATTATTTTTCCGCTCTATTGTATGGCCAGAGTTTGTAGTATACTCTGTTCTAGTTATTATCTCCTCCAGTTTTCCATAACGGAGTAGTTGGAATTTGTCCTCATTGAACATCATATTGTTTTCCGTTGCCCACTGGAAAACTTTGTTTACGTCTTCTTGGAGGTTAACCGTGTCCTCGATAGATGACAGTCTCGTGCAGATCCTAGTATCATCTGCAAAGGATGATACGGTGCTGTCGTGTATATCTCTGTCTATGTCTGATATAAGGATGAGGAATAGGATGGGGGCGAGTACTGTGCCTTGTGGAACAGAGCTCTTCACTATGGCAGCCTCCGATTTAACTCTGTTGACCACTACTCTTTGTGTTCGATTTGTTAGGAAGTTGAAGATCCATCTCCCCACTTTCCCAGTTATTCCTTTAGCACGTATTTTGTGCGCTATTACGCCATGATCGCACTTGTCAAATGCTTTTGCAAAGTCTGGGTATATTACATCTGCATTCTGATTTTTTCCCAATGCATCCAAGGCCATATCATAATGATCCAGTAGTTGTGAGAGGCAGGAGCGACCTGCCCTGAACCCATGTTGCCCTGGATTGTGCAGTTTTTGGGAACCCAGGTGGTTTGCAATCCTGCTTCTTAGCACTCTTTCAAAGATTTTTATGATGTGGGACGTTAGAGCTATTGGTCTAAAGTTCTTAGCTAATGCTTTGCTGCCACCTTTATGGAGTGGGGCTATATCCGTTGTTTTAAGTGACTGTGGAATTTCACCTATGTCCAAGCTCCTCCTCCATAGTGTACTTAGGGCACGTGAGAGGGGTTTCTTGCAGTTCTTAATGAATACAGAGTTCCACGAGTCTGGGCCTGGGGCTGAGTGCATGGGCATGTTGTCAATGGCTTTTTCAAAGTCTATCGGAGTTAGGGTAATGTCGGAAATCTGGCATACATTTATGGAGTTTTGAGGCTCATTCATGAAGAAATCATTTGGGTCGTCGATCCTCAGACTGATTAGTGGCTCACTAAACACAGAGTCGTACTGGGATTTCAGTATTTCACTCATTTCCTTGTTGTCATCTGTGTAAGTCCCATCCTGTCTGAGTAAGGGCCCGATAATAGATGTGGTATTTGCCTTGTTTTTGGCATATGAAAAGAAATATTTCGAATTTCTTTCAATTTCACTAATAGCTTTAAGCTCCTCCTGTCTCTCCTGGTTCCTGTAAGAGTCCTTTAACTTAAGTTCAATAGTTTCCACTTCCTTGGTCAGCGCCTCCTTCCGTGTATCAGATATTCTACCGTTCCTGAGGTTAAACTCTAAGAGCCAGTTGCTGGACTAGGCTTGCAGCCTGTCTAGGTCCCTCTCTAATCCTGCCTGATACTCATCCGATTGAATTCTCCTCAATAGCTTCAGATCGTCTGCAAACAGGGACACTTCTGAGTCATGTCATTCACATATACCAGAAACAGTACCGGTCCTAAGACCGAGCCCTGTGGAACCCCGCTCGTCACTGGCGCCCACTCTAACACTTCGTCACGTACTATGATTCGCTGATGCCTCCTGTCAGGTATTCTCTGATCCACTGTAGTGCTTTCCCTGCCTGGTTCTCCAGCTTTTGCACTAATCTTCTTGTATGGGACTGTGTCAAAGCCCTTCTTACAGTCCTAGAAAATGCAATCTACCTACCCCTTTCTCTCTTTCTCTCTTGCCTTACCGCCGTCACCTTGACATAGAACTCAAGAAGGTTTGTGGCACAGGATTTCCCGTCCCTGAATCCGTGCTGGTTGTCGTGAATCTCATTCCTTTCTAGGTGTTCCACCACTCTTCTACTACTCTCCATGACTTTGCATACTATACATATCAGTGACACTGATCTGTAGTTTAGTGCTGCGAGTCTGTCTCCTTAAAAACTGGGACTACATTTGCTGTCTTCCACACGTGTGTGTGTGTGTGTGTGTGTGTGTGTGTGTGTGTGTGTGTGTGTGTGTGTGTGTGTGAAATAATGTGTGTGTATATGAGCTTGGGCGAGTGTGTATGTTTGTGTGTGAAGATGCTTGAGTGTTTCACAATGGTGGTTTCTTTTCTAGCCTTTAGGAAAATGTTGGCCTTTTAAGGTACTCACAAGGGGGTGGGGTTTTGAGGTTAAAGGTTGTGGAGGGTACTCACAAGGGAGACGTGGCCACACTCAAAAATGTAAACGAAACCCAAACCCGGAAAATAAATCAATGGACGTATTGGATAACTACATAATCTTAACAGGTTTCTTTATCTATGTGATTGAAAGTATGTATACTATTATAAATTGGTCAGTTACCAAAAACTCATCTAAAATTAAGTCCTTTCTAAAATGTTCTCTTATAAGTTTAAAGAGATTTTTATTTTTTCATTATGTAAATGTAAAAATTAAAAATTTTGTGCCAAAAGAACCTTAGAAAACTTACCTAACTTAATTATAACAAGCGAAATTTAATTTAGCCTAATCCAGCTAAATACTTTAGATAAGTTTACAATAATTTAATAATAAACAAACACAGTGAAAAATATTTTCCGTTAGGTTCAGAATGATTTTTGTGAAATTATTGCAAACACAAATTTTCGCTTGCTTTATTCGGCAAGAAGAGTATTGCTATTTAAGCCAAAATCGCAAATATTACTTATTCGGCACACGCACACACACACACACACACACACACACACACACACACACACACACACACACACACACACACACACACACACACACACACACACACATATATATATATATATATATATAGTCTCTGACAATGTGAGACATGAAAGCGCTTGGAAATTCAATATTTCTTTTCACAGTTGTTATTTCGCATGTGTGTGTGTATAAGTGAGTGTTGTACGTACAGGTGTGTGCATGTGTATGTATACATGTATGAATATTATGTATGCATTACTGTATTGGTGTATGTATGTGAGCATGAATGAATATATGTATGTGAGGAATTATGTGATGCATATATGTGAGCATGTATGTACGGAGACTATGTGAGCATGTATGTACGGAGACTATGTGAGCATGTATGTATGGAGACTATGTGAGCATGTATGTATGGAGACTATGTAAGCATGTATGTATGGAGACTATGTGAGCATGTATGTATGGAGGCTATGTGAGCATGTATGTATGGAGAGCATGTGAGCATGTATGTATGTATGGAGACTATGTGAGCATGTATGTATGGGAGCATGTGAGCATGTTTTGGGGATGTAAATGAGGACTATGTGAGCATGTATGTATGGAGACTATGTGAGCATGTATGTAAAGGAGGCTATGTACAGCTAAAAGGGTATGTAAGGGGAGAAATATGAAGCATGTATGTATGGAGACTAAAGTGAGCATGATGTATGGAGGCAGTGAGGGATGTATGTATGGAGGCATGTGAGCATGTATGTTAAAGGAGACATGTGAGCATATGTATATGGAGGCTTGTAGCATGTATTGTATGGGAGACTATGTGAGCATGTATTATGGAGGCTATGTAAACATGTATGTATGGAGACTATGTGAAACATGTATTATGGAGCTATGTGAGCATGTATGTATGGGGCTATGTGAACATGTATTATGGAGCATTGATGTATGTATGGAGACTATGTGAGCATGTATTATGGAGGTAGTAGCATGTAATGGGGATGAGAGAAAAGTCATGGAGCATGTATGTATGGAGACTATGTGAGCATGTATATATGGAGGCTATGTGAGCATGTATGTATGGAGACTATGTGAGCATGTATATATGGAGGCTATGTGAGCATGTATGCATGGAGAGCATGTGAGCATGTAGTATGGAGGCATTAGCATGTATGATGGAGACAAAGTGAGCATGTATGTAAAGGAGACTATGTGAGCATGTATTATGGATAACATATGGGGCATGTAAAGTAAATTTTGGAGGATTGAGCATGTATGATGGAGACATGTGGAGCATGTAGTATGGAGAAATAACAGCATAATGTTTTGGAGACATTTGAGCATGTAGTATGGAGACTATGTTACATGTATGTATGAAACATTGAGCATTTGGGATGTATGGAGGAGTGAGCATGTATGTAAGGAGAGCCTGGGGACATGTATTTTATGGAGACAATGAGAGATTATGTAAAGGAGCATTGAGCATGTATTTTATGCTATGCATGAAATGTGAAAAACATGTAATTATGTATGGAAGATGGGGAGCATGTATGTAAGATGTGAGCATGTAAAGTAGGGGTAGTGAGGATGTATGTATGGAGCATGTAGCATGTATGTATGTATAAATGTGAGCATGTATTGTATATGATGTGAGCATGTATGTATGATGGGTGAGCTGTAGATGTATGTATGATGTTGAGCATGTGTATGATTTATGTGAGCATGTATGTATTTATGTGAAGCATGTAGTATGCATGGTGTGAGCATGTAATATAATTCATGATGGGGAGAATGTATGTATGTAATTGAATGTGAGCATGTAATGTATGCGATGAATGTGAGCATGTATGAAAGCATGATGTGAGCATGTATGTATGCATGATGTGAGCATTTTTATGTATGGGGGTAATGGGCAGAATGTATGTATGTGAGCATTATGTATGCATGATGTGAGCATGTAAAAATATGCATGATGTGAGCATGTATGTAAAGTATGATGTGAGCATGTATGTATGCATGATGTAGCAGTTGTATGCATGATGGAGCATGCATGTATGCATGATGTGAGCATGTATGTATGCATGATGTGAGCATGTATGTATGCATGATGTGAGCATGTATGTATGCATGATGTGGGTCATGTATTATTTCATGAGTGGCAATTATGTTTTGCATCATGTGAGCATGTATGTATGTATGTATGATGTGAAACATGTATGTTTTGCATGTGACATGTATGTTGTATGATGTGAGCATGTATGTATGCATGATGTGAGCATGTATGTATGTATGATGTGAGCTTGTATGTATGCATGATGTGAACATGTATGTATGCATGAAGTGAGCATGTATGTATGTATGATGTAAGCATGTACGTATGTATGATGTGAGCATATATGTATGTATGTGATGGGAGCATGTATGTATGCTGATGTGAGCATGGATGTAAAGTATGGTGTGATGCAAAGAAAGTATGATGTTGAGCATGTACGTATGTATGATGTGAGCATGTATGTATGTATGTATGATGCGAGCATGTATGTATGTATGATGTGAGCATGTATGTATGTATGTATGATGTGAGCATGTATGTATGTATGTGAGCATGTATGTATGATGTGAGCATGTATGTATGATGTGAGCATACATGTATGCATGATGTGAGCATGTATGTATGATGTGAGCATGTATGTATGTATGTATGCAAGATGGAGCATGTTTATGATGATGTGAGCATGTATGCATGATGTGACCATGTATGTATGATGTGAGCATGTATGTATGATGTGAGCATGTATGTATGATGTGAGCATGTATGTATGCATGATGTGAGCATGTATGTATGCATGATGTGAGCATGTATGTATGCATGGTGAGCACGTATGTATGCATGTGAGCATGTATGTATGATGTGAGCATGTATGTATGAATGATGTGAGCATGTATGTATGCATGATGTGAGCATGTATGCATGATGTGAGCCTGTATTTATGCATGATGTGAGCATGTATGTATGCATGATGTGAGCATGTATGTATGCATGATGTGAGCATGTATGCATGATGTGAGCATGTATGTATGCATGATGTGAGCATGTATGTATGCATGATGTGAGCATGTATGCATGATGTGAGCATGTATGTATGATGTGAACATGTGTTTATGCATGATGTGAGCATGTATGTATGCATGATGTGAGCATGTATGCATGATGTGAGCATGTATGTATGCATGATGTGAGTATGTATGTATGCATGATGTGAGCATGTATGTATGCATGATGTGAGCATGTATGTATGCATGATGTGAGCATGTATGCATGATGTGAGCATGTATGTATATATGTATGATGTGAGTATGTACGTATGCATGTGAGCATGTATGTATGCATGATGTGAGCATGTATGTATGCATGATGTGAGCATGTATGTATGCATGATGTGAGCATGTATGTATGCATGATGTGAGCATGTATGTATGCATGATGTGAGCATGTATGTATGCATGATGTGAGCATGTATGCATGATGTGAGCATGTATGTATGCATGATTGAGCATGTATGCAGAGTGAGCATGATGTAGATGATGATGTGAGCATGTATGCATGATGTGAGCATTTGACAGATGTACATGTGCATGAATTGAGCAATGAATGCATGATTAGCATGTAAAGCATGAGTGAGCATGTAAAGTATGCATGTGGAGCAGTTGATGTTTAGCATGTATGTATGCATGATGTGAGCAGTATGCATGATGTGAGCATGTATGTATGCATGATGTGAGCATAAAGCTGATTGAGCATGTAATTAGCATTATGTGAATGTGTTGCATGAAAGTGAGCATGTATGCATGATGTGAGCATGTATGTATGCATGATGTGAGCATGTATGTATGCATGATGTGAGCATGTATGCATGATGTGAGCATGTATGTATGCATGTGAGCATGTATGCATGATGTGAGCTTGTATGTATGCATGATGTGAGCATGTATGCATGATGTGAGCATGTATGTATGCATGATGTGAGCATACATGTATGCATGTGAGCATGTATGTAGCATGATGTGAGCATGTATGCTTATGTGAGATGATGTAATGCATTGATGTGAGCATGTAGATGCATGAGTGTGAGCATGAAAGCATGATGTGAGCAGTATGTATGCATGATGTGAGCATGTATGCATGATGTGAGCATGTATGCATAATGTGAGCATGTATGTATGCATGATGTGAGCATGTATGCATAATGTGAGCATGTATGTATGCATGATGTGAGCATGTATGCATAATGTGAGCATGTATGCATGATGTGAGCATGTATGCATAATGTGAGCATGTATGCATAATGTGAGCATGTATGTATGCATAATGTAATTATGTAGCATATGTGAGCATGTATGCATAAAGTGAGCATGTATGCAGATGTGAGCATGTATTATGCATATGTAGCATGTATGTATGCATAGATGTAGATATGTATCATGAGATGGGAGTATGCAGATGTGAGCTAGCATGTGAGCAGTTGTATGCATATGTGAGCAAATTTTGCATAATGTGAGCAGTATGATCATGATGTGAGCATGTATTGCATAATGTGAGCATATGTATGCAAGATGTGAGCATATATGCATAATGTGAGCGTAGTATGCATGATGTGAGCATGTAAAGCATAATGGAGCAGTATGGTATGATGTGAGCATGTATGTAGCAAAGTGAGCATGTATGTATGCATGATGTGAGCATGTAAAGCATGATGTGAGCATTCATAATGTTTACATGAGATGGGGATGAAGCATTGATGCATAAATGTGGATGATGTATGTATGATTGTGAGCATGTATGTATGCAATTGTAGGGATGTATGTATGCATGATGTGAGCATTGTAGCTGCATGAGTGAGCATGTAAAGTATCATATGTGGCAGTTCACATGTGAGCATGTTTTATGCATGATGTGAGCATGTATGCATAGTGAGCATGTATGTTGCATGATGTGAGCATGTTATGTAGCTATGTGAGCACGTATGTATGCATGAATGTGAGCGGTATGATGCATGATGTAAGATGTATTTATCATGATGTGAGCATGTTCATGATGTGAGCAAAATTTTGTATGCATGATGTGAGCATGTATGCATGATGTGAGCATGTATGCATGATGTGAGCATGTATGCATGATGTGAGCATGTATGCATGATGTGAGCATGTAAAGCAAGTGGCATGTATGCATAAAGTAGCATGTATGCAGATGTAGCATGTATTATGCATGATGTGAGCATGTATGCTATGTAAGCATGTATGTAAAAGCATGATGTGAGCATGTATGTATGATTTGACATGATCATGATGTGAGCATGTAATGCATAATGTGACATGTATGCATAATGTGAGCATTATGTATGATGTGAGCATGTAGCAAATGGAGCTGAATGTTGAATGTGAGCATGTATGCATGATGTGAGCATGTATGCATAATGTGAGCATGTATGTATGATGTGAGCATGTATGCATAATGTGAGCATGTATGTATGTATGATGTGAGCATGTATGCATGATGTGAACATGTATGTATGCATGATGTGAGCATGTTGGTATGCATGATGTGAGCATGTAATAATGGACGATGAAACAGAGTATGAGTGACAGTATGTATGCAAAGTGAGCATGTATGTATGCATGATGTGAGCATGTATGTATGCATGATGTGAGCATGTATGTATGCATAATGTGAGCATGTATGCATAATGTGAGCATGTATGTATGTATGATGTGAGCATGTATTCATAATGTGAGCATGTATGTATGTATGATGTGGGGCATGTATGCATTTTAACATGTATGCAATGTGAGCATGTATGCATAAGTTTACATGTATGTAAAGCATTGTGAGCAAGTATGAGCATAAGTGAGCATGTATGTATGCATTGGGGACATGTATGCATGATGTGAGCATGTATGCATGATGTGAGCATGTATGCATGATGTGAGCATGTATGCATGATGTGAGCATGTATGCATGATGTGAGCATGTATGCATGATGTGAGCATGTATGTATGCATAATGTGAGCATGTATGTATGCAGAAAGTGAGCAAGTATGCAAATGTTAAACAAAGTATGATAAAGTGAGCAATTTTAAATTTAAATGTGAGCATGTATGATGTGCATGTAAAGATGATAAGTGGTATTATGCATAAAGTGAGCAATTTTTATGCATGATGTGAGCATGTATGCATGATGTGAGCATGTATGCATGATGTGAGCATGTATGCATGCATAATGTGAGCATGTATGCAAAATGTGGGGCATGTATGATGATGTGAAACATGTATGATGTGAGCATGTATGTATGCATGATGTGAGCATGTATGTATGCATAAAGTGAGCTGTTAAAGCATAATGTGAGCATGTAATGATATGTGAGCATGTATGTATGTAATGATGCAAAGTGAGCATGTATGCATAATGTGAGCATTGTATGCATTAATGTTACAAAGTATGTATGCATAATGTGAGCATGTATGTATGCATGATGTGAGCATGTATGCATGATGTGAGCATGTATGCATGATGTGAGCATGTTTTGCATGATGTGAAACAAAGATGATGATTTGAGCATGTATGCAATGATGTGAGCATGTATGCATGATGTGAGCATGTATGTAGATGTGGCATGTATGGATTATGTGAGCATGTATGTATGCATGATGTGAGCATGTTTATCATAAAGTGAGCATGTATGTCCCCTGATGTGAGCATGTATTTGCAAGATGTGAGCTGTATGTATGCATAATGTAGCATATGTATGCATGATGTGAGCATGTATGTATGCATGATGTGAGCATGTATGTATGCATGATGTGAGCATGTATGTATGCATGATGTGAGCATGTATGCAGATGTGACATGTAATATGCATGATGTGAGCATGTTGGATGATGTGAGGGATGTATGATGTAGTGGTGTAATCAAAATGTTACAAACATATTGGCTTAATCAAGATGTCAGTAAAATGATACTTACAGATATTAATTATTTATGATGGTTTATATTTGTTGTGGCTGTATTAAACAAGACAGTAAAAGAGCACAATGAGCAAAAAACAGAGTTAGCAATGAGCAAAAATTTAGCAGTAAGGCAACAGCATAGACAGGAGCAGTACGCAGCAATAGAAGCAATGAGCAAAGCAGTAGTAGCAAGCAGTAGCAGCAAAAGTAAGTAGCATAGCAGTGCAGCAACAGCAATAGCCTAGCAGTACAGCAACAGAGTATCGAGAGTGAGCAGTAGCAATTAGCAGCAAACAGTATAGCACAGCATAGTAGCAGCAACAGGTAGTAGAGCATGAGCAGTAGCAGAGTAGCAGCAGTAGTAGCAGCTGCAGTAATAACAGCACAGTAAGCAGTGTAGCAAACCATTACAGCGCGTAAACGAAGCAGAAGCAGTAGAACAGCAGTAGCAACAAATTAGTAGCAAGCGTACGAAACAGCAGCGTAGCAAACAACAGCAGTAGCAGCTAGCACAGTACATGCAGACAACACAGTAGTAGCACAGCGAAGCAGAAGGGAAACAGAGTACAGCAACAGCAGAGTAGCAGCAAAACAGTAGAGTAGCAAACAGCAAGTAGCAGAGCAGTAGAGCAAAGCTAGAAGCAGTAGCATACAGAAAGCAGAGCAGCAGTAGCAGAGCAGTAGTAGCAGAAGCAAAAGTAGCAGCAAACAGTAAGAGCCAAACAAGCAGGGAGGGGACAAACAACACATGTGTGAGACGGACAGATAATTTTAAACCAAAAATTTTCATTTGGCGCAAAACGCTAGAGAACAGTGTGTGTGTGTGTTGTGTGTGTGTGTGTGTGTTTATATTGTACTCACCTTTTGTGGTGCAGGGGTCGAGTCACAGCTCTGGCCCCGCCTCTTCGCTGATTGCTACAAGGTCCTCTCCTCCCCGCCCATGAGCTCTTATCATACCTCGCTTAAAACTAGTATGGTACCCGCCTCCCCTACGTCACTTTTCCCAGGCTAATCCACGGCATGATACTCTAGACTGAAGAAATACTTCCAACATCCCTTTGATCAGCTAGTCTTCAATTCCAAATGTACCCTTGTGTAGTGTCCTCTCTGGAACATCCCGCTTTGTCCACCTGTCATTCCGGGAGTATTTTAATGCGTTACATGTCTCCCCCTGACCTCCGTCCTCCCTGTCGTCAGGCCGTTTCCCCAACCTTCTTCGTAGGACAATCCCTAGTTTGGGTGAGTCTTGTTGAAACCTTGAACTTTCTCTAATTTCTTGACGTCTTGACTAGGTGTGGATTCCCAATGGTGCTGCATCTCCATATGGGCCGACGTAGATGTGTACAGAGTTTAAACGAATCCTTATGTAGTATCGAACGCAAACCGTAGGTTTGCCAGGCGCCGTATGCTGCACAGTTACCCGATTAGGCGCCTCAGGGATATGCTCTGTTATACTCAACCCCCAGATCTTTTCTTGAAATGAAGTTTGCAGTCTTTTGGGCCCTCAAAACTACATTTGTCTGCGGCTTCTTCCCTTCCCCAATCTCATGACTTTGCATTTGGCAGGGTTAAATTCAGAGCCAGTTGCGGGACCAGGCTTGTAGCCTGTCCAGGTCTCTTTGTAGTCCTGCCTGATCCTCATCCTATTTGATTCTTCTCATTAACTTCGCATCATCTGCAAACAAGGACACTTCTGAGTCTATCCCTTCCGTTATGTCGTTCACATATACCAAGAACAGCACAGGTCCGAGGACTGACCCCTGTGGAACCCCGCTTGTCACAGGCGCCCACTCTGACACCTCGTCGCGTACCATGACTCGTTGTTGCCTCCCTGTCAGATATTCTCTGATCCATTGCAGTGCCTTTCCTGTTATGTGTGCCTGATCCACTATCTTAAATGCTCCACCAACCATCAAGGCATGGCACAACTTGCTACTTTTTGACAATGTCTGCTTAGCTGTGCCGGAAAGAAGGGGAAAGAGGCTAGCCGCAATGATAATTAAATCCTTAAGAGATTTTCCTAGAGTTGATAACCTCATTCGCCTTCCCCGTCAACACAAAAAAGGGAGAGGCAGAACCCCCACTCACTCTACTGACAGTGAAAAAGTCAGAGTCCAGGTGAGCAAGAAAATTGAAGAGGGCAACACAGTAGGGGCAATCAGAATTATTACCAGTGAAGATACAGTTGCTCCCAGGGATGCTGACACGGCTGAAGCACTTAAAGGGAAAGCACCCTGCCAGGGAAACAGGGCCCCAACATTCCAACACCTCTTCCCCACTAGGAACCATACCCCGGGGCCGGATTGAACCCCGGCATAGCCTAAAAACCCAGCCCGTCCGTTAGCCACAGGGCGGGGGGATTTTGAACCTTGACCGCGGGTTCAACCCCGGGCCGGGGGGATGGTTTTTTGCAATCGTGTCTTTACATTTCTTATCACATAACCCATGATTGTGGAAGACTCAAGACATTACAAAAAATAATTTGTTCCCACTGGCTCTGCTGGGGGTTACACTGGAAAAGGCCACAGCTTTTAAAAGGAAATGGTTAAATCCATTTTTTGGGGAAATTCAGACACGCTTTCAAATCAAAAGGGTTTTCTCAACAATTCCTTGGCGTCTATTCCGAGAAATTAACCTTTCTTTTTGTGCAACACTTGTGCTTTTTAAAAAGAAGGAAAGGGGGAATTGGGCCAATTGCAAGGCAACACTTTTACACCTCTTTACCCAAAAGCTGCCCGAAGTATTCGTGCACGGCAGCCATGATCTTCAACCAAACCAGCTTGGGTTTGGGGTCTCTCAAGGAATGAAACAGCGGGTTTTATGCAACAAGGGGGGGTAATCAACAACCTGCCTGAAACAAAAGCAGTGGGGAAAATTTGAATTTTAAAATGCATTCAATCTCCTGAAAAGAGACGGGAATTTGCAGCATAAAGAACATTTCCCTGGGCCCTTCCCTTTTTTTTCAGCTGGTATAGCAAGGAAACAATGCTTCCCCTTTAGAGAGCTGAAATCACACACGGGGGGTGTCCCAAAAAGGAGATCCTCTTTTCACCATTTTTCTTCTGTATAGCAGTTAGGGGAAAACACATCAGACGACCAGCGAGCTAAACATCTGTTCCTAATGATGGCACACTAGCGGGTACAAGGATCCCTCCTACAAGACCTTACACAGGTAATGACACAGGACAGGAAATGGTCTCATCCTGAATCCATCCAAATGTAAAAATCATCTCAGTCAGCCCAACAAGTGATAAATGCAGTGAGATCAAAACAAACCAGAGCAGCAGTCATTACCCCCACAAATAGTGTCTTGCTAGGAACACCTCGGGGAAGCAATGCCATTGACACAATTCTCAGGAAGAAATTGGAAGAGTTAAGGAGAATGAACAACGAATAGGCAATCTGGACATCCACGATCCCTTGAAACCTTCTCACAAAGTGCTTGAGTCTGCCCGGGTTAAACATATTTCCTAAGATGTGCACCTTCATATGATAACCCTATACTGCACGAATATGACAGTATTCTGAGGCAGATTTTTACAAAGTACTTAAACCTTACTCTAAAGATGGGCAGTGGAACCAAGCTACACTTCCCAGTCAAACTAGAAGGCATTGGTGTCCGCAAGTCATCACAGATTGCATTACCTGCTTTTCTGCCCCTCGTGTATTGCATTCAGAGAGCTTGTAGCAGCGATTCTCCCTGAACATCTCAGGGACAAGATTGGAGTCCAGGACCAAAAATTCATTGACGGAGCAATGATCTGGGATAATCTAACGGGCTCTGAAACCAGACCTGCTCCCCCCAACAACTACAAACAGTCGCACTGGGATGGTCCAATAGTGGAAAATATAGCCTCAACAATGCTTCAGAGTGTGTCAGGGAAGGATAGAGCCCGCCTCCGGGCAGGAGAGCCCATCATGCTGGGACTTCTTTGGCTTTTCCCCCAACTCCAGCCTTGGCACATGCCTCGACCCACAGACCATCCGCATCGGTGTTGCCCTTCGACTTGCCGCCCCTATTCTCGCCGAACACAGGTGTATTTGTAGCAGTGAAGCAGCCACACATCCAGTTTCATTGCAAGAAAATTCTAGTATTGTGTTTATGCTGATGTGTTGTGTTCTGCATCACTGTAAGTGTTCAAACTTTTTTGTTCTATGTTTTAGCACCTATTATTTTTCATGTTTCATTGAACAAATTCACTCTTAGTGCAATTTTTAAGTTCTTCTTTTAGAGTAAATTGTTCTTTTGCTTGTTAAGTGTTGCTTGAGTGCAGTTAAGAGTTAAAGTGTTCTCTCAGTTCATTCCTTCATATATTTCTTTTCTTGTGTGTGTTTAATATTTTTTTATTATTGCACTTTGACTCATTTTGCAATAATTCTTGTGCAAATATTGTGTTGTCTTTAAAATTTTTCTTGCAGAAATTTTATGCAGTGTTGTGCAATACTTTTTGATTAGCAATTATTTGCAATATTGCTACAGTTTATTTCAGTTCAGTTTCATATGCTCTGTTCTGTGCATAATATTTTATTCTTTCTGTGCCATTTTATTTTATTTCAGTGAATTGTGTCCCAGTTTGTTTTATTTTTGCACAAGCTTTATTGAGTCCATTTTATAATTTTATTGTGTATTTCCCTATTGCATTGAAAGTAAAGACAACTCACTGTGCCATTCATTCAACTTAAAGTAAAATTGAGCAAATCAGATTTGAGTAAAGTACAAGTTCTCTTGATTTTCAATCAGTAATTCTGATAAAAAAGTTTGAAAATCCATGAATTTTAGCTAAAAAATCAGGTTTGTCTGAAAAGTGATCTAAATGCTCTAAAATCATCGAAATATGCAGCAAAACATCATTTTACCATATTTTTCGATTTTTTCAATGCTTCAGGTATTTTTAAAAATAGCAAAAGCATTGAAAAAAATCGGAAAATATGGTAAAATTCATTCAATTGCGTATTTTTCTTGTGTGAGTTCTTTGCTTACTGTGTGACCTGTCAATTTTTAATTACTTATGCAGAATAGTTAAGCATTTTCTTCCCGTTTAAGCTTACTTTGTCATTCTTTTTGTTTTGCCTATGCCCTTGAGTAATTTTCCCTGAGAACATGTCCCAGTCACTTTTGAATGTTCACTTAGTGTATCATGCCAGTCAAAGTCAATATGAATCAGTCCACAGTACCAACATTCCCTGACTGACTGAAAGACAATACCCAGTTCTTGAGCAATGTGTTTGTTCTCACAGCTTGTATCTGAGATTTGTTAAAGTGCTGCGAAATGTGAATTCAGATTAAGTTCCTATAGATCCGTGAATTACTTTAATGTAGCCGAGCGTCAGGCACTAGTAATACTGTCACTCCTGTCGGGACTCCAGCCACAATATCGTGCACGCAGATAGTGCTGAGACTACTATCCTTGCGATGCGACTTGTTCAAATACTCGTTCCTTCCCAGGGACGCTTTGAGAAGAACTTTACTTGCAACGAGTTAGCCATCTCTTGCTGATGCCACAAGCCGTTGCAGAAAGACGTTTCTGTGGCTAGTGTGCTCACTTGAGTGTTTTGTTGTCCTTGTGTTTCAGATTGTGATCCCATCCTAGTTGACAGTAATCATGCATTGTAAGAAGTTATTTCTCGAGTAATTTTTACATTTTTTTTAACGTTTGTAAGTGAAGTTTCTTTATAGCTGAACCTCGTGTCACTGTGTGCGACTAAATTTGAATATCAGCACTTTTTGACCGTGTTAAATTATTTTCTCCTGTGCTTGCAGTTTGAGATATAGATTCGTTCTCCCTTGCTCATATTGCGTGTTATAGCATTAATTTTTTTTAACCGGGGAGATCATCCACTCCACCGAGTTTGTTCATTCCTCCAGTAAGAAAGAACAATCCCTTGTGTTCTGGTGATTCGATTCCTGCTCCAGAAGATCTTAATCTTACTGTGAAGCCACTAGCACCCACATGACTTTGTAATGAGCCAAGAAAAACTGTATCGAACAGCCGAGTTGGGTACTCCAAGTAGAAGAGTGTACCAGTTTGTTTAAATTCCACAGTCACTAGTGAACGTAGCTCTACACTAGTTCATATGCACCAGGTGTTGCACACCCTGGTATGGATTGTTTTTTGTGAAACAAGCCAGAATGAAATAGTTTTGGCCAGTATGGCAACTGACATTTCAAGTATGTTAAGAAATGTAGTGTTTTTTAAAGCAACATAAAGGAAATGTCAATGGTCCTAATCCAATCCAAGTGTACCCAACCACTAGCGAACCGTGGGAAAGAGTTGCCCTTGACTTGTTTTAAAACCCAAATTTTTAAAATTTCCCTCCAAGGCAACAAACACTGTTGTTATGGTAACCATTTCACCAGATATTTTGGAGTTAGTTCCTATTGCAGATAAGACGCAGACACAGTAGCTAAAGCGTTAAAGAACGCATTACTGCAGGGATACCCCCTAAGTCCTTATTAACAGATAAGGAGGTTTTAATTCTGTAATGAGATTCTTGAAAATTTTTTGTAATTTATACAAGATCTCAAATCCACCATTGTTCCTCATCATCCGCCAGCAATGGGTTAGCCGAACGAACCAATAAGAAAGTACTTGATGTCCCTGAAGCCACTATCAACCCCAATAGTAAACTTGGGATGAAGTCATACCAAGGATTCAATGTGCCAAAATTCTGCTTACAATGCTTTCCCTAGGTGATACTCCACATTATGCATTGTATGGGGTAAACAAGCGTTTACCCTATGAGTTGTTTATATTCCACTCCGAAACCTAATTACAACCCTGATGATTTCGTAGCAACCTACCAGCATGGCTCAAAGTGTTTTTAGAAGAATCCGTGAAACACTTCATAAATCAACAGCAGAATTTAAATAGAGTAACTAATAGCCGTGCTAAGCCATCAAAAGTAAAAGTAGGGTTTGAGAGTAATGCTGACAAATTTCAACAAAACATCCGCAATGCCTAAGCTCAATCAAAAGTTTGTCGGACCTATCGATTGTAGAAAAAATCTCTGGTAATAAGTATAAGGGTTTGAGAAAAATTTGTACTGGTAAGTACAAAGAATCGCATTTAGATCATATGAAAATTTGTATGCGATGTTGAAAGATATTGCTACCCAGACTAATGTGACAGATGCTGGAAATCCCCTTGACTCTGTACACTCTACCTCAGATACTCAGTCAGATAATCAACCTGAATGTCGTTACTCCTTGCTACCGACAATAATGAGAAACCCACAAGTATCTTTTGTATATACCGTTCAAATCTCCCTCAGTCAAGCATGTGTTAGCCATTGCAGAGGAATTCGATCCCCCCAGAGATAACCATCTGCATATTAAACCTCACCCTCGCAAATTGGTTTAAATGTACATAGTCTGTATAACTAGATGTCCGAGATGAAGTAAATTGTCAACTGTTTGTTATTAACTGATTAGTTTTTTCTTAGAATTTTTTTTTTTCGTATTCACGTTCCCTCCGTATTCTGAGAATTTGACAGAAAGTCTGATTTCACCAATACCTTTGCTGTTAAATTCACCTTGTATAATATATAATTTTAAATTTATCCTCAGAATCCGTAGAGTGCATGAATACAGATCAGTCGATCAATTTCCCTCCATATCGACAAGATTTTTTTCTATAGTTTGTAATTCATTACGTTAAAAATCATTACGTTAAAAGTGATTACTTAACACCCATTACGTAAAACCCATTTTGTTAACATCCATTATGATACCATCCATTAGTTCTAAATTATATATGAATTTGTTATTGTTAGAATCAGCCCAGAACCACCCTGCCGTTCAGCCTATAAGATAGTAGTGCATGTCCCAAAACGACATACTAACATGACCGAGCTGTCAGCATAGTTGCTGAACCCCCTTACATTGTTGTACAATTAAACTGAGCATTAATTTTCATCCATGTGTTTATATAGAAGACCCCTTAGGCCTGTGACTGTATGACGTCATGGGATGCAGCTTGAGTGTGAGGCGAGTTACCTCGGCCTCAGTCGGCGTTTGACATAGGCTAGGACAGGCAGAGGCTGGGCTCCATCTCCCATCATCACAGTCTGACAATATATCGTTACCATCCAACAAGTGTGTCTACCTTCAACCCTCGATATCTCCTTTTAAGAACCCCTACGATACCTGCTCCATGACCTTTGTCGTATCTCTTCTTAAGCTATGTATGGATCCTGCCTCCGCTATATCACTCCCCAGATTGTTCCACTTCCTAACAACTCTATGGCTGAAGAAATACTTCCCAAGAACCCTGTGACTCATCTGAGTTTTCAGCCTTTAGTTGTGTCCCATCTCTGAAACATCCTGTCCCTGTCCACCCTGTCAATTCCTCTCAGTATTTTATATGTCGTTATCATGTCCCCCCTATCCCTCTTGTCCTTCAGTGTCATCATGTTGATTTCCCTTAACCTCTCCTTGTAGGACATACCCCTTATCTCCGGAACTAGTCTTGTTGCAAATCTTTGCCCTTTCTCTAATTTTTTGACGTGCTTGACCAGGTGTGGGTTCCATACCGGTGCTGCATACTCCACTATGGGCCTGATATACACGGTGTAAAGTCTTGAATGATTCCTTACTCAGGCATCGAAATGCTATTCTTAAGTTTGCCAGGTGCCCATATGCTGCAGCACTTATTTGGTTGATGTGCACCTGAACTTGTACTCTGTCTGGGGTCTTCTTTGACGTTCCCAATCTTCATGACTTTGCACTTGGTGGGGTTAAACTCCAGGAGGCAGTTGTGGGACCAGGCTTGCAGCCTGTCCAGATCCCTTTGTAGTCCCATATAATCCTCATCCGACCGAATTCTTCGCATTAGCTTCACATCGTCTGCAAAAAGGAACACCTCTGAATCTATCCAGTCCTTCATGTCGTTCACATATAACAGAAACAGCACCGACCCTAGGAGTGACCCTTGTGGAACTCTGCTAGTCACAGGCGACCATTCTGACACCTCGTAACGTAACGTACCATCACTCCTTGCTTCCTTCCTGTTAGGTATTCTTTGATTTACTGCAATGCCTTTGTTGTTATTCCTGCCTGCTCCTCTAGCTTTTGCACTAATCTCTTGTGCGGAACTGTGTCGATGGCCTTCTTGCAGTCCAAGAAAATGCAATCTACCCACCCCTCCCTCTCTTGTCTTGTGTTACCTTGTGGTAAAACTCAAGTAGGTTTGTGACACCGGATTTCCCTTCCCTGAAACTGTCCCTGAAAGTGTGCTCCACCACTCTTCTCCTGATAAGCTCTCCATGACTTCGCGTACTATGCATGTCAGTGACACTGGTCTCTAGTGTAATGCCACCTGCCTGTCTCCTTTCTTAAAGACTGGGAATACATCTGCCGTCATATACACCTCAGATAGTTGCCCTGTTTCGAAGGAGTCACTCCTAAATTGTCTAAGACTTTAAAGTGATAGAAGACAGAGGTAAGGGAAACAAAGAGGTTGCAGTGCTAGGGGCGGAAATAAAAAATTGCCAAGATATGTTAGGTAAACGTTCAGAAAAAAGAATAGTTCGTAGGACAGTTCGTAATAATAATAGGGAAATTTGTTGGCAAACAAAACGAGAAAGGGGGGACAAACAAAGCAAAAGCTTTCTTAGCATTTATTATTAAAATAGCCGGAATGTAAGAAATAGAATATATGACTTAAGACTAAGTGCATGTGCAAGCAACAGATATTAGTGCAATAAGTGAAACCTGGTTCAGTCTGAAATATAGGGACGTAACTATTAAATTTCACATACAGGGGTATAAATTATTCCACACTGACAGACAACAGGAAAGCTGGAGGAATTGCTATGTATGTTAGTGAGAAATTTAGACTGCTGTATCAGAAACGATATAAAGATGAAAGGGACAGACACGGAGTCTGTTTGGCTGCAGTTTCTCGAAGGAATGAAAAACTAATTTTAGGTGTGATCTACAGACCCCTCGAACTCAGATACTGACCACAATAAACTTCTTTGGGGCGAAAATGCTAAAGCACCTAGAAATGGAAATGTAGTTTTAATATCAGATTTTAACTTTAGCCAAATCAAACAGAGCAATTTAACTGGTAATCTTGAGTCCAGTGACTTTCTTGAAATAATCAGGATCGCTTTTTAAAACAGTCTGTGTTAGAACTAAGAGGAAATAATTTGTTGTACTTCATTCTGGTAAACAAGGATTCTCTAACAGATATAATCTTGAGGTTAATGAAGAGTTCGGAGAGTGATCACAAATCACTTACTTTGAATGTCTCGTGGAATTACCATAATAACGATAACAACGTTAAGGTCCCCAAATTGTTCACTGCAGGTTATATGGGGCTAAGAGAATACCCGAGAAGTGTCAACTGGGATGACTTGACTAGGGACTCTCGCGAGGAGACCAGACAGATGGTGAGGCTTGCCAGTATGACACTCACCAAAGCTGGTCAAGCTGCATGTATTCCTTACAGAGAATTTATATCAATCATAAATGACCCGAAATTTATAAACAATAGACTCAGAACATCTCCTGGGTGACAAGAAAGGCATTTACAAGCGAATCAAAAGAATAGAGGGTCACCGTATTGACCAGTATATTCAAGAGAGAAATAAAAAAAGGATTAAGGAAGGTCAAGAGAAAATATGATATTAAGATTGCGAGGGAATCAAAAACCAACCCAAAGGTTTCCTTTAGGTATATAGAAATAAGATTAGGGAAAAAGAGAGGCCCACTTAATTGCAACTCAGGTTAGTTTATGTTAGTGACCAAGAAATGTGTACCATTTTCAACACTTAAAATTATGCCAAATATGATCGAAGTGTACAACTGGAAAACAGGAATAAATAAAGGATATACGAATAATGCAGAGTGGCTGCGCCCTGAAGGAGGGGTGAACATATGTTGCAGCTTTTGTACTGTAGTGCATACCTGGGGAGAATACCTGAGAGGGAGAATACCTGGAGAGGGAGAATACCTGGAGAGGGAGAATACCTGGAGAGGGTTTCGGGGGTTAGCGCCTCACTTCTGGCAAGACAGTGATGGAGTGAGTGATGGTGAAAGTGTTTCTTCTTTTTTCGGGTCACCCTGCCTCAGTGGGAAACGGCCGATGTATTAATAAAAAAAATAATGTGTTGAAAATATTTAACTAAGACGGGACTGGCAGCAATGAATTTCAAGTTAGAGAAATTGCGATTTAGACAGGATACTGGGAAGTACTGGTTTGGTAAGAGTTGTAAATGAGTGGAACTCCCGAATAGCGTCACTGAGGCAAGAATGTGGGTGACTTTAGACTGTACAAGTACATGAGCGGAAGAGTTAGACCTGCCCTAACATAGGCCAGTAGGCCTGCTGCTGTGCTCCTTCCTTCCTTCTTGTGTTCATGTGTGTCACTCAGTGTTACAATGATCAACACTTACACCAGGTGTGACACTGGTGTAGATTTAAAGGTTTCCTGGTATTGTGAAGCCACCGCGCTGCCAGACGCGTCACTAAAGTTTATTTCTATTAATCAGTTTACTTGTCTTTAAATATACGTGTTTACAGGTTCATGTAACAACAACTAAAATAACCTCACATAAGCTAACTTAGAATAAACGACAGTTATGTAAGTTACCCCTCCCCCCCTATTGTTCCTTCCTCCTGCTGGTCATTCCTATCTCTATACTCCTTCCCTGCCCCTCCTCCTCCCCCTACACAGGCCCCTTCCTTCCCCCTTCCCCCCACATACAAGAAAAGTTAGGGTGGTACAGTATTTACATCTTTCACTCAGTACGGAGCTTGGCCAGACAGGTTAAGACTCACTCTTGGGTTATTTCTGCCCGGTCAGGAAGGAGGGAGGGAGGGGCGGCAGGACACAGGGGTAGGGGAAAATATAATGAGGGAAGGAGTAGGAAAGGAGAGGCAGGAGGGAGGAAGGGATGGAAGGAAGGAGGGAAGGAAGGAAGGAGGGAGAGAGGGAGGAAGGGACGGAAGGAAGGAAGGGAGAGAGGAAGGGACGGAAGGAAGGAAGGAAGAGAGGGAGGGAGGGAGGGAGGGAGGGAGGAGGGAAGGAAGGAAGGAAGGAAGGAAGGAAGGAAGGAAGGAAGGAAGGAAGGGAGGGAAGGAAGGAAGGAGGGAAGGAAGGAAGGAAGGAAGGAAGGAAGGAAGGAGGAAGGAAGGAAGGAGGGAGGGAGGGAGGGAGGGAAGGACAGGTTAAGTTTACCAGCCCCAGGCTGATGCTTGCCAATAATATAAGCAGTGTGGGAAATAAACAGAGTTCAAACACACACACACACACACACACACAACAGGCCTAGTGTCTAATCGACATGTGCCTAGGACAAAATGGTAACTAACACACACTGTGGGCTCCAGGAAGCTGAAGGGGAAACCTATGATGAAAGAAAACAGGAGAAAAAAGCGATTGAAGGTATCGTGAAAGTGATAGACGAGGGCGACATGACCCAGGTGACAATTTTTTGGAGAATTGGGTGGTTCACAAGGAGAAGGAAATGGCCTCTCAAAGTAATCTTCAAGGCAGAATCAACTCGAACCATGATCCTGCAGGAGAAAGCACGGTTGAGAGACAAACTGGAGTTCCAGAGTATGTACCTCAATCGAGACAGAATGTAAGAAGATGATACTGAAAGAAAGAGTGCAAAAATGAAAGAAGGAATGGGAGGAAATGACAAAGAAAAGCAGAACAGCCCAGGCACATTTGGAAGGGCAAACACACCCCCCAGAAATACCTGCAGAAGGACTCCAACTACTACAACCCCATGGCAACTGAACAATCTAAATCAACAATCACACACTGACCCCCTCTGTCCCCACCCCCCACACCACGAACCCCACCCCTACAGCAACCCCCTATGGGTACTGTGCCCCCACCCCCACTGCACCCCCCATAGGCCCCTGCCAGGGCTCTTACACTCCCAACCCCAATATTCTTCCAGGACCACAGTTTTAGAACAGAAGTTGAAGGTTCGGTACACGAATGCGGATGGATTGACGAATAAGTATGAGGAGTGGAATGAAAGAATCAATGAGAATTCCCCAGACATCACAGCAATCACAGGAACAAAACTCACTGAGACAATAACAAATGAAATCTTCCCACCAGGATATCAGATCCTGAGGAAAGATAGAAGGAGCAGAGGGGGAGGAGGGGTTGCACTGCTCGTAAAACACCAATGGAAATTTGAGGAAATGGGTGGCATAGACGAGATTGGAGAAAGGGAATACATAGTAAGTACACTCCAGTCTGGGGAGCACAAGGTAGTCATTGCAGTGATGTATAATCCACCACAGAACTGCAGGAGGCCAAGAGAGGAATATGAAGAGAGCAACAGAGCAATGGTGGACACACTGGCTGAGGTGGTAAGAAGAGCTCACTCGAACAGAGCAGTTACTGGTTATGGGTGATTTCAACTACCTGGAGATCAACTGGGAAAACCTGGAGCCACACAGGGGTCCTGAAACATGGGGAGCCAAGATGATGGATGTGGTACTGGAAAACATCATGCATCAACATGTTAAGGACACTACCAGAGAAAGAGGGGAGGATGAACCAGCAAGACTGGACCTTGTGTTCACCCTGAGCAGTTCAGACATTGAGGACATCATACATGAGAGGCCCCTAGGAGCTAGTGACCACGTGGTTCTGTGTTTTTAATATATAGTAGAGTTACAAGTGGAGCACTACATAGGTTTGAGGAACTTCCTGCAGGAGGTTCAGTGGGACAGAGAACTGGTAGGAAGTCAGTAAACGAAATGATGGAATACATAACAAAATGCAAGGAGGCAGAGGAAAGGTTTGTTTCCAAGGGCAACTGAAATAATGGGAAGACCAGAATGTGGTTTACCGACGGTGTAAGGAGGCAAAAACTAAGTGCACTAGAGAATGGAAAACGTACAGAAGGCAAAGAACACAGGAAAATAAGGAGATTAGTCGAAGAGCAAGGAGTGAGTATGCACAGATAAGGAGGGAGGCCCAGCGACAGTATGAAAATAACATGGCATCGAAAGTCAAGTCTGACCCAAAACTGCTGTATAGCCACATCAGGAGGAAACAAAGACCAGGTGATCAGGCTGAGGTCAGAAGATGAGGAACTCACAAGAAACGAGGTATGTGAGGAGCTCAACAGGACATTTAAGGAAGTATTTACAGTAGAGACAGGAAGTGCTCTGGGAAGACAGCACAGAGGGGAACATCAACAGGGAATATACCAACAAGTGTTGGATGACATACAAACAATGGAGGAGGAGGAGGTGCAATGGGACCAAACAACATCTCTCCTTGGGTCCTTAGAGATGGAGCAGAGACACTGTGCATGCCACTGACCACAATCTTCAATACATCCCTTGAAACTGGGCAACTGCCTGAGGTATGGAAGATGGCAAATGTAGTCCCCTTTTTTAAGAAAGGAGACAGAAACAAGGCACTAAACTACAGACCAATGTCTCTGACATGTATAGTATGCAAAGTCATGGAGAAGATTATCAGGAGGAGAGTGGTGGAGCACCTTGAACAGAACAAAATTATAAATGACAACCAGCATAGATTCATGGAAGGCAAATCGTGTGTCACAAACCTTCTGGAATTTTACAACAAGGTAACAGAAGTAAGACACGAGAGAGAGGGGTGGGTTGATTGCATTTTGCTGGACTGCAGGAAGGCCTTCGACACAGTTCCTCACAAGAGATTAGTGAAGAAGCTGGAGGATCAGGTGCATATAACAGGAAGGGCACTGCAATGGATCAGAGAATACCTGACAGGGAGGCAACAACGAGTCATGGTATGTGAAGAAGTATCACAGTGGGTGCCTGTGACGAGCGGGGTCCCACAGGGGTCAGTCCTAGGACCAGTGATACTTTTGATATATGTGAATGACATGATGGAAGGGATAAACTCTGAAGTGTCCCTGTTCGCAGATGATGTGAAGCTAATGAGAATTAAATTAGATGAGGATCAGGCAGGACTACAAAGAGACCTGGACAGGCTGGACACGTGGTCCAGCAACTGGCTTCTCGAATTCAACCCTGCCAAATGCAAAGTCATGAAGATTGGGGAAGGGCAAAGAAGACCGCAGACAGAGTATAGGCCAAGTGGACAAAGACTGCAAACCTCACTCAAGGAGAAAGACCTTGGGGTGACCATAACACCGAGCATGTCTCCGGAGGCACACATCAACCAGATAACTGCTGCACCATATGGGCGCCTGGCAAACCTGAGAATAGTGTTCCAATACCTTAGTAAGGAATCATTCAAGACACTGTACACTGTGTACACTGGAGTATGCAGCACTAGTTTGGAACCCACACCTGGTCAAGCATGTCAAGAAATTAGAGAAAATGCAAAGGTTCGCAATAAGACTAGTCCCCGAGGTAAGTGTAATGTCCTACAAAGAAAGGTTAAGAGAAATCGGCCTGACAACACTTTCTCAGTAGTATCATACCAGTAACCAGTTACCAGTGTCAGTAGCGACTCACTACCAACTGTCTGTGTGAATCACTTGTTATTCACTGTTACAGCTGACCTTAGCATATTTTGAACCCACTCACCCCTAGGAACCATCTCGCGAGGCAGTCTAAAGATAGGGAGCAGAGACGTAGGTCAGGCTGGGCGCTTCCTATATATTCCATTTTAATTATACTCCATTTTTGCCTATGTGAGTATCCTTTACCCAATTCATGTTTCGAACCCCACATGACATTTGGTGGCAGCGTTGTGGGCATGGATTTACGGGTATTTCCGCAAATATCAGGAGTTTAAGCTGCGTGTGAGTGGTGCCGGTGTACCCCAGGCTACCTGTCATCTCCAGCAAGCTTCTCAACCTCTCCAGAAAGCTTCTCAACCGGTGTTGCCGCCAGCCTGCAAGCCAGCTGTAGCCGCCTCTCAGTGTGCTAATTGCTTCAATCTCCGAGGGTTTGACCCGGATTTTGCAATTAAGCCAGCCAGTAAGCCAGTCTGTCTGCCAGTCTGTCAGCCTGCCTGTCTATCATCCAGCCTGTCTCCTGTCATCCACCTGCTCCTTCATGCTGTGTGCATCGTTACACGTCTTCCAGTCAGCCATTCTCATTGGTTGAGCCAGCAAGACAACCCAGTTTCCTAATCCAACTGAGATAGAGAAGTGAGTGGCAGTGAGCACCAGTGGGCCAGGTTGTTCCGCTGCTCCCTTCACCACCCGCCACCCACTCCCCACCTCATCTACCTGTGGCTTTTTCCACCCTTATACTGGGTCCAAGCACTGTTTTTGGCTCACATAATTGGTCAAGAGTTCGCCTAGATAGCACATTTCTTCACGACAACAGTGTGAGTGTAGGAGGAAAAATGTCATGTGGGTTTGATAACGTGGATTGGGTAAAGGATACTCACATAAGCAATAATGGAATATAATTAAAATGGAATATATGGGAAGCACCCAGCCTGACCTGCCTCTCTGCTCTCTGTCGTTACAACTGACTCACGAATGATGCCTAGGGGTGAGCAGTGTTCAAAAACATGCTAGGGTCAGCTGTAAACAGTGATTCACACAGACGGTTGGTAGTGAGTCACTACTGACACTGATAACTGGTTACTGGTACTGGTACTACTGAGAGCTCGGCAACGCTAACGTATGTTGTCCCTGACATACAGCTAATACAAACTAGAGACGGCAGGCATATGGGTTGGGCTGATTCTATACAATGTCAAAGTACACAACAATTGAACATTGGAACATACATAAAGAGAATATCGGAATGGAAGCTAATGAAACTTACTGTAATGAAACTACTGTAATGAAACTACTGTAATGAGATTCTTGAAAATTTGTGTACCTTGTACAAGATCTCTAAATCCACCATTGTTCCTCACCATCCTGCCAGCAATGGGTTAGCGGAACGAACCAATAAGAAAGTACTTGATGTCTTGAGAGCCACTATCAATCCCAACAGTGAAACTTGGGAAGAAGTTATACCTGATGTGCAGTGTGCCATAAATTCAGCTTACAATGTTTCTATCAGTGACACTCTACATTATGCATTATAAGGTGCTGATTAACGTTTACCTTATGAGTTGTTATACTTTAACCCGAAACCAAATTACAACCCTGATGATTTCATAGCAACTTGTACCAGCTTAGCTCAAAGTGTTTTTAGAAGACTCCGTGAAGCACTTCATAAATCAACAGCAGAATTTACAAGAGTCACTAACACTCGAGCAAAGACGTCCAAAATTATAGTAGGTTCAAGAGTTATGCTGACTAACTTTAAATATCTGCAATACCTAAGCATATTAATGGCAATAAGCATAAGGTTAGAGAAATTAGTACTGGTCAGTATAAAGAATCGCATTTAGATCATATGAAGTTAGTATGTGATGATCATCATGTTCCAACTCAGACTAATGTGACAGACTCTGACAATCCTCCTGATCCTGTACTCTCTACCTCTGAGACTCAGTCAGACAATCAACCTGAATGTAGTTATTCCCTACGTACACGACAGGTATTGAGAAATCCTCAGGTATCATTTGTAACTACCAATGCAGATCTGCGTCACATATGGCATGAGTTAGCCAGTGCAACAGAGTTTGATCCTTCCAGAGATGACACCCATTCTGCATTTGTCGATCTCACCTTAGAAGAGTTGGGGTTAAATGTAAATAACCTGTATAGATGAATAATTACAGTATCAACTTATTAATATTCAAGAACTTTTCTTTTGTGTGTTCATGTTCTCTCCGAAATTCTGAGATTTAAGTCTAGATTTGAGTGCATCAAGTCTGCCTTTTCTGTTAAACACTTCTTTCTTTGTATATATTCCTTCCTCAGAATCCGTAGATCACATGAATATAGATCGATTGATCAATTTTTTTTATTATCACTTCTATTGTGTAATCTCAACAATGAATCTCATTCTATGAGTCGTGCTATAATATACCTTGTAATGCATTACAGTAAGTTATGTTCGCTTTCATTCCAATATTCTCCTTATGTATGTTATGTTCAATTGTTGTGTACTTTGACATTGTATAGAATCAGCCCCAGCCATAGGCCTGTCGTCTCTACTTTGTATTAGCTGTATGTCAGGATGACATACGTTAGCATTGCCGAGCTCTCAGTAGTACCATACCAGTAACCAGTTACCAGTGTCATTAGCGACTCACTACCAACTGTCTGTGTGAATCACTTGTTATTCACTGTTACAGCTGACCTTAGCATGTTTTGAACCCACTCACCCCTAGGAACCATCTCGTGAGGCAGTCTGAAGATAGGGAGCGGAGAGGTAGGTCAGGCTGGGCGCTACCCATATATTCCGTTTTAATTATACTCCATTATTGCCTATGTGAGTATCGTTTACCCAATCCATGTCTTGAACCTCACATGACATCTGGAGGACAAGAGGGTTAGGGGAGACATGATAACAACATATAAAATACTGCGAGGAATTGACAAGGTAGACAAAGACAGGATGTTCCAGAAATGGGACAGAGAAACAAGGGGTCACAACTGGAAGTTGAAGACCCAGATGAGTCAGAGGGCTGTCAGGAAGTATTTCTTTAGTCATAGAGTTGTCAGGAAGTGGAATTGTCTGGAAAGTGACGTACTTGGAGGCAGGAACCATACATAGTTTTAAGACGAGGTTTGATAAAACACATGGAGCAGGGAGAGAGAGGACCTAGTAGCGATTTGCGAAGAGGCGGGGCCAGGAGCTGTGAATCGACCCTTGCAACCACAACTAGGTGAGTACACACACACACACACACATACACACACACACCACACACACACACACACACACACACACACACATACACACACACACACACACAACACATACACACACACACACACACACACACACACACACACACATACACACACACACACCACACACACACACACACACACACACACACACACACACACACACACACACACACACAAGTGACGACTATGTAAGTACTGAAAGGAAAGTCAACATAAAAGGAAGTAAATAGTGGAGAAAATGTCGACAAGAAACAGGTGAAACAAAAGACATTCCACAACGAGAGGAAACAGGAAAACAGATAAAAGTCAGAGGAAAATAAAAATAAAACCTGTTCAGGTGTGGATATTGTAAACACACACATGTGTAAACACACATGTGTAAACACACACGTGTAAACACACATGTGTAAACACACACATGTGTAAACACACACGTGTAAACACAACGCATGTGTAAACACACACATGTGTAAACACACACATGTGTAAACACACACATGTGTAAACACAACGCATGAAAGACCTCAGGTAGCGTCAACACACATAAAACAAATTTGTAAATATTATTGCAAAAAAATATATAAATATGTGAAGAAGTGTAATTAGCCACAACCAAAGAAATACCCTAACATTGTAATAAAGGCAAGATGTTGCTTCGCAATAATATAATTCCTGCAATGTGTAAAACAATACTTGAGCAAAGAATATTAAAACCTAATCCTAGACTGTACATTTTTTACCTAAGAAACGCTAAAAGGTACAGACCTAGATATTTTTTGACGTAAAAAAACAAACGAAAGCAAAATACCAGTCACAGGCTGGGAACAGAGAAATATAGAGAGATAGCGGCCAGGCGGGTCAGGAATACAAACTGGAAAAAAAACAATTACTGCATCTCCAAATATTACTCCTGTCACTCACACTAGATGGAACTACTACACCTTGATATACCAAACCAACAATGGTAGCTGGTGGCCGGTAATGGAGCACAGAATCTCCATAAGTGTAACAACAACAAACAATCCGTAATCAACGAATTTTGTCCGTTGTTTCCTAATCTATGACCAAGCGGAGTTTACTCCGAATTGCTGGAGTCCGTTATATACAAGGTTTGTATTAAAAAATCATAATACAATAAGAAACAGTACCAGACAAGCGCCTCAGCACGATTATTATTATTATTATAATCAAGGGGGAAGCGCTAAACCCGGAGGATTATACAGCGCCTGGGGGGGGGATGTGGAAGGCATTCAGGCTTAATTCGGGGAACTAGAGCACAGATCCAATTCCCTAAATCAAGAGCCCCTCACCAACATCAAGGAACCTTCCTTGAGGGGCCTCAGCACGAGTGAGAGATGAACTGCTCTCACCACCACTAACAAATCAGCTAAGAAAATTATTAGGTCAAAGTAACCCGAGTATTTCTTCCTTTCTTTCGTCAATATTTAAAGCCTAAAACAAAAGATGAAAAACAAAACTCTCTTTATAAGTGGCTTCCTCACAGAACAAATGTAACCTCTGGAACATTTACAGTAACCCACATTAACAGATTTCAGGGACACTGAAACCTATATCCCAACAAAATATATTTCATGTGATAGGGTAAATAGGTTAAAGGGTGAGGTAGGTTTCTATGTGAAAGGGCCATTTAGTAGCATAGAATGTTAAGAACCTGTCCTTTAAAACCACGAAGTAAGTATTTGTATTGTAGTAGGTTCGCCGGTGTTGTCCCGGCCCGGGTCTTGTCTAGGTGGTGACCCGGGTGGGGGGGTCGCTCATCTTTTTTTCTATCCTGAGCGGACGTCTTGCTGTGGTCCCTAATCACCAAGTGATCGGGTTACCTGGAGGTTATTCCGGGGATCAACGCCCCCGCGGCCCGGTCCATGACCAGGCCTCCCGATGGATCAGGGCCTGATCAACTAGGCTGTTACTGCTGGCCGCACGCAGTCCAACGTACGAGCCACAGCCCGCTGATCCGGCACTGACTTTAGGTATCTGTCCAGCTCTCTCTTGAAGGCAGCCAGGAGTTTATTGGCAATTCCCCTAATGCTTGATGGGAGGCTGTTGAACAGTTTTGGGCCCCGGACACTTATGGTGTTTTCCCTTAGTGTACCAATGGCGCCCCTACTTTTTATTGGGGGCATTTTGCATCCCCTGCCCAGTCTTTTACTTTCGTAGGGAGTGATTTCTGTGTGCAGATTTGGGTAGAAATACTTTCAGTAAAGGCGGAGAACAAAAATCTCCACACTGTAATAACCAGGTGCTGGAGTGAGAGGTGTGAGAGAAAAACAGATCCAGTAAAAAGCAGGGGAGCTACAGGTATAACAAGGAAACACTGTGTCAACATGCGTGGTCCAAGACTTTTCAACCTGCTACCAGCAGATATAAGAAAAACTGCCGGAACAAATTTATTAATCTTCAAAAGAAAAATGTATTACAACCTCCGCTAAGTGACAGATCATTCTTGCTGTCATGGATGTGTGCCAGTGCATCGCTAACAGCAACAGACTGCTTGAACAAGTAAGTCTGAATGGTCGGAATGGTAAGGGTCACCAAATTGGAAGAGACTCGGGCCGGGATCCATACCAGTGAATCACCTAGAATAGAAGGAAGGAAACCCCTCAAAAATGGGTCACAGGTCGAGAAGTCTCCTGAGGCTCCGTCCACCCTCCCTCCTCCTCTCTCCCTATGAGGCCCCATCCAGCCTCCCTCCTTCTCTCCTTCTCTCTCCCTATGAGGCCCCATCCACCCTTCCTCCCTCCTCTCTCCCTATGAGAGGGAGAGAGAGAGCACTAACATCCTAGCTTTTTCCCTTTAAAGCAAATTCAACTGGACAGAATTGTCATACCCAGCCTAACACAATACCATATATAACCATAAGAAAACAACAACAACAATAACAACAACAATAATAATAATAATAATAATAATAATAATAATAATAATAATAATAATAATAAAATAATAATAATCTTCGGACTAGGTAAATGGCCACACTCGTTGGGGGTCATATACCATGCCTGAGAAATGGCAGGGAAAATAATTTTAATACCAGGAAAGGGGAAGGTAGCTCAAATTCCTAGGATGAAGAGCCCTTCAACCGGATAGGAAATGGGTGAGAAATGAGAGATGGCTGAAGCACGACGACAGGAGCCAGCCAGCCAGCCAGCCAGCCAGCCAGCCAGCCAGCCAGCCGTGACAAATGTGAACACCTTAATATTCCAAACGTCTGTGACCTGCTGCCCGACCTGACAATACCACCGATGCAATCACTGACACCACCACTGTTACCACCACTGTTACCACCACTAACACTACCACTGACACTACCACTGACACCACCACCACCACTAACACCACCACTGTCACCACCATTGACACTACCAATGACATCACTGACACTATCAGTCACCACCACTGACACCACCACTGACACTACCACTGTCACCACGATTGACACTACCACCGATGCAATCACTGACACCACCACTGACACTACCACTAGATACCACCACTGACACTACCAATGACACCACCACTGACACTACCAATGACACCACCACTGACACTACCACTGTCACCACGATTGACACTACCACCGATGCAATCAGACACCACCACTGACACTACCACTGTTACCACCACTGACACTACCAATGACACCACCACTGACACTACCAATGACACCACCAATGACACCACCACTGTCACCACCAGACACCACCACTGACACTACCACTGTCACCACCATTGACAAACCAATTACACCACCACTGACACTACCAATGAAACCACCACTGACACCACCACTGTCACCACCACTGACACTACCAATGACACTACCAATGACTACCAATGACACCACCACTGACACTAGCACTGTCACCACCACTGACACTATCAATGACATCACCACTGTCACCAACAATGACACTACCAATGACACCAGCACTGTCACCATCACTGACACTAACAATGACATCACCACTGTCACCACCATTGACACAACCAATGACACCACTACTAACACCACTACTGTCACCACCTACACAAGGTAACTGTCTACACAACTTCAGCTGCAACACTAGATCATTAAACAACACAAAGATGACATCATATCATTGTTTGAATCTTCATCTAGCAATATATCTTACATTATATTAACCAAGACCTGGTTAAAACATGTCAGTAACGTGTTCAACACACCTGGGTACACAGCTGTCCATAAGTGCTAGTCAAACAAGGAAGATGGTGGTGCAGCTGCTATGTTAGTCAATCCCTCCAGGGAGGTTCCTTGATGCTGGTCAGGGATTCTTGATCTTAGGCACTGGACCTGTGCTCCAATTCCTTGAGCAAAGCCTGAATGTCTTCTATTTCCCGCAGGCGTTAAACCCCTGCGGGCTTAACGCTCCCGCCAGGAATATATTAATAAAAATAATAATAATAATAATAATAATAATAATAATAATAATAATAATGTGCTAGCGAATTTAATTAATTGTGTAAATATCATAAATGACAGTGATGAATATATATTTCAATTTAAAATCCATAATGCTCATCCAGGAACAATTAATACCCAGCACAAACATACAAAAATTCAGCGACAACCTGAGACACATAATTATAAATAAGAAAATTAATAAAAAAATATACCTTGGTAACTGCTAGTGACTTCAACATACACCTCTGCCAAATAAATAGCCCCCAAGTGGAGTTTCCTGGACAGTATGGCAGTATACATCATGTCTGTCCATACCATCAGTCACTAAACCCGCTAGAATCACTGAAACATGTGCTTCTGTCCTCAGTCACATCTTGAATATATCAGCACCCGAGTGTACAGGTACAGTCGCGGAGAAGACACCGGACCACTACCTTGTTGTTCCAATAACTAACATCACAAACAATCCTCTCCAAACCAAAGAAATTGCTTTCAGACTTCATAATGATACTTCAGTTAACAAATACATCAATAACATTAAACATACTAACTGGGAATAAAAGCTGAATATAACTCAGGATGCAAATTCCGAATTAGAAAACTTTCTCAAGCAAACATCACTACAATATACAGACTCATATCTATCAACAAGACAATGATAATGAGAAGCACAAATTAGGACTTATTTCCCAGTAAATAATACCGAGCTACTCTGCAACCCTCACAAAGTGTTACCAGAAAATACAAAGAAAACCACTATGCCATAACGTTTAATAATTCTCAAGGAAATATAAAGCAAACTTGAAAAATACTCTGTGATAAAAAAAAATCTTAAACAAACCAGTAAGACTCTCTAAAACAAATAAACAAATAACATTCCAGAAACTGAACATCAGTACAGTAACTTTCTGACAAAAATTTATCATGATTCCTTCTACTTAGCTCCCACCCTGCAGAAATAACTTCATTAATAAAAAATCATTAAAAATTACAAGTAGCAATAGTAGTAGTAGTAGCGCAAATGAAATACAAACATCAATCTACAAAAAAACTGCAATATTTTTCAAGAAATTACTTGAGAAACAAAGCTTTCCAGGTGCTCTCAAGGGAGCAGCAACAGACAACGTGAATTTAAAAATGACAATTAGTCCAGTACTGTACCACTCACCAGGTGTCCCCCAAGGTAGCATTCTGGGCTCCTCTTCTTTTCCTTATGTATATCCGTGACCTACCTAACGTCACCCAGCATCTAAAACCTGTACTCTTTGCTGACGACACAATCATTTTAATATCAGGTTCAGATCCTGTGTCAATATATACCATGGTGAATTTATGGAAAGGGAACTCAAGAGTTCGCTATCATGCTCCTCAAGCCGCACTCCCAACACTACCTTTTTCCTCATGTACCTGACGTATGGACTCTGCGCCTGGGGATCCACTTCGGCTACACATCTCAAACCAGTTATAACTCAACAAAAGACATAACACTACTGTTCAATGCATATGTTCAAAACATTGTACTGCAGGCGCTGAACTCAGGCAAATCCTAGAAAATTTTAGCAGAACAAATTGGCACTACAGCAGACAAAAATACTTCTTTGGTTATTATAATGATAACTAAGCGTTAAATCCACAAGGGTGACACAGCGTTGTAATATTTCTTTGATATCCCTAGTGTCTGATGGAACATTTACAGAAATAATACACAACTGAAGACTTAGATGTGGATTAACTTAATAAATGAACTGAAACGTTGCAATATTCTTTATTCACATGAAAATTTGAGAACTAACTTGGAGGAAGCGGTGTGCGAACCTTGGCGCCACAGTTCTATAACTGACCCCGTCACTACTGGTAAAGACCTTTTACTGTTTTCTAGTGATTTCTCCGCACCAACACCGCTGTTCCAATATCCTGCACTGAACTTTATTACATAAAATAATCACTACATTCAGCTTTTAAGTTATTGTATATTTAATACAATAACTAATACTGTAAAAAATGTCACAATGTAAAATATGTCACACTGTAAAAAATGTTACATTATGAAAATGTCACATAATGTAAAAAATGTCACCTTAAAACATAATTTATTTGGATGGACTTAAACGCAGTTCATATATTTTCTTAGTGTCATGTACCACGAAACATTCTTAATCAATCTTCCTTCCTATATTCAATAGAATTTCTTTTAATTGACAATATAATAACTTATGTGACATGTCAAGATATCTTATTAATGAAAATAAGATACCAGATATATTAAGCAAATTTCTTAAATTTGCTTGTAACAGATATGTGAACTGTAGATATAAATACAGATGTACTCGTGTTAACCCTTTTGGGGAATAGTTCCTAAGATATTTGTGTATCAATATGCTCTTGTGTTACCCTCCACAGGCTGGACATTGACTGCACAATAAACTAGTCACTTCGGTGACAAAATCTAAAATCTAATAATTAATGTCTTCGTATACATATAGGAGCATGAATAATTAAAGACAGTGTAACGAACACTTGTCAATGCTCGATAATAACCCAGGTGCAGACACAAGATCGGAAAATTGATTGAAGAGGACCCCAGCAAGGGGTCGAAATATATAATCAATTAATTTTCAGAGTTCTTGTCTCCATGTGTGTAATTATTGAGCATATACGAGTGTGTACAATATTTATATTACATTGTCTCACGCTTCATTAATCTAAAGTTTTAACTGGGGCAAAATGTTGTGTACAAGCAGGAACTTACGTTGTTAACTACTGCGTGTCATCCAGTTAGTCATGTTGAAAAGTTGTATTACGCCGTAATAAAATATATACTGGTATTTATTACTTAGTAACACCATCATTGCCACCAGTAATATCCCCCACTGACACCAGTAACACCATCATTGCCACCAGTAACATCCCCCACTGACACCAGTAACACCATCATTGCCACCAGTAATATCCCCCACTGACACCAGTAACACCATCATTGCCACCAGTAACATCCCCCACTGACACCAGTAACATCCCCCACTGACACCAGTAACACCATCATTGCCACCAGTAATATCCCCCACTGACACCAGTAACACCATCATTGCCACCAGTAATATCCCCCACTGACACCAGTAACACCATCATTGCCACCAGTAACATCCCCCACTGACACCAGTAACATCCCCCACTGACACCAGTAACACCATCACTGCCACCAGTAACATCCCCCACTGCCACCAGTAACATCCCCCATTGAAACCAGTAACATCCCCCACTGACACCAGTAGCACCATCACTGCCACCAGTAACATCCACCACTGACACCAGTATCACCACCACTGACACCAGTAACATCATCACTGACACCAGTAACATCCCCCACTAACACCAGCAACATCGCCCACTAACACCATCACTGCCACCAGTAACATCCCCACTGACACCAGTAACACCGTCGCTGACACCAGTAACACCATCATTGACACTAGTAATATCCCCCACTGACACCAGAAACACCATCACTGACACAAGTAACATCCCCCACTGACACCAGTAACACCATCACTGCCGCCAGTTTAAAATCCCCCACTGACACCGGTAACACCCACCACTGACACAAGTAACCATCCCCCACTGACACCAGTAGCACCATCACTGCCGCCAGTAACATCCCCCCCTGACACCAGTAACACCACCACTGACACCAGTAACATCCCCCACTGACACCCGTAACATAAACCCACTGACACCAGTAACACCACCACTGACAACAGTAACACCACCTTTGACACCAGTAACATCCCCAAACTGACACCAGTAACATCCCCCGCCTACACCAGTAACACCACCTTTGACACCAGTAACATCCCCAACTGACACCAGTAACATCCCCCACTGACACCAGTAACACCACCACTGACACCAGCAACATCCCCCACTGACACCAGTAACACCACCACTGACACCAGTAACATCCCCCACTGACACCAGTAGCATCCCCCACTGATACCAGTAACACCATCACTGACACCAGTAACACCACCACTGACACCAGTAACATCCCCCACTGATACCAGTAACATCCCCCACTGATAGCAGTAACACCACCACTGGCACCAATAACATCCCCAACTGGCACCAGTAACACCATCACTGACACCAGTAACACCACCACTGACACTAGTAACATCTCCCACTGACACCAGTAACACCATCACTGACACCAGTAATATCCCCCACTGACACCAGTAACACCACCAGACACCAGTAACACCACCACTGACACCAGTAACACCACCACTAACACAAATAACACCACTACTGACACCAGTAACACCATCACTGACACCAGCAACATCCCCCACTGACACCAGTAACACCACCACTGACACCAGTAACACCATCACTGACACCAGTAACATTCCTCACTGACACCAGTAACACACCATCACTGACACCAGTAACACCCCCACTACTGACACCAGTAACATCCCCCACTGACACCAGTAACACCACCACTGACACCAGTAACACCATCACTGACACCAGTAACATCCCCCACTGACACCAGTAACACCACCACTGACACCAGTAACACCACCACTGACACCAGTAACACCACCACTGACACAAATAACACCACCACTGACACCAGTAACACCATCACTGTCACCAGCAACATCCCCCACTGACACCAGTAACACCAATACTGACACCAGTAACACCATCACTGACACCAGCAACATCCCCCACTGACACCAGTAACACCACCACTGACACCAGTAACATTCCCCACTGACACAAGTAACACCACCACTGACACCAACACTGACATCAGTAACACCATCACTGACACCAGCAACATCCCCCACTGACACCAGTAACACCACCACTGACACCAGAAACATCCCCCACTGACACCAGTAACACCACCACTGACACCAGTAACACCACCACTGACACCAGTAACACCACCACTGACACCAGTAACACCACCACTGACACCATTTAAAACCCACCACTACACCAGTAAACCACCACTGACACCAGTAACCCTCCCCCACTGACACCATACCACCACTGACACCAGTAACACCAAACACTGACACCAGTAACACCACCCACTGACACCAGTAACCCCCACCACTGACACCATAACACCACCACTGACCCGCAACATCCCCCCACGACACCAGTAACACCACACTGACCCCCAGTAACACCACCACTGACACCATACACCATCACTGACACCATAAAACCACCAATGACCCATAAAACCACCACTGACACCATAACACCACCACTGACACCCGTAACACCACCATGACACCAGTAACACTACCACTGACACCCCAAAATCACCCACTGACACCAGAACACCATCACGTCACCGGGAAACACCATCGGGAATAACCTCGGAGGTTAAAAAACCCAGGAAAACCCCTGGGAAAAGGTAAATAATCCGGACAGAGTTAAAACAGGGTTGATCCGGAGATCAAACCCCCGGTTTTTTAAACCGGGCCCCTCGAAAGAGCAAGTAGAATTAATATTTTCCAGAGGTTAGGGGGTCGTAAATTTTTGTTTTGTTTTCCACAAGGTGGGCAAAAATTAACACATTTCAAATTTCCCGGCTAATCGCACTTGGCAAACGCTCAAAAACCATTTTGGGTGGAGGGCATAAATATAAAATTATATAAAAATATAATATATATATATATATATAAAAAAATATATTATATATGTGGGGGGCGAAATGCCCGTAGTTTTTTTTAGTATTGGTAGATAAAAGACGTTGATAGACTTCAGGATTTACATGTTTAAATAGGGGGGCCACGATAAAACAGAATCATTTTCTATTGTACCCTTCACGAGAGTAAAAGGAAATTTGGGATACAAGGAGAATAAAAGCATCAGGGAAGAGAGAGGTGAAGGTTTTTTAAAACTAAAAGAGGAGGCAGTTAGGGTAAAAATAAACCAGCAAATTGGAGGTTTAGATGGGCTAATGAATCATAGGCAAGGGGGTCGAAGAGGTATGGGGGTAGGGTTTTAAAAATGTAGGTTTAGAGTTTTTCCGGGCAGAAGTTTTTTTGGTTTTAAAAAGGAAAGGGGGGTGAAAGGAGGGAAAGGACGATTGGGGGAAAAGATGATGTAAAGAGAGAAAAAAAGGGGAGAAAAAGTTAGCATATGAGAAGTTTTTTCCAAATAAAGTGATGCAAGGAGGGAAGAGTAAAAGGAAAAAAAAGAAGAGGTTAAGAGAGTGGTGAAAAAGTAAAAAGAAAAGAAAAATGAAAGAGTGGGGGGAGATGTTATCAAAAAATTTTTTGTTGAAAATAAAAAAAGTTTTGGAGGGAGTTTAAACAAGTTAAGAAACCTAAGAACAAAGGGGTTTGTTCTTTTAAAAAATGGGAGAGGAGATTTTATTAAATGGAGAGTTAGAGGAAATTGGGAAATGGAAGGAATATTTTGAGGAATTTTTAAAATTTGAGAAAAAAGGGGAAAGCTGTGATTTCGTTTTTAAAAGGGCCCAAGGGGGAAATTTAACATTTTGTAGGAGTGAGGAAGAGCCAGTTGTGAGTGTGGGGGAAGTTTTTGAGGCAGTAGGAAAAATAAAGGGGGGAAAGGGCACCCGGGGTTTTGGGAAGGGATAAAGATAGAAATTTTAAAAAGGGCGGGTGGGGTTTATATTTTTGGAGTGGTTGGTGCAATTATTTAATAAATTTTATGGAAGAGGGTAAGGTACCTGGGGATTGGCAAGAGCATCCCCCCCCCTTAGTTCCTTTGTATAAAGGAAAAGGGGGAAAAAAAGGGAAGGGGCCAAAAATTATGGGGGGATAAGCTGTTGAGTTTACCTGGTAAAGTGAAAGGAAGATTAAAATTTTGAAAAAATTTTTAAGAGAAAAACCCGGGAATGGGAAATTGGCAAAACAAGGAGGCTTTAGGAAAGGTGGGGGGTTTGGGGGACCGGGGTTTTTTACAGTGAAACATATAATTTAAACTTAAATTTAGATAAGGCTAAAGAGTCTTTGTGGCATTAAGGATTTGGAAAAGGGGTATGACAGGGTGGATAGGGGGGGGGAATGTGGCCCGATGTTGCAAGTGTATGGGGAGGAAGGTAGGTTTTCTGAAAGCAGTGAAGATTTTTTAAAGAGGGTAGTGAGGCTCAAGTTAGAGTAGTAGGAAAGGGGAAATTTTTTTTCCCAGTAAAAGTAGGCCTTAGACAAGGATGTGTGATGTACCATGGTTTTTTTAATATATTTATAGATTTGGGGGTTTTAAAAGGGAATAAAAAGCGAGGGGGCTTGGCAAGAGGGGGTGGGGGTTTAAAAAATAAAGAAAACACACACAAAAGGGGAGGGTTTTCACAACTGCTCTTTGCTGATGACACTGTGCTCTTGGGAGATTCTGAAAAAGTTTGCAGAGATTGGGGGATGAATTTTTTAGGGTGTGCAAAAGAAAAAATTTAAAAGGGGAAATTTCAGGGAAAAAGTAAGGGTTTTAGGATAAACAAAAAAATTAGGTGATGAAAGATTGAATACAGAAATTGGGGGGAGAAATATGGAGGAGGTGAACGTATTCAGATATTGGGGTGGCGTGTCAGCGGATGGGTCTAAGAAAAAATGAGGGGAACAAAAGAATTGAAAAGAGGGGAAAAAAAGTGAGTGGGCAAAGGAGTCTGGGAGACAAAGAACTTTGCCTTTGGGGCAAAGGGGGGAATTTATGAGAGTATAGTTTTTTTCCAACGCTCCCAAAATTGGGGGTGAAGCGTGGGTGATAATGTAGCAGCGAGGAAAAAAAAAAAGGGTGGGGGCAGTGGAATGTCATTCCCGAGGGCAAAAAGTGTGGTGTGAATATAATGCAGAGAATTCGTTTGTTTTTTGGGAAATTAGGAGGAGGGGGGCGGGATTACCCAAAAATGTTGTCCAAAGGGGTGAGGAAGGGTTTTTTGAGGTGGTTCGGACATTTTTAGAGAAATGGACGAAACAGAATGACTTCAAGATGTATCAGTCTTTAGTGGAAGGAAAGGCCCGGGGGAGGGGGGCGGCCTAGGGAAAGGGGTTTTGGGGGGGGGTAAAAAGGGGGTTTTGTGTGCGGGGCTTGGACTTCCCCGCAGGCATGCGTGAGCGTGTTTGATAGGAAATGAATGGAGACAAATGGTTTTTTTAAAACTTGACCCTGCTGTTGGGGTGTGGGGCAAAGTAACATTTTAAAGGGAAAGGGGTTCAGGGAAACCGGGAGGGCCGGGCTTTTAGTCCTTGGGGAAAAGGGAAAATACAGTGCCTTCACACTGAAGGGGGGGTGTTTAATGTTTTCATTTTAAAAAAATTTTTGGGTAAAGCACCCCTTCTGGCAAGGGCAGTGATGGAGCGGGAAGATGGAAAGTTTTTTCCCTTTTTTGGGCCAAAACCCGCCTTTTGGGGGGAATCGGCCCGGGGTGTGATAATAAAAAAAAATAAAAAAATATATGTAATAATAATTTAAAATTTATATATATATAAAATATATATATATATATAAATATATATAATATAATATATATATATATATATTATATAATATATATATATATATAATAATATATAAAATAAATATATTATAAATATAATATAATATATATTATATATATATTATATATATATATATAATATATTTTATATTATATATATAAATAAATATATATAATATAAATATATATATAATATATATATTAATATATATATATATATATATATATTTATATATATATATTTTAAATATATACTAACAAGTGGGGGGCCGTCTCCCACCGAGGAAAGGGTGACCCAAAAAGAAAGAAAATCCCAAAAAGAAAATACTTTCATCATCATTTCAACACTTTCACCTCACACATAATCACTGTTTTTGCAGAGGTTGCTCAGAACACAACAGTTTAGAAGCATATACGTATGAAATACACAACATATCCCTCCAAACTGCCATATCCCAAACCCCCCCTTTTAAAAGTGGCAGGCATTGTACTTCCTTTTTCCGGGACTCAAGTCCTGCTATATAAAAATAACTGGTTTCCCTGAATCCCTTCACTAAATATTACCCTGCTCACACTCCAACAGCTCGCCAGGTCCCAAATACCATTCGTCTCCATTCACTCGTATCGAACACGCTCATGCATGCTTGCTGGAAGTCCAAGCCCCTCGCCCACAAAACCTCCTTTACCCCCTCCCTCCAACCTTTACGAGGGCGACCCCTACCCCGCCTTCCCTCTCATACAGATTTATACGCTCTCCATGTCATTCTACTTGGATCCATTCTCTCTAAATGACCAAACCACCTCAACAACCCCTCTTCAGCCCTCTGACTAATACCTTTATTAACTCCACACCTTCTCCTAATTTCCACACTCCGAATTTTCTGCATAATATTTACACCACACATTGCCCTTAGACAGGACATCTCCACTGCCTCCAACCACCTCCCTCTCAGTGCAGCATTTGCAACCCAAGCTTCACTCCCATATAAGAGTGTTGGTACTACTATACATTTCATATATTCCCTTCTTTGCCTCCAAAGATAACGTTTTTTGGTTCCAACATAACTCAATGCACCACTCTCCTTTTTTCCGTTCATCAAATTCTATGATTAACGATATCCTTCGTAATCCATCCGCTGACACTCAACTCCCAAATTTACTGAAAACATTCACTACTTCCATACTCCTCCTCACCAATTTGATATCCAAATGTCTTTATCTTAATCATTTGATACCCTCAATCACTTACTCTTTTCTATGTTCTCTACACTTTCAACTTTCTACCTTAACCACGCTCCCAAACTCGTCCCTAACTTTGCAATTTTTTCTTTAGAATCTCCCATAAGCACAGTATCATCAGCAAAACATAACTGCGTATATTCCAATTTTGTATTTGATTCCCGATAATTTTAATCGCACCCCTCTCCAAACACCGAGCATTTATTTCTTTTACAATCCATCTATAAATATATTCACAACCATGGTGACATTTACACATCCCTGTCTAAGACCTACTTTTACCGGGGAGTATTCTCCCTCGGCTTCTACACACCCCTAACCTGAGCCTCACTATCCTCATAAAAACTCTACAGCATTTAGTAACTTACCCTTTGGTTCCATGTAATTTGCAACACTGCCACATTGCTCCCTCTATCCACTCAATCATAGCCTTTTCTAATCCATAAGTGCAATAAAATCTTCCTACCATTTTATCTAAAAAACCTGTTCAATATATGCTTAATGTACACAATTTGACCACACACATCCCCTACACACCTCTAAAACCTCCTTGCTCATCCCGCATCCTACATTCTGTCTACCTCTAAATCTTTCATACTAAACCCTATCGTACACTATTCCTGGTATCCTCCGGTAATCGTAATTCCTCTATAATCTTTTACAATCTCTTTTGTTCCCCTTCCCTTTATATAAAGGGACTATACATGCTCTCGCGCCAAATCCCTAGGTACCTTCCCCTCTTTCATACATTTATTAAACAAAAATACCAACCACTCTAACGACTATACCCCATTTCCCCTGCTCTTTAACATTTTGTCATGATCCTTTCAGTTCCAGCTGCCTTTACCCCATTCTTCTACTAATACCTCACGCACCTCCCTCCACACTCACATCCTGCCTTCTTCACTCCCTAAAAAAAGATGGTATAACTCCCTGGCCAAGTGCATGGAAATTACCGCCTCCCTTTCTTCGTCGACATTTAGAAGTTCCTCAAAATATTCTCGCCATCTACCCAATACCTCCAGCCTCCCCCATCCATCTAACTCCCTACTCTGTTTTAACTGACAAATCCAACGTTCCCTAGGCTTTCTTAACTTGTTTAACTCACTCCCAATTTTTTTTTATTATTTTCCATTAAAATTTCTTGACAAGTGGCTTCTCCCCTCTATCACTGCTCTCCTTTGCACTCTCTCACCACTCTCTTTCACCTTTCATTTCTTTTACTCTCCATATACTCTGCTCTTCCTATAACACTTCTGCTTTGTAAAAACCTCTCATAAAGCTACCTTTTTTCTCTTTATCACCCGTTATCTCATCATTCCCACCAATCACGTCCTCTTTCCTCCTGCACCCCCCCTTCCTATAACCACAAACTTCTGCCCCACATTTAATACTGCATTTTTAAAACTATTCCAACCCTCTTCAACCCCCCCCCACTACACCATCTTTGCACCAGCCCACCTTTCCTGCCAATAGTTGCTTATATCCACCCAAACTTCCTCCTCCCTTAGTTATTACACTTACACCCCCTCTTTGCTTGTTGTTGCCATTTCCTCCTTGTATTCCCATCTACTCTCTGACTCCTAACTCGTACTACAACTAAATAATGATCCAATATATCAGTTGCCCCTCTATAAACGTGTACATCCTGAGCCACCCCTCAACTTTTTTATCCACCAATACATAAGCAAACAAATTTACTTACATTACGGCATAACATACCTTGTAAATTTTATTTTATCCTCTTTTTCATAAATATGTAATTACTTATTAACCAAACCTCTTTCTACACATAGCGCAATAAAGCTCCCAATTTTCATTACCCCTGCCACCCCAATTTTACCTACTACTCCGCCCCCACAACATTTTTACCCACCTTTAGCATTGAAATTCCCAACCACAAGTACTCTCACACTTGGTTCAAAACGCCCCACACATTCACACAACATTTCCAAATCCTCCTCTCTCTCCTCTATACTTCTCCTCTTCTCCAGGTGTAATACACTTACTAAAACCCAACTTTTCACATCCAACCTTTATTTTACATCCACATAATCCGTTGAAATAATACATTATGCTCCCTCTTCTTCCTGCCATAGCTTATTCCTTCAATATTAATTGCTACTCCTTCTTTAGCTCTAACTCTATTTGAAACCCCTGACCTAATCCAATTTATTCCACTCCACTGAAATTCCCTCTCACCCCCTTTCAAGCGTTGCTTTCACTTTAAGCCTGGACATCCAGCTTCTTCTCATTCTAACTTCCACAATCATCTCTTCTTTTCATTCGCACAACATCCACACACATCAGACTTCCCACTTATGACATTTTCTTCCTCATAATCTTTTAGTAATTATACATGAAAAGGGGTTTACATAGCCCATTGTTTCCCGGCATTTTAGTAGACTTTTTACAACACGACATGGCTTTACGGAGGAAAGATTCTTATTCACTTCCCCTGGATTATAAAAGGAAAAGTAATAAGAAACAAGAACTATTAAGATAAAATAAAAAAAACCAGATGATGTGATAAATAAACGTGTACATGTATTGTAGTGTGGACCTAAGTGTAAGTAGAAGTATATATATATATATAAATGTATAACTATATATATATATCTATCAAATAAAATAATATATTATATAATATATATATATATATCTATATATGGTCGTGCCGAATAGGCAGAACTTGCGATCTTGGCTTAATAGCAACGCTCATCTTGCCATAAGAGGCCAATGAAAATTTGTGTATGCAATAATTTCGTCAAATTACTCCTGACCTAACGAAAAATATATATTTCATTGTGTTTGTTTTAGTATTAAGTTATATGTAAAACGTATCCTAAATATATTAGTTGGGTTAGCTAAAAATAAATTTTTCTGTTATAAATAAGGTTATGTAAGTTTTCTAAGAAATATCTTTTGGTGCAAAATTAAAAAAAATTACATTAATATTAATAAAAAAAATATACTTTAAACGTATAAAGAAAATTTTAGAAAGACCTTAAATATTTGAATGAGTTCATTGCTAATTGACCAGTTTTACATATTCGGCAACGACTTATATATTATATAATACACACTCACACACACACACACACACACACATATACTATATATAGATATATATAATATATATAAGTATAATTATTATGTTCGTAATGAAACACAAAGCCCATATGGAATGGGAAGTAATGAGGTTTGATCCGATGAAGTGGAGGGTAACTCCAATTTCTTGGATCAAGAGCCCTTTGACACAATGATCATAATGTCATCATCGTAAACAGACACGCTTGATGGCTTGATGAAGAGTTCTTGATCCATGGAACGGGAGCTATTCTCCCATCACTCGGATCAAACCTGACTACCTCCCATTCCTGAGGAGCTGTATGGCCCCTGCTGGTTTAGCACTTCCCTATGAAGGTAATAATATTTACATGAACAGCAGCAGTAGCAGCAACAGCAGGAACAACAGCAGGAGCAGCAGCAACAGTAGGAACAACAGCAGGAGCAGCAGCAACAGCAGGAACAACAGCAGGAGCAGCAGCAACAGCAGGAACAACAGCAAGAGCAGCAGCAACAGCAGGAACAACAGCAAGAAGCACAGCAACAGCAGAACAACAAGCAAGAGCTCTTAGCAACAGCAGGAACAAACAGCAAGGAAGCAGCAGCAAACAGCCAGGACAACAGCAGGAGCACAGCAACAACAACGCTAGCATCAACAGCACCAACAACAACATCAGTATCAACAGCAGAAATAGCAGCAAAAGTATCAGAAACAGCAGAAGTAACAGTAGTATCAACAGCAACAATAAAAGCAACAGCAGTAACAACATTTGCAGCAACTACAGCAGCAGTAAAAGTAACAGAAATGACATCAACAGCAGTAGCAGAACAGTAATAGCAGGAGTTGCAGTAGCAGCAACAACAGCTGCAACAGTAGCAGGAACAACATCAGTAGTAGCAGCAACAGCAATAACAGTAACAGCAGCAACGCCATCAGCAACAACAACAGTAGCAACACCATCAGCAACAACAGTAGCAACACCATCAACAACAACAACAGTAATCAACTCCATCAGCAACCAACAGCAGTAGTAACAACACCATGAGCAACACCACAGTAGCAACACCATGAGCAACAACAGCAGTAGCAACACCATCACAACAACAGTAGCAACACCATCAACACAACCACAGTATCAACACCATCAGCAACAACCAGCAGAAGCAACACCATGACAACAACAGCATAGCAATACACCATCAGCCAACAACAACAGTAGCAACACCATGAGTCAAACAACACAGTAGCAACACCATCAGAATAATAAAAAACAAAATGTAGCAACACCATCAACAACAACAACAGTAACAACACCGATCAGCAACAACAGAAAGTAGCAACACCAAGAGCAACAACATCAGTAGCAACACCATGAAGCAACAACCAACAGTAGCAACACCAAGCAACAACAGCAGTAGCAACAGCCATGGCCAATAAACACAGCAGTAGCAACACCTGAGCAACAACTATTTAGAAGGAGCAGTAGCAACACCATCAGCAACAACAGTAGCAACACCACAACAACAACAACAAGAATCAACAACCATCAGCAACAACAGTAGCAACACCATCAACAACAACAACATTATCAACACCATCAGTAAAAAGAATAAAAAACAACACAGCATAGCAACACCATGAGCAACAACAGCTGTAAGCAACACCATGAGCAACAACAGCAGTAGCAACACCATCAGCAACAACATAGCAACACCCATCAACAACAACAACATATCAACACCATCATCAGCAACAGAGCAGTAGCAACACCAGAGCAACAACAGCAGAAGCACACCATGAGCACAACGAGCATAAGCAACACCATGAGCAACAACAGCAGTAGCCAACACCATGAGCACAACACAGTAGCAACACCATCACAACACAGTAGACACCATCAACAACAACAACAGTATCAACACCATCAGCAACAACAGCATAGCAACACCATGACAACAACACATAGCAACACCATGAGCTACTGAACAGCAGTAGCAACACCATCAGCAACAACAGTAGCAATACCACAACAACAACAACAGAATCAACACCATCAGCAACAACAGCAGTAGCAACACCATGAGCAACAACAGCAGTAGCAACACCATGAGCAACAACAGCAGTAGCAACACCATGAGCAACAACAGCAGTAGCAACACCATCAGCAACAACAGTAGCAACACCATCAGCAACAACAACAGTAGCAACTCCAATCAGCAACAACCAGTAAGCACACCATCAGCAACAACAGCAGATAGCAACACTATCAGAACAATAGTTAGCAACACCATCAGCAACAACAAGCAGTAGCAACACCATGAGCAACAACAGTAAAGCAACACCATCACAACCACAGCAGTAGCAACACTATCAGCAACAATAGTAGCAACACCATCAGCAACAACAGCAGTAGCAACACCATCAGCAACAACAGTAGCAACACCATCAGCAACAACAGCAGTAGCAACACATGCAACAACAGCATATCAACACCACAGCAACAACAGCAGTAGCTACACCATCGAGCAACAACACATTAGCAACAACACCATCACAACAACAACAGAGCAACACCATCAGCAACAACAGAGCAACACCATCAGCAAGCAACAGCAGTAGCACCACCATCGCAACAACAGTAGCAACACAATCAAGCAAAATCAGCAGTATCAACACCAAGAGCCAATAAAAAAAACACAGTAGTAGCAACACCCATCAACACCAACAACAACAACAGTAGCAACACCATCAGCAACAACAGCAGTAGCAACACCATCAGCAACAACAGTAGCAACACCATCAGCAACAACAACAGTAGCAACACCATCAGCAACAACAACAGTAGCAACACCATAATCAACAGACAGCAGTAGCAACAACCATCAAGCAACAACAACAGTAGCAACACATCAGCAACAACAGTGCAACACCATCAACAACAACAGTAGCGAACACCATCATCAACAACAGTAGCAACACCAGAGCATCAACAAAGTAGCAACCCATCAGCAACAACATACAGTACAACACCATCAGCAACCAACAGCAGTACAACACCATCAGCAACATACAGCAGTAGCAACACCATCAGCATCAACAGATGTCAACACCACAGCAACAAAGCAGTAGCAACACCATCAGCAACAACAGCAGTAAGCAACACCATCAGCAACAACAGAAGTAGCACACCATCAGCAACAAACAGCCATAAGGCAACACCATCAACAAACAACAGTAGCAACACCATCCGCAAACAACAGTAGCAACACCATCAGCAACAACAGCAGTAGCAACACCATGAGCAACAACAGCAGTAGCAACACCATGAGCAACAACAGCAGTAGCAACACCATGAGCAACAACACAGTAGCAACACCAGGAGCAAACAACAACAGTAGCAACACCCATCACAACAACAGTGCAACACCATCAGCAACAACAACAGTAGCAACAACCATCAGCAACATCAGTAGCAACACATCAGCAACAACAGCATAGCAACACCCCATCACAACAATCAGTAGCAACACCATCCAGCTACAACACATTCCAACACATCAGCAACAACAGCAGTAGCAACACCATGAGACAACAAACAACAGTAGCAACACCATTCCAGCAACAACAGCCGTACAAACACCATGAGCAACACAACAGTAGCAACACCATCAACAACAACAGTAAGGCAACACATCATCAAACAACAGTAGCAACACCATCAGCAACAACAACATAGCACACCATCAGCAACAACACAGTACAACACCATCAAGCAACAACAGTACAACACCATCATCAACAACAGCCAGTAGCAACACCATGATCAACAACAACAGTAGCAACACCATCAGCAACAACAACAGTAGCAACACCATCAGCAACAACAACAGTAGCAACACCATCAGCAACAACAGTAGCAACACCATGAGCAACAACAACAGTAGCAACACCATGAGCAACAACAACAGTAGCAACACCATCAGCAACAACAGTAGTTGCAACACCATCAGCAACAAAGCAGTAGCTAACACCATCAGCAAACACCAGTAAGCAGCACCATCAGCACAACAGCAGTACAACACACCATCACAAACAACAGCAGTAGCAACACCAAGATCAACAACAACAGTAGCAACACCATCAGCAACAACAGCAGTAGAAACTCCCATGACAACAACAAAGTAAGCAACACCACACAACAACAACAGTATCAACAAACCACAGCAACAAACAACAGTAGCAACACCATCCAGCAACAACATAGCAACACAAATGAGCAACAACCCACAGTAGCAACACCAAGAGCAACAACACCCGTAGCAACACCAATCAGCAAAACAGTAGCAACACCATCAGCCAACAACAGCTAGCAACACCTATCAAGCAAACAACAACAGTACAACACCATCAGCAACACCAACAGTATGCACACCACCACAACAACAACAGTAGCAACACCATGAGCACCAACAACAGTAGCAACCCATCAGCAACACCAGTACAACACCATCAGCAACAACAGCAGTAGTCAACACCATGCATCAGCAACAACAACATATCAACACATCAGCAACAACAACAGTAGCAACATTCCAACAGCAACAACAACAGTATCAACACCACGAGCAACAACAACAAGTAGCAACACCATCAGCAACAACAGTAGCCAACCCATCACAACAACAGCAGATAGCAACACCATCAGCAACAACAACAGTAGCAACACCATCAGCAACAACTAGCAGTAGCAACACCATCAGCAACAACATTAGCAACACCATCATCACAACATCATAACAACACCATGAGCAACACAACAGTAGCAACACCATCAGCCCAACAACAGCATACAAACACATCAACAACAACAGTAGCAACACCATTCATCAACAACAGCAGAGCAACACCATCACAACAACAGCAGTAAAAGCAACACCATCAGCAACAACAGTAGCAACACCATCAGCAACAACAGCAGTAGTCAACACCATCAGCAAAACAAACAACACCATCCAGCAACAACAGCAGTAGCAACACCATTTTGGGGGGGGGGGAAAAAGCCAACAACAACATAGCAACACCATGAACAACAACAACAGAAGCAACACCATGAGCAACAACCACAGTATCAACACCATCAGCAACAAACCGTAGCAACACCATCACAACAACAGCAGTAGCAACAACCATCAGCAACAAGAGAAGCAACACCATCAGCAACAACACAGTAGCAACACCATCAAGCAACAACACATTAGCAACACCATTAGCGAACAACAGTAAACACCATGAGCAACAACAACAGTAGCAACAACCATCAGCAACACGAACAACGTAGCAACACCATGAGCCACCACACCAGTAGCAACACCATAGCACCAACAGCTGTGCAACACCATGATCAACAACCTAGCAGTAGCAACACCATGAGCAACAACAGCCAGTAGCAACACCATGAGCAACTGAACAGCAGTAGCAACACCAGACAACAACAGCATAGCGAACACCATGAGCAACAACACTAGTAGCAACACCATGAGCAACAACAGCAGTACAACACCATGACAAACAACAGCAGAAAACAACACCATTAGCAACAACAGCAGTAGCAATACCAGTGAAGCCAACAACAGCAGTAGCAACACCATGAGCAACAACAGCAGTAGCAACACCATGAGCAACAACAGCAGTAGCAACACCATGAGCAACAACAGCAGTAGCAACACCATCAGCAACAACAGCAGTACAACACCATCTCATCAACAACCGCATAGCAACACCGTCAGCAACAACAGCAGTAGCAACACCATCACAACAACAGCATAGCAACCACCATCAGTATACAACCAAAGTAGTGGCAACACCGTCAGCAACAACAGCAGTAGCAACACCATCAGCAACAAAAGCAGTGGCAACACCGTCAGCAACAACAGCAGTAGCAACACCATCAACAACAACAACAACAGTAGCAACACCATCAGCAACAACAGCAGTAGCAACACCATCATCAACAACAACGTAACAACACCGTCAGCCAAACAACATCAGTAGCAACACCATCCACAACAAGCAGCAGTAGCAACATACCATCAACAACAACAACAACAGTACAACACCGTCACAACAACACAGTAGCAACACCAATCACAACAAAAGCAGTGGGCAAACACCGTCAGCAACAACGAGCAGTACAACACCATCACAACAACAACAGCAGCAACACCATCAGCAACAACAGCAGTAGCAACACCATCAGCAACAGCAGTAGTGGCAACACCGTCAGCAACAACAGCAGTAGCAACACCATCAGCAACAACAACAGTAGCAACACAGCAGTACAACACCATCACAACCAACAACACAACAGTAACAAACACCGTCAGCAACAACGAGCAGTAGCAACACCATCAGCAACAACAGCAGTAGCAACACCATCAGCAACAACAGCAGTAGCAACACCATCAGCAACAACAGCAGTAGCAACACCATCAGCAACAACAGCAGTAGCAACACCATCAGCAACAACAGTAGCAACACATCAGCAACACAGCAAGTAGCAACACCAACAGCAACAACAGCATAGCAACACCATCATAACAACAGTAGCAACACCATCAGCAACAACAGCAGTAGCAACACTATCAGCAACAACAGCAGCAACACCATCAGCAACAACAGCAGTAGCAACACTATCAGCAACAATAGTAGCAACACCATCAGCAACAACAGCATTAGCAACACCAATCACAACAACAGCAGTAGCACACATCACAACACACAGTAGCAACACATCCACAACAAAAGTAGTGGCAACACCGTCAGCAACACAGCAGTAGCACCACCATCAACAACAACAGCAGTAGCAACACCATCACAACAAAAGCAATAGCAACACCATCAGCAACAACACAGTATCAACACCATCAGCAACAACAGCAGTAGCAACACCATCAGCAACAACAGCAGTAGCAACACCATCAGCAACAACAGCAGTAGCAACACCATCAGCAACAACAGCAGTAGCAACACCATCAGCAACAACAGCAGTAGCAACACCATCAGCAACAACAGCAGTAGCTGCAACACATCACACAACAGCAGTAGCAACACCATCAGCAACAAAAGCAGTGGCAACACCGTCAGCAACAACAGCAGTAGCAACACCATCAACAACAACAGCAGTAGCAACACCATCAGCAACAACAGCAGTAGCAACACCATCAGCAACAACAGCAGTAGCAACACCATCAGCAACAAAAGCAGTGGCAACACCATCAGCAACAACAGCAGTAGCAACACCATCAGCAACAACACAGTAGCAACACCATCAACAACAACAACCACAGTTAGCAACACCATCACAACAACAAGCAGTAGCGACCACATCAACACAACAGTAACAACAACGTCAGCAACTACACAGTTAGCAACACCCATCAGCAACAACAGCAGAACAACACTATCATCAACAACGCAGCAACACCATCAGCAACAACACAGTAGCAACACTATCCAGCAACAATATAGCAACCACCCTCAGCAACAACAGCAGTAGCAACACCATCAGCAACAACAACAGTAAACACCATCATGCAACAACAGCAGTAACAACACTATCAGCAACACTACCAGCAGTAGCAACACATCAGCACACAGCAGTAGCAACACTATCAGCAACACAGTAGTAACAACCCCATCAGCAACAAACAGTAGTAACAAACACCATCAGCAACAAAAGTAGTGCACCACTGTCAACAACAACAGCAGTAGCAACACCGTCAGCAACAACAGCAGTAGTAAACACCCATCAGCAACAAAAGCATGCAACACCGTCCAGCAACAAACAGCACAGGTATTAAACCTCACATCAGCTGCAGCTACAACAGAGCAGCAGAACAAACAAAGAAGCAGGAAGAGTAGCAATAGCTACAAATAATCAACAGTAAGTGGAACAACAACAGCAGTAGAAGCAATAGCAACAGTAGCAGCAACGACAAGAGCAGCAGTAGTGGCAGAATCAAAAGTAGCAGCAACAAGAATAGAAACAGCAAAGCAGCAACATCAGAAGTAACAGCAGCAGTAACAACAACAATAGAAGCAGCACGAACAGCAGCAGTAGCAGTAACAACAGAGACACCAACAGCAACAATAGTAGAAGTGGCAGTAGCAACAAGAGCAGCAGTAGCACCAACAGAAATAGGAGAAACAACAAAAGCAGTAGTGACAGAAACAATAGTAACAATAGCAGTAGTAGTAGTAGTAGTAGTAACAACAGAAATAGTAGCAACAACACGAACAGTACAAAAATACATTAGTAGCAGTAGTAACTGTAGTAGCAACATCAGCAGCAACAACAACGGAAACAGTAGAAGCAATGTAATAATAATAATAATATAATCAAAAAGAAGCGCTAAACCACAAGGGTAACACAGCAGCAGCAAGTATATCATCCAGTCGACTTTTTTGTTGTATCACTATGTTCTCTACACATATCCCCCTTCAAGGAAGGTTCTGATGTTTGTGAGGGGCTCTGATTTAGGGAATTGGATCTGTGCTCAGTCCCCAATTAACCTGAATGTCCTTCCACATCACCCCCCCCAGGCTCTGTATAATCCACCGGTTTGCCTTCCCCCTTGATTATAAATAATAATAATCTCTACACATACGCTGCTCTTGGTGATAATCTATGTAACTGTATTTGTAGTAAACCTGAGTAAAACTTACATAATAACCGTAGTAGTGGTAACAATCAACAGCAGCAGCAACAGAAACAATAGTAAAAAACAGCAGCAATCATAATTTGTTGTAGCAGCAAGCAAGCAGCAGCAGCAGCAGCACACAGCAGCACCAGCAGCAGCAGCAGCATCAGCAGCACATCAGTCACAACCAGCAGCAGCAGCAGCAGCAAGCAGCAGCAGCAGCAGCAGCAACAGCAAGCAGCAGCAGCAGCAGCAGCAGCAGCAGCAGCAGCAGCAGCAGCAGCAGCAGCAAGCAGCAGCTAACAGTCAAGTTTGCTCTTGTTCTCCACAGATGGCAGCATGACTGAGCCTCTCACACGTAGTAACTTGTCTTCTGCTTCTCCTCAAGTGTATTCACTGTTCATTTTCACTCTCTGCTATTTGTTCTCATTTATTTGAAACTGATTTAGTAGTTATCCATTTGCATTTACCATGTTGTAGCCTCTGTAGTTGCATTTTTTGAATTATATTTCAAATTTATATTCTGTGATTTGCACTTTCAACTTCGGGTCAATGATTTTTACTATCACATTGTGCTCACGATTTGTATTTAAATTTATTTGCTGTATTTTGTATTCCTATCAATTTAGCAATACAGTACATATACAATTTTTTTAATCTATTGCTATTGGCCCGTTTGGACTGGTGGCTAAAGCTCCCGCTTCACACACGAGGCCCGGTTCGATTCCGCGTGGAAACATTTCGACACGTTTCCTTACACCTGTTGTCCTGTTCACCTAGCAGCAAATAGGTACCTGGGTGTTAGTCGACTGGTGTGGGTCGCATCCTGGGGGACAAGATTAAGGACCCCAACGGAAATAAAGTTTAGACAGTCCACGATGACGCAACTGACTTTCTTGGTTATCCTGGTGGCTAACCTCCGGGGATAAAAATACGAACGCAATGCTATCTTATTAGTATGTATATCATATATATATATATATATATATATATATATATATATATATATATATATATATATTATATATATATATATATATATATAAATATAAATATATATATCAATAATAAGACGTGCCGAATAGCAGAACTTGCGATTCTGGGCTTAAATAGCAACGCTCCATCTTGCCATATAGACAAGTGAAAAATTTGTGATGCATAATTTCGCCAAATCATTCTGAACCTAACGAAAAAAAATATATTTCACTGTTTTTTTGTTTATATTAAATTACGGTAAACAAATATAAAATTATATATTAGTTGGGTTAGGCTAAAATAAATTTCTCTGCAACAATAAGTTAGTAAGTTTTCTAAGATTCTATTGTGCAAAATATAAATTTTTACAATTAACATTAATGAAAAAAATAATATCTTTTAAACGTGTAAAACGAAAATTTATAAAGACTTAATTTTAAATGATTTTCTTGCTAATTGACTAGTTTTACATAATCGGCACGTCATATATAGTTAGTAGTGGTAGGAACAGCAACCACCCAGGGAGGTAACTACGTCCTGCCAAGTGAGTGTAAAACAAAGCCTGTAATTGTTTTACATGTGGAAGGATGCAGTTGACCAATTTTCTGTCTCAAGAAACATTCAGATTTCCGGTACGTCTTGCTACTTATACTTACACTTAGGTTCACACTACACATACAAGTACAAGCATAAATACACACCATCTGGGTTATCTTCTAATTTCTTTCTAGTTCAGTTCTTGTTTATTTCACTTACTCCCTGGGGAAGTGGAGAGAATACTTCCTCCGTAAGCATGCGTGTTGTAAGAGGAGACTAAAATGCCGGAGCACGGGGCTTTTAACCTCTCACCTGTAAATAATACTAAATTTGAAAGTAGAAACTTTGTTTTTTTCTTTTGGGCCAACCCCTGCCTCGGTGGATACGGCCGGTGAGTTTGAAATAAAGATATATATATATAAATATATTTAAATATATATTATAATAGTATATATATATATATTATATATACAATATATATAATATATATATATTATATATATATATAACTATATAAAAATATATATAAATATATATATATATATAATATATCTGTCATGCCGATAAAGTAAAACTGGGTCCAATTAGCAAGAACTCATTTAAAATTAGTTACTTTCTGAAATTTTCTCTTATACGTTTTAAAGATAAATTTTTTTCATTAATGTAATGTAAAAAATTTTTAATTTTGCACCAAAAGAATCTTAAGAAACTTTACCTAACCTAATATAACAAGAGCAATTTATTTTAGCCTAACCCAACTAAATATATTTTAAATATTTTACAATAATTTAGTACTAAAGAAACAATCAAAAATATTTTTTTTCGTTAAGGGTCAGAACGATTAGCGAAATTTATTGCTTACACAAATTTTCACTTGTCTATAGGCAAGATGAGCGTTGGGCTATTTAAGCCAAGATCGCAAGTTCTGCCTATTCGGGCACGACATATATGAAAAAATATATATATATAATATAAATATATATATATATATATATATATATATATAAAATATAATATATAATATATATATAATCGTGCCGAAATATGTAAAACTGGCCAATTTATCAAGAACTCATTTAAAATTAAGTCCTTCTAAAATTTCAACTTATACGATTTAAAGATATATTTTTTTCATTAATGTTGATGTAAAAAATATTATAATTTTGCTACCAAAAAGGAACTTAGAAAACTTACTAACTTATTAAACAAGCTCAATTTATTTTAGCCTAACCGAACTAAATATATTTAGATTTTGTTTACAGTAATTAAATGTTCAACAAACACAGTGAAATATATTTTTTTCGTTAGGTTCAGAATGATATTGGCGAATTATTGCAATACACAAATTTCGCATTGTCCTATATGGCAAGATGACAGTTTGCTATTTAAGCCAAGATCGCAAGTGTCATGCCTATTCGTCTCACGACATATATATAAATATATATATATATAAATAAATTTAAATATATATTTTATTATATATATATAAATAATATGGTGACGTGTACTTAGCTCTGTGAAGGGACCTGTTTGTGGAGCTCTCGTGAAGCAGAACCAGGATGCCCCTCTTGAGCAACTTTACCCAGCAGCTGAGAGAAGAGCTCAGAGGTGCTAAGATGGAGGGGAAAAATACGGCGATTAACAGGAGAAACAAGAGGATTCGTATTAATCCTCCTGTTGTGAGTCCCCAGGTTTAAGAGGGGAGCTTGGTCAGTGGCCGGCAACAAGACGGAACCAAGCTGAAGATCAAGAAACGTTGGAGAGGCAAAACAACGATAAAACCAGAAGACTACCGAGGAAACTTCCACCCCATTCTCCGTGCTACCCGACGAATGTGAAAGATCATACTGGGAATGCCACAACGAGCCCAAAGATGCATTGTCAGAACGTGAGTGAGACATCCCTAGAAACCCCCAACGAAGACCAGCGAGAACGTCTGACGAATTACTACAATGGTGTAATGCTAACGTGGCGAATGTGAGTGCGACTACTGGGAGCAACTCGACGGACGACGCCAGGAAGGTAAAAACATTGTTTGTTGTTGGTAGCCAGATTAGGAACTGGATAAGGGCCATTCTGCTTGAAGGACAGGAGTAGGAGGCAGATAGTGTGTTTTCCTGGGGCCTGGGATGAAGGATATTGTAGCCGTCTGGGAGAGACATTCATGAAGGTAATTGGATCAATGCCAATTATCTGTCTCAAGTGCTGGATCAAACTATGTTGGCCAGACGTAGGATTTGAAGAACCTTATTAGCAGTAAGGACCTAGCAATAGAATAATTAAGGAAGGAAGGTGGGAATCCTGTCATATGTGGCATTTTGCCAAAGGAGAGGAGTTGGAATGAATGGTTGTCAGAGCAATTGGTGTCAATTGGCTGCTGGACAATACTTTAGGAAAATGCGGTAACATTCCATTGAACAACTGGACCTCTTCTATGGCAGAAAAAAAAAAAAAAAATGAAAACCCCACCAAAAAAAAAAAAAAAATGTATGCCAGGGATGGTGTTCACCTTATCTAGTGTGGGGTTGGGAGCACTGGGCCAACTCAGTGGAGGGAGCTGTTTAGGTTTTTAAACTAGGAATATTAGTGGTATGGGTTTTTTGCGGGAAAACTGTGAAGTCCTCAGGTAGTAATATGAGTACTAGGAGGAACTAGTAATAGGCAAAGACCAAACCACTTCAACAACCCCTCTTCACCCCTCTGACTATTACCTTTATTAACTCCACACCTTCTCCTAATTTCCACACTCCGAATTTTCTGCATAATATTTACACCACACATTGCCCTTAGACAGGACATCTCCACTGCCTCCAACACCTCCCTCTCAGTGCAGCATTTGCAACCCAAGCTTCACTCCCATATAAGAGTGTTGGTACTACTATACATTTCATATATTCCCTTCTTTGCCTCCAAAGATAACGTTTTTTGGTTCCAACATAACTCAATGCACCACTCTCCTTTTTTCCGTTCATCAAATTCTATGATTAACGATATCCTTCGTAATCCATCCGCTGACACTCAACTCCCAAATTTACTGAAAACATTCACTACTTCCATACTCCTCCTCACCAATTTGATATCCAAATGTCTTTATCTTAATCATTTGATACCCTCAATCACTTACTCTTTTCTATGTTCTCTACACTTTCAACTTTCTACCTTAACCACGCTCCCAAACTCGTCCCTAACTTTGCAATTTTTTCTTTAGAATCTCCCATAAGCACAGTATCATCAGCAAAACATAACTGCGTATATTCCAATTTTGTATTTGATTCCCGATAATTTTAATCGCACCCCTCTCCAAACACCGAGCATTTATTTCTTTTACAATCCATCTATAAATATATTCACAACCATGGTGACATTTACACATCCCTGTCTAAGACCTACTTTTACCGGGGAGTATTCTCCCTCGGCTTCTACACACCCCTAACCTGAGCCTCACTATCCTCATAAAAACTCTACAGCATTTAGTAACTTACCCTTTGGTTCCATGTAATTTGCAACACTGCCACATTGCTCCCTCTATCCACTCAATCATAGCCTTTTCTAATCCATAAGTGCAATAAAATCTTCCTACCATTTTATCTAAAAAACCTGTTCAATATATGCTTAATGTACACAATTTGACCACACACATCCCCTACACACCTCTAAAACCTCCTTGCTCATCCCGCATCCTACATTCTGTCTACCTCTAAATCTTTCATACTAAACCCTATCGTACACTATTCCTGGTATCCTCCGGTAATCGTAATTCCTCTATAATCTTTTACAATCTCTTTTGTTCCCCTTCCCTTTATATAAAGGGACTATACATGCTCTCGCGCCAAATCCCTAGGTACCTTCCCCTCTTTCATACATTTATTAAACAAAAATACCAACCACTCTAACGACTATACCCCATTTCCCCTGCTCTTTAACATTTTGTCATGATCCTTTCAGTTCCAGCTGCCTTTACCCCATTCTTCTACTAATACCTCACGCACCTCCCTCCACACTCACATCCTGCCTTCTTCACTCCCTAAAAAAAGATGGTATAACTCCCTGGCCAAGTGCATGGAAATTACCGCCTCCCTTTCTTCGTCGACATTTAGAAGTTCCTCAAAATATTCTCGCCATCTACCCAATACCTCCAGCCTCCCCCATCCATCTAACTCCCTACTCTGTTTTAACTGACAAATCCAACGTTCCCTAGGCTTTCTTAACTTGTTTAACTCACTCCCAATTTTTTTTTATTATTTTCCATTAAAATTTCTTGACAAGTGGCTTCTCCCCTCTATCACTGCTCTCCTTTGCACTCTCTCACCACTCTCTTTCACCTTTCATTTCTTTTACTCTCCATATACTCTGCTCTTCCTATAACACTTCTGCTTTGTAAAAACCTCTCATAAAGCTACCTTTTTTCTCTTTATCACCCGTTATCTCATCATTCCCACCAATCACGTCCTCTTTCCTCCTGCACCCCCCCTTCCTATAACCACAAACTTCTGCCCCACATTTAATACTGCATTTTTAAAACTATTCCAACCCTCTTCAACCCCCCCCCACTACACCATCTTTGCACCAGCCCACCTTTCCTGCCAATAGTTGCTTATATCCACCCAAACTTCCTCCTCCCTTAGTTATTACACTTACACCCCCTCTTTGCTTGTTGTTGCCATTTCCTCCTTGTATTCCCATCTACTCTCTGACTCCTAACTCGTACTACAACTAAATAATGATCCAATATATCAGTTGCCCCTCTATAAACGTGTACATCCTGAGCCACCCCTCAACTTTTTTATCCACCAATACATAAGCAAACAAATTTACTTACATTACGGCATAACATACCTTGTAAATTTTATTTTATCCTCTTTTTCATAAATATGTAATTACTTATTAACCAAACCTCTTTCTACACATAGCGCAATAAAGCTCCCAATTTTCATTACCCCTGCCACCCCAATTTTACCTACTACTCCGCCCCCACAACATTTTTACCCACCTTTAGCATTGAAATTCCCAACCACAAGTACTCTCACACTTGGTTCAAAACGCCCCACACATTCACACAACATTTCCAAATCCTCCTCTCTCTCCTCTATACTTCTCCTCTTCTCCAGGTGTAATACACTTACTAAAACCCAACTTTTCACATCCAACCTTTATTTTACATCCACATAATCCGTTGAAATAATACATTATGCTCCCTCTTCTTCCTGCCATAGCTTATTCCTTCAATATTAATTGCTACTCCTTCTTTAGCTCTAACTCTATTTGAAACCCCTGACCTAATCCAATTTATTCCACTCCACTGAAATTCCCTCTCACCCCCTTTCAAGCGTTGCTTTCACTTTAAGCCTGGACATCCAGCTTCTTCTCATTCTAACTTCCACAATCATCTCTTCTTTTCATTCGCACAACATCCACACACATCAGACTTCCCACTTATGACATTTTCTTCCTCATAATCTTTTAGTAATTATACATGAAAAGGGGTTTACATAGCCCATTGTTTCCCGGCATTTTAGTAGACTTTTTACAACACGACATGGCTTTACGGAGGAAAGATTCTTATTCACTTCCCCTGGATTATAAAAGGAAAAGTAATAAGAAACAAGAACTATTAAGATAAAATAAAAAAAACCAGATGATGTGATAAATAAACGTGTACATGTATTGTAGTGTGGACCTAAGTGTAAGTAGAAGTATATATATATATATAAATGTATAACTATATATATATATCTATCAAATAAAATAATATATTATATAATATATATATATATATCTATATATGGTCGTGCCGAATAGGCAGAACTTGCGATCTTGGCTTAATAGCAACGCTCATCTTGCCATAAGAGGCCAATGAAAATTTGTGTATGCAATAATTTCGTCAAATTACTCCTGACCTAACGAAAAATATATATTTCATTGTGTTTGTTTTAGTATTAAGTTATATGTAAAACGTATCCTAAATATATTAGTTGGGTTAGCTAAAAATAAATTTTTCTGTTATAAATAAGGTTATGTAAGTTTTCTAAGAAATATCTTTTGGTGCAAAATTAAAAAAAATTACATTAATATTAATAAAAAAAATATACTTTAAACGTATAAAGAAAATTTTAGAAAGACCTTAAATATTTGAATGAGTTCATTGCTAATTGACCAGTTTTACATATTCGGCAACGACTTATATATTATATAATACACACTCACACACACACACACACACACACATATACTATATATAGATATATATAATATATATAAGTATAATTATTATGTTCGTAATGAAACACAAAGCCCATATGGAATGGGAAGTAATGAGGTTTGATCCGATGAAGTGGAGGGTAACTCCAATTTCTTGGATCAAGATCCCTCTGACACAATGATCAATAATGTCATCATCGTAAACAGACACGCTTGATGGCTTGGATGAAGAGTTCTTGTTCCATGGAACGGGAGCTATTCTCCCATCACTCGGATCAAACCTGACTACCTCCCATTCCTGAGGAGCTGTATGGCCCCTGCTGGTTTAGCACTTCCCTATGAAGGTAATAATATTTACATGAACAGCAGCAGTAGCAGCAACAGCAGGAACAACAGCAGGAGCAGCAGCAACAGTAGGAACAACAGCAGGAGCAGCAGCAACAGCAGGAACTGAACAGCAGAGCACAGCACAGCAGGAACCCAACAGCATTAGCAGCAGCAACAGCAGGAACAACAGCAAGAAGCACAGCAACAGCAGAACAACAAGCAAGAGCTCTTAGCAACAGCAGGAACAAACAGCAAGGAAGCAGCAGCAAACAGCAGGGACAACAGCAGGAGCAGCAGCAACAACAACGCTAGCAGCAACAGCACCAACAACAACATCAGTATCAACAGCAGAAATAGCAGCAAAAGTATCAGAAACAGCAGAAGTAACAGTAGTATCAACAGCAACAATAAAAGCAACAGCAGTAACAACATTTGCAGCAACTACAGCAGCAGTAAAAGTAACAGAAATGACATCAACAGCAGTAGCAGAACAGTAATAGCAGGAGTTGCAGTAGCAGCAACAACAGCTGCAACAGTAGCAGGAACAGCATCAGTAGTAGCAGCAACAGCAATAACAGTAACAGCAGCAACGCCATCAAGCAACACAACAGTAGCAACACCATCAGCAACAACAGTGCAACACCATCAACAACAACAACAGTATCAACACCATCAGCAACAACAGCAGTAGCAACACCATGAGCAACAACAGCAGTAGCAACACCATGAGCAACAACAGCAGTAGCAACACCATCAGCAACAACAGTAGCAACACCATCAACAACAACAACAGTATCAACACCATCAGCAACAACAGCAGTAGCAACACCATGACAACAACAGCATAGCAATACACCATCAGCCAACAACAACAGTAGCAACACCATGAGTCAAACAACACAGTAGCAACACCATCAGAATAATAAAAAACAAAATGTAGCAACACCATCAACAACAACAACAGTAACAACACCGATCAGCAACAACAGAAAGTAGCAACACCAAGAGCAACAACATCAGTAGCAACACCATGAAGCAACAACCAACAGTAGCAACACCAAGCAACAACAGCAGTAGCAACAGCCATGGCCAATAAACACAGCAGTAGCAACACCTGAGCAACAACTATTTAGAAGGAGCAGTAGCAACACCATCAGCAACAACAGTAGCAACACCACAACAACAACAACAAGAATCAACAACCATCAGCAACAACAGTAGCAACACCATCAACAACAACAACATTATCAACACCATCAGTAAAAAGAATAAAAAACAACACAGCATAGCAACACCATGAGCAACAACAGCTGTAAGCAACACCATGAGCAACAACAGCAGTAGCAACACCATCAGCAACAACATAGCAACACCCATCAACAACAACAACATATCAACACCATCATCAGCAACAGAGCAGTAGCAACACCAGAGCAACAACAGCAGAAGCACACCATGAGCACAACGAGCATAAGCAACACCATGAGCAACAACAGCAGTAGCCAACACCATGAGCACAACACAGTAGCAACACCATCACAACACAGTAGACACCATCAACAACAACAACAGTATCAACACCATCAGCAACAACAGCATAGCAACACCATGACAACAACACATAGCAACACCATGAGCTACTGAACAGCAGTAGCAACACCATCAGCAACAACAGTAGCAATACCACAACAACAACAACAGAATCAACACCATCATCAACAACGAGCAGTAGCAACAAACCATGAGCAACAAACAGCAGTAGCAACACCATGAGCAACAACAGCATAGCAACACCATCGCAACAACAGCAGTAGCACACCACAGCAACAACAGTAACAACACCATCAGCAACAACAACAGTAGCAACTCCAATCAGCAACAACCAGTAAGCACACCATCAGCAACAACAGCAGATAGCAACACTATCAGAACAATAGTTAGCAACACCATCAGCAACAACAAGCAGTAGCAACACCATGAGCAACAACAGTAGCAACACCATCAGCAACAACAGCAGTAGCAACACTATCAGCAACAATAGTAGCAACACCATCAGCAACAACAGCAGTAGCAACACCATCAGCAACAACAGTAGCAACACCATCAGCAACAACAGCAGTAGCAACACATGCAACAACAGCATATCAACACCACAGCAACAACAGCAGTAGCTACACCATCGAGCAACAACACATTAGCAACAACACCATCACAACAACAACAGAGCAACACCATCAGCAACAACAGAGCAACACCATCAGCAAGCAACAGCAGTAGCACCACCATCGCAACAACAGTAGCAACACAATCAAGCAAAATCAGCAGTATCAACACCAAGAGCCAATAAAAAAAACACAGTAGTAGCAACACCCATCAACACCAACAACAACAACAGTAGCAACACCATCAGCAACAACAGCAGTAGCAACACCATCAGCAACAACAGTAGCAACACCATCAGCAACAACAGCAGTAGCAACACCATCAGCAACAACAGCAGTAGCAACACCATAATCAACAGACAGCAGTAGCAACAACCATCAAGCAACAACAACAGTAGCAACACATCAGCAACAACAGTGCAACACCATCAACAACAACAGTAGCGAACACCATCATCAACAACAGTAGCAACACCAGAGCATCAACAAAGTAGCAACCCATCAGCAACAACATACAGTACAACACCATCAGCAACCAACAGCAGTACAACACCATCAGCAACATACAGCAGTAGCAACACCATCAGCATCAACAGATGTCAACACCACAGCAACAAAGCAGTAGCAACACCATCAGCAACAACAGCAGTAAGCAACACCATCAGCAACAACAGAAGTAGCACACCATCAGCAACAAACAGCCATAAGGCAACACCATCAACAAACAACAGTAGCAACACCATCCGCAAACAACAGTAGCAACACCATCAGCAACAACAGCAGTAGCAACACCATGAGCAACAACAGCAGTAGCAACACCATGAGCAACAACAGCAGTAGCAACACCATGAGCAACAACACAGTAGCAACACCAGGAGCAAACAACAACAGTAGCAACACCCATCACAACAACAGTGCAACACCATCAGCAACAACAACAGTAGCAACAACCATCAGCAACATCAGTAGCAACACATCAGCAACAACAGCATAGCAACACCCCATCACAACAATCAGTAGCAACACCATCCAGCTACAACACATTCCAACACATCAGCAACAACAGCAGTAGCAACACCATGAGACAACAAACAACAGTAGCAACACCATTCCAGCAACAACAGCCGTACAAACACCATGAGCAACACAACAGTAGCAACACCATCAACAACAACAGTAAGGCAACACATCATCAAACAACAGTAGCAACACCATCAGCAACAACAACATAGCACACCATCAGCAACAACACAGTACAACACCATCAAGCAACAACAGTAGCAACACCATCAGCAACAACAGCAGTAGCAACACCATGAGCAACAACAACAGTAGCAACACCATCAGCAACAACAACAGTAGCAACACCATCAGCAACAACAACAGTAGCAACACCATCAGCAACAACAGTAGCAACACCATGAGCAACAACAACAGTAGCAACACCATGAGCAACAACAACAGTAGCAACACCATCAGCAACAACAGCAGTAGCAACACCATCAGCAACAAAGCAGTAGCTAACACCATCAGCAAACACCAGTAAGCAGCACCATCAGCACAACAGCAGTACAACACACCATCACAAACAACAGCAGTAGCAACACCAAGATCAACAACAACAGTAGCAACACCATCAGCAACAACAGCAGTAGAAACTCCCATGACAACAACAAAGTAAGCAACACCACACAACAACAACAGTATCAACAAACCACAGCAACAAACAACAGTAGCAACACCATCCAGCAACAACATAGCAACACAAATGAGCAACAACCCACAGTAGCAACACCAAGAGCAACAACACCCGTAGCAACACCAATCAGCAAAACAGTAGCAACACCATCAGCCAACAACAGCTAGCAACACCTATCAAGCAAACAACAACAGTACAACACCATCAGCAACACCAACAGTATGCACACCACCACAACAACAACAGTAGCAACACCATGAGCACCAACAACAGTAGCAACCCATCAGCAACACCAGTACAACACCATCAGCAACAACAGCAGTAGTCAACACCATGCATCAGCAACAACAACATATCAACACATCAGCAACAACAACAGTAGCAACATTCCAACAGCAACAACAACAGTATCAACACCACGAGCAACAACAACAAGTAGCAACACCATCAGCAACAACAGTAGCCAACCCATCACAACAACAGCAGATAGCAACACCATCAGCAACAACAACAGTAGCAACACCATCAGCAACAACTAGCAGTAGCAACACCATCAGCAACAACATTAGCAACACCATCATCACAACATCATAACAACACCATGAGCAACACAACAGTAGCAACACCATCAGCCCAACAACAGCATACAAACACATCAACAACAACAGTAGCAACACCATTCATCAACAACAGCAGAGCAACACCATCACAACAACAGCAGTAAAAGCAACACCATCAGCAACAACAGTAGCAACACCATCAGCAACAACAGCAGTAGTCAACACCATCAGCAAAACAAACAACACCATCCAGCAACAACAGCAGTAGCAACACCATTTTGGGGGGGGGGGAAAAAGCCAACAACAACATAGCAACACCATGAACAACAACAACAGAAGCAACACCATGAGCAACAACCACAGTATCAACACCATCAGCAACAAACCGTAGCAACACCATCACAACAACAGCAGTAGCAACAACCATCAGCAACAAGAGAAGCAACACCATCAGCAACAACACAGTAGCAACACCATCAAGCAACAACACATTAGCAACACCATTAGCGAACAACAGTAAACACCATGAGCAACAACAACAGTAGCAACAACCATCAGCAACACGAACAACGTAGCAACACCATGAGCCACCACACCAGTAGCAACACCATAGCACCAACAGCTGTGCAACACCATGATCAACAACCTAGCAGTAGCAACACCATGAGCAACAACAGCCAGTAGCAACACCATGAGCAACAACAGCAGTAGCAACACCATGAGCAACAACAGCAGTAGCAACACCATGAGCAACAACAATAGTAGCAACACCATGAGCAACAACAGCAGTACAACACCATGACAAACAACAGCAGAAAACAACACCATTAGCAACAACAGCAGTAGCAATACCAGTGAAGCCAACAACAGCTGTAGCAACACCATGAGCAACAACAGCAGTAGCAACACCATGAGCAACAACAGCAGTAGCAACACCATGAGCAACAACAGCAGTAGCAACACCATCAGCAACAACAGCAGTACAACACCATCTCATCAACAACCGCATAGCAACACCGTCAGCAACAACAGCAGTAGCAACACCATCACAACAACAGCATAGCAACCACCATCAGTATACAACAAAAGTAGTGGCAACACCGTCAGCAACAACAGCAGTAGCAACACCATCAGCAACAAAAGCAGTGGCAACACCGTCAGCAACAACAGCAGTAGCAACACCATCAACAACAACAACAACAGTAGCAACACCATCAGAAACAACACAGTAGCAACACCATCACATCAACAACAACGTAACAACACCGTCAGCCAAACAACATCAGTAGCAACACCATCCACAACAAGCAGCAGTAGCAACATACCATCAACAACAACAACAACAGTACAACACCGTCACAACAACACAGTAGCAACACCAATCACAACAAAAGCAGTGGGCAAACACCGTCAGCAACAACGAGCAGTACAACACCATCAACAACAACAACAACAGCAGCAACACCATCAGCAACAACAGCAGTAGCAACACCATCAGCAACAGCAGTAGTGGCAACACCGTCAATCAACAACAGCATTAGCAACGACCATCAGCAACAACAACAGTAGCAACACAGCAGTACAACACCATCACAACCAACAACACAACAGTAACAAACACCGTCAGCAACAACGAGCAGTAGCAACACCATCAGCAACAACAGCATAAGCAACACCATCAGCAACAACACATTACAACACCATCAGCAACAACCGCAGTAGCAACACCCTCAGCAACAACAGCAGTACAACACCATCAGCAACAACAGTAGCAACACATCAGCAACACAGCAAGTAGCAACACCAACAGCAACAACAGCATAGCAACACCATCATAACAACAGTACAACACCATCAGCAACAACAGTCATAGCAACACTATCAGCAACAACAGCAGCAACACCATCAGCAACAACAAGCAGTACAACACTATCAGCAACAATAGTAGCAACACCATCAGCAACACAGCATTAGCAACACCAATCACAACAACAGCAGTAGCACACATCACAACACACAGTAGCAACACATCCACAACAAAAGTAGTGGCAACACCGTCAGCAACACAGCAGTAGCACCACCATCAACAACAACAGCAGTAGCAACACCATCACAACAAAAGCAATAGCAACACCATCAGCAACAACACAGTATCAACACCATCAGCAACAACAGCAGTAGCAACACCATCAGCAACAACAGCAGTAGCAACACCATCAGCAACAACAGCAGTAGCAACACCATCAGCAACAACAGCAGTAGCAACACCATCAGCAACAACAGCAGTAGCAACACCATCAGCAACAACAGCAGTAGCTGCAACACATCACACAACAGCAGTAGCAACACCATCAGCAACAAAAGCAGTGGCAACACCGTCAGCAACAACAGCAGTAGCAACACCATCAACAACAACAGCAGTAGCAACACCATCAGCAACAACAGCAGTAGCAACACCATCAGCAACAACAGCAGTAGCAACACCATCAGCAACAAAAGCAGTGGCAACACCATCAACAACAACAGCAGTAGCAACACCATCAGCAACAACACAGTAGCAACACCATCAACAACAACAACCACAGTTAGCAACACCATCACAACAACAAGCAGTAGCGACCACATCAACACAACAGTAACAACAACGTCAGCAACTACACAGTTAGCAACACCCATCAGCAACAACAGCAGAACAACACTATCATCAACAACGCAGCAACACCATCAGCAACAACACAGTAGCAACACTATCCAGCAACAATATAGCAACCACCCTCAGCAACAACAGCAGTAGCAACACCATCAGCAACAACAACAGTAAACACCATCATGCAACAACAGCAGTAACAACACTATCAGCAACACTACCAGCAGTAGCAACACATCAGCACACAGCAGTAGCAACACTATCAGCAACACAGTAGTAACAACCCCATCAGCAACAACAGTAGTAACAACACCATCAGCAACAAAAGTAGTGGCACCACTGTCAACAACAACAGCAGTAGCAACACCGTCAGCAACAACAGCAGTAGTAACACCATCAGCAACAAAAGCATGCAACACCGTCCAGCAACAAACAGCACAGGTATTAAACCTCACATCAGCTGCTGCTACAACAGGAGCAGCAGCAACAAAAAAAGAGCAGGAAGAGTAGCAATAGCTACAAATATAGCAACAGTAAGTGGAACAACAACAGCAGTAGAAGCAATAGCAACAGTAGCAGCAACGACAAGAGCAGCAGTAGTGGCAGAATCAAAAGTAGCAGCAACAAGAATAGAAACAGCAAAGCAGCAACATCAGAAGTAACAGCAGCAGTAACAACAACAATAGAAGCAGCACGAACAGCAGCAGTAGCAGTAACAACAGAGACACCAACAGCAACAATAGTAGAAGTGGCAGTAGCAACAAGAGCAGCAGTAGCACCAACAGAAATAGGAGAAACAACAAAAGCATATGACAAAACAATAGTAACAATAGCAGTAGTAGTAGTAGTTGAATAACAACAGAAATAGTAGCAACAACACGAACAGTACAAAAATACATTAGTAGCAGTAGTAACTGTAGTAGCAACATCAGCAGCAACAACAACGGAAACAGTAGAAGCAATGTAATAATAATAATAATATAATCAAAAAGAACGCAAAACCACAAGGCTAACACAGCAGCAGCAAGTATATCATCCAGTCGACTTTTTTGTTGTATCACTATGTTCTCTACACATATCCCCCTTCAAGGAAGGTTCTGATGTTTGTGAGGGGCTCTGATTTAGGGAATTGGATCTGTGCTCAGTCCCCAATTAACCTGAATGTCCTTCCACATCACCCCCCCCAGGCTCTGTATAATCCACCGGTTTGCCTTCCCCCTTGATTATAAATAATAATAATCTCTACACATACGCTGCTCTTGGTGATAATCTATGTAACTGTATTTGTAGTAAACCTGAGTAAAACTTACATAATAACCGTAGTAGTGGTAACAATCAACAGCAGCAGCAACAGAAACAATAGTAAAAAACAGCAGCAATCATAATTTGTTGTAGCAGCAAGCAAGCAGCAGCAGCAGCAGCACACAGCAGCACCAGCAGCAGCAGCAGCATCAGCAGCACATCAGTCACAACCAGCAGCAGCAGCAGCAGCAAGCAGCAGCAGCAGCAGCAGCAACAGCAAGCAGCAGCAGCAGCAGCAGCAGCAGCAGCAGCAGCAGCAGCAGCAGCAGCAGCAAGCAGCAGCTAACAGTCAAGTTTGCTCTTGTTCTCCACAGATGGCAGCATGACTGAGCCTCTCACACGTAGTAACTTGTCTTCTGCTTCTCCTCAAGTGTATTCACTGTTCATTTTCACTCTCTGCTATTTGTTCTCATTTATTTGAAACTGATTTAGTAGTTATCCATTTGCATTTACCATGTTGTAGCCTCTGTAGTTGCATTTTTTGAATTATATTTCAAATTTATATTCTGTGATTTGCACTTCATCTTCGGGTCAAGATTTTTACTATCACAATTTGGTGCTCACATTTGTATTTAAATGTATTTGCTGTATTTTGTATTCCTATCAATTTAGCAATACAGTATCATAATACAATTTTTTTAATCTATTGCTATTGGCCCGTTTGGACTGGTGGCTAAAGCTCCCGCTTCACACACGAGGCCCGGTTCGATTCCGCGTGGAAACATTTCGACACGTTTCCTTACACCAGTTGTCCTGTTCACCTAGCAGCAAATAGTACCTGGTGTTGTGTCTACTGGTGTGGGTCGGCATCCTGGGGACAAGATTAAGGACCCCAACGGAAATAAAGTTTAGACAGTCCACGATGACGCAACTGACTTTCTTGGTTATCCTGGTGGCTAACCTCCGGGGATAAAAATACGAACGCAATGCTATCTTATTAGTATGTATATCATATATATATATATATATATATATATATATATATATATATATATATATATATATTATATATATATATATATATATATAAATATAAATATATATATCAATAATAAGACGTGCCGAATAGCAGAACTTGCGATTCTGGGCTTAAATAGCAACGCTCCATCTTGCCATATAGACAAGTGAAAAATTTGTGATGCATAATTTCGCCAAATCATTCTGAACCTAACGAAAAAAAATATATTTCACTGTTTTTTTGTTTATATTAAATTACGGTAAACAAATATAAAATTATATATTAGTTGGGTTAGGCTAAAATAAATTTCTCTGCAACAATAAGTTAGTAAGTTTTCTAAGATTCTATTGTGCAAAATATAAATTTTTACAATTAACATTAATGAAAAAAATAATATCTTTTAAACGTGTAAAACGAAAATTTATAAAGACTTAATTTTAAATGATTTTCTTGCTAATTGACTAGTTTTACATAATCGGCACGTCATATATAGTTAGTAGTGGTAGGAACAGCAACCACCCAGGGAGGTAACTACGTCCTGCCAAGTGAGTGTAAAACAAAGCCTGTAATTGTTTTACATGTGGAAGGATGCAGTTGACCAATTTTCTGTCTCAAGAAACATTCAGATTTCCGGTACGTCTTGCTACTTATACTTACACTTAGGTTCACACTACACATACAAGTACAAGCATAAATACACACCATCTGGGTTATCTTCTAATTTCTTTCTAGTTCAGTTCTTGTTTATTTCACTTACTCCCTGGGGAAGTGGAGAGAATACTTCCTCCGTAAGCATGCGTGTTGTAAGAGGAGACTAAAATGCCGGAGCACGGGGCTTTTAACCTCTCACCTGTAAATAATACTAAATTTGAAAGTAGAAACTTTGTTTTTTTCTTTTGGGCCAACCCCTGCCTCGGTGGATACGGCCGGTGAGTTTGAAATAAAGATATATATATATAAATATATTTAAATATATATTATAATAGTATATATATATATATTATATATACAATATATATAATATATATATATTATATATATATATAACTATATAAAAATATATATAAATATATATATATATATAATATATCTGTCATGCCGATAAAGTAAAACTGGGTCCAATTAGCAAGAACTCATTTAAAATTAGTTACTTTCTGAAATTTTCTCTTATACGTTTTAAAGATAAATTTTTTTCATTAATGTAATGTAAAAAATTTTTAATTTTGCACCAAAAGAATCTTAAGAAACTTTACCTAACCTAATATAACAAGAGCAATTTATTTTAGCCTAACCCAACTAAATATATTTTAAATATTTTACAATAATTTAGTACTAAAGAAACAATCAAAAATATTTTTTTTCGTTAAGGGTCAGAACGATTAGCGAAATTTATTGCTTACACAAATTTTCACTTGTCTATAGGCAAGATGAGCGTTGGGCTATTTAAGCCAAGATCGCAAGTTCTGCCTATTCGGGCACGACATATATGAAAAAATATATATATATAATATAAATATATATATATATATATATATATATATATAAAATATAATATATAATATATATATAATCGTGCCGAAATATGTAAAACTGGCCAATTTATCAAGAACTCATTTAAAATTAAGTCCTTCTAAAATTTCAACTTATACGATTTAAAGATATATTTTTTTCATTAATGTTGATGTAAAAAATATTATAATTTTGCTACCAAAAAGGAACTTAGAAAACTTACTAACTTATTAAACAAGCTCAATTTATTTTAGCCTAACCGAACTAAATATATTTAGATTTTGTTTACAGTAATTAAATGTTCAACAAACACAGTGAAATATATTTTTTTCGTTAGGTTCAGAATGATATTGGCGAATTATTGCAATACACAAATTTCGCATTGTCCTATATGGCAAGATGACAGTTTGCTATTTAAGCCAAGATCGCAAGTGTCATGCCTATTCGTCTCACGACATATATATAAATATATATATATATAAATAAATTTAAATATATATTTTATTATATATATATAAATAATATGGTGACGTGTACTTAGCTCTGTGAAGGGACCTGTTTGTGGAGCTCTCGTGAAGCAGAACCAGGATGCCCCTCTTGAGCAACTTTACCCAGCAGCTGAGAGAAGAGCTCAGAGGTGCTAAGATGGAGGGGAAAAATACGGCGATTAACAAAACACACACACACACACACACAACACACAACACCACACACACACACACACACACACACACATACATATACACACACACACATACACACACACACACACACACACATACACACACACACACACCACACCCACACACACACACACACACACACACACACACACACACACACACACACACACGCACACACACACACACACACACACACACACACGGAGAACATAAAGTAGTCATTGGAGTGATGTATAACCCACCACAGAACTGCAGGAGGCCAAGAGAGGAGTACGAAGAAAACAACAGGGTGATGGTGGACACACTGGCTGAGGTGGCAAGAAGAGCTCACTCGAGCAGAGCAAAGTTACTGGTAATGGGCGATTTCAACCACAGGGAGATCGACTGGGAAAACCTGGAGCCACATGGGGGTCCCGAAACATGGAGAGCCAAGATGATGGATGTGGTACTTGAAAACCTCATGTATCAACATGTCAGGGACACAACCAGAGAGAGAGGGGAGGATGAGCCAGCAAGACTGGATCTTGTGTTCACCCTGAGCAGTTCAGACATTGAGGACATCACTTACGAGAGGCCCCTTGGAGCTAGCGATCATGTGGTTCTGAGTTTTGATTATATAGTAGAGTTACAAGTGGAGAAGGTAACAGGAACTGAAGGGGTCAGGCCAAACTATAAAAGGGGGGACTACACAGGTATGAGAAACTTCCTGCAGGAGTTCAGTGGGACCAGAGAAATGGTAGGAAAATCAGTAAACGAGATGATGGAATATGTGGCAACAAAGTGCAGGAGGCAGAGGAAAGTTTTGTTCCCAAGGGAAACAGAAATAATAGGAAGACCAAAACGAGTCCTTGGTTTACCCGAAGGTGTAGGGAAGGCAAAAACTAAGTGCAACAGAGAATGAAAAAGGTACAGGAGGCATAGGACCCAGGAAAACAAGGAGATTAGTAGAAGAGCCAGAAACGAGTATGCACAGATAAGGAGGGAGGCCAAGCGACAGTATGAAAACGACATAGCATCGAAAGTCAAATCTGACCCGAAACTGCTGTATAGCCACATTAGGAGGAAGACAACAGTTTAAGGACCAGGTGATAAGGCTGAGGAAAGAAGGTGGAGAACTCACAAGAAACGATCAAGAGGTATGTGAGGAGCTCAACACGAGATTTAAGGAAGTATTTACAGTAGAGACAGGAAGGACTCTGGGGGGACAGACCAGATGGGACACCAGCCAGGAATACACCAACAAGTGTTGGACGACATACATACAGATGAGGAGGAGGTGAAGAAACTGCTAAGGGACATCGATACCTCAAAGGCAATGGGACCGGACATCTCCCCGTGGGTCCTTAGAGAGGAGCAGATATGTTGTGCGTGCCACTTACCACAATCTTCAACACGTCCCTGGAAACTGGGCAACTACCTGAGGTATGGATGACGGCAAATGTAGTTCCCATTTTTAAAAAAGGAGACAGAAAAGAGGCACTAAACTATAGACCTGTGTCATTGACGTGTATAGTATGCAAAATTATGGAGAAGATTATCAGGAGGAGAGTGGTGGAGCACCTGGAACAGAACAAGAGTATAAATGCCAACCAGCACGGATTCATGGAAGGCAAATCCTGTGTCACAAACCTTCTGGAGTTTTATGATAAAATAACAGAAGTAAGACACGAGAGAGAGGGTGGGTTGATTGCATCTTCTTGGACTGCAAGAAGGCCTTTGACACAGTTCCTCACAAGAGATTAGTGCAGAAGCTAGAGCATCAGGCGCATGTAACGGGAAGGGCACTGAAAATGGATCAGAGAATACCTGACAGGGAGACAACAACGAGTCATGGTACTTTAATGATGTATCACAGGGGCACCTGTGACGAGCGGGTTCCACAGGGGTCGGTCCTAGGACCAGTGCTATTTTTGGTATATGTGAACGACATGATGGAAGGGTTAGACTCAGAAGTGTCCCTGTTTGCAGATATGTAAAGTTAATGAGGAGATTAAATCTGATGAGGACCAGGCAGGACTTCAAAGAGACCTGGACAAAATGGACACCTGGCCCAGCAAATGGCTTCTCGAATTTAATCCTCCCAAAATTGCAAAGTCATGAAGAATAGGGGAAGGGCCAGAAGACCACAGACCGAGTATAGGCTAGGGGGCCCAAAAGACTGCAAACCTCATCAAGGAGAAAGATCTTGGGGTGAGTATAACCCCGAGCATGTCCCGGAAGCACACATCAACCAGATAACTGCTGCAGCATATGGGCGCCTGGCATACCTGAGAACAGCATTCCGATACCTTAGTAAGGAATCGTTCAAGACACTGTACACCGTGTATGTCAGGCCCATACTGGAGTAAGCAAGCACCTGTTTGGAACCCGCACTTGATAAAGCATGTCAAGAAACTAGAGAAAGTACAAAGGTTTGCGACAAGGTTAGTTCCAGACCTAAGGGGAAATTCCTTTTGAAGAAAGATTAGGGAAATCGGCCTGACGGACACTGGAGGACAGGAGGGGGCAGGGGAGACATGATAACGACATATAAAAATACTGCTGGAATAGACAAGGTGGACAAAGACAGGATGTTCCAGGGAGGGGGCACAGAAACAAGAGGCCACAATTGGAAGTTGAAGACACAAAGAGTCAGAGAGATATTAGGAAGTATTTCTTCAGTCTAGAGTTGTAAGGCAGTGGAAATAGCCTAGAAAATGACGTAGTGGAGGCAGGAACCATACACACTTTTAAGACGAGGTTTGATAAAGCTCATGGAGCGGGGAGAGAGAGGGCCCAGTAGCAACCCGGGGAAGAGGCGGGGCCAGGAGCTAAGACTCGACCCCTTTCAACCACAAATAGGTGAGTACACACACATACACATACACACACACACACACACCAACACAAAACACACACACACACACACACACACAACACACACAACACACCACACACCACCAAAAGGGGTGGGTTTGGGTTGCATTTTCTTGGACGCAGAAGGCGTTTGACACAGTTCCACACAAGAGATTGGGGCAAAAACTGGAGGACCAAGCAGGGATAACAGGAAGGCATCAATGGGTCAGGGAAACTTGTCAGGAAGACACAGGAGTCATGGTAGTGGCAGGTGTCAAGTGGGCACTGTGACGCGGGTCCCGCAGGGGTCAGTCCCAGGACCCGGTGTTTTGGTATTTGTGAACGACATGAGGGAAGGGGTAGACTCTGAGGTGTCCTGTTTTTTCAGAGCGTGAATTGAGAGAAAAATCCTCGATCGAAAAACCCAAACGAACACAAAGGGTCGGACAGGGTGCAGAACTGGTCCACAAATTGGGTCCTGGTTTAAACCCCAAGTGCAAAGTCATGAAAATTGGGGAAGGGCAAAAAAGGCCGCAAACGGGGTAAAATCTAGGGGGTCAGAGACTACAAACCTCACTCAAGGAAAAAGATCTTGGGGTGAGTATAACACCAGGCACATCTCCTGAAGCGCACATCAACCAAATAACTGCTGCAGCATATGGGCGCCTAGCAAACCTCAGAACAGCATTCCGACATCTTAATAAGTGAATCGTTCAGGACCCTGTACACCGTAACGTTAGGCCCATATTGGAGTATGCGGCACCAGTTTGGAACCCACACCTAGCCAAGCACGTAAAGAAACTAGAGAAAGTGCAAAGGTTTGCAACAAGACTAGTCCCAGAGCTAAGAGGTATGTCTACGAGGAGAGGTTAAGGGAAATCAACCTGACGACACTGGAGGACAGGAGAGATAGGGGGGACATGATAACGACATACAAAATACTGAGAGGAATTGACAAGGTGGACAAAAACAGGATGTTCCAGAGATTGGACACAGTAACAAGGGGACACAGTTGGAAGCTAAAGACACAGATGAATCACAGGGATGTTAGGAAGTATTTCTTCAGCCACAGAGTAGTCAGTAAGTGGAATAGTTTGGGAAGCGATGTAGTGGAGGCAGGATCCATACATAGCTTTAAGCAGAGGTACGATAAAGCTCACGGCTCAGGGAGAGTGACCTAGTAGCGATCAGTGAAGGGGCGGGGCCAGGAGCTCGGACTCGACCCCCGCAACCTCAACTAGGTGAGAACTAGGTGAGTACACACATACACACACACACACACACACAGCCTAAATAATACTGATACCGCATAGAAGATAACAGAACAACAGAACAAACTTAAACCATATAAAAATAATAACATATATACAATAAAAATAATAATAATTATTATTATTATTATTTTTAACGCTGCAAGTCATCTGGACACTACAAGGATACTTTAATCCCTGATGTGTACATATAATATATATACCAAAAGATACAGCTTCACGGTGATATATATATATATATATAATATATTATATAATATATATATATATATATGCAATAAGATCACATTAAACAACCACTGTGAAATAGTGAAATTCAAAGTTCTCTCGTGACTACTCACATTGTCATAGTTCCTTGACAATGTGAGTAGTCACGAAAGAAACTTTGAATTTCACTATTTCACAGTGGTTGTTTAATGTGATCTTATTGCATATATATATATATATATATATATATATATATATATATATATATTATATATATATATATATATAATGATAGCTCTAGGGCCTCAGAGGTCGGTCAACTTTTTCTGGATATTGCCCCAAAACAAATTTGTGTGGATAAATTACCCACTAGACTTTAAAGTCCACAAAATCCGTAAAACACAAGGAGCATAACTTCATAATTTGCCAGGCTTATTAAATAACAAGTTCTTATGCAATTTTATTTATGTTTACTGAGCCTTCGTTACCGCCGACATTTTCATTGTTACCCCGACCTCTGCGTCTACGACTCTCGTGGTCCAGTCAAAATCACCAGGAACTTGCAATATTACAGAAATGAGTAGGCAGTCCAAGTAGTATTGTTTTTTAAATAATATGGTACACAAAGCTTAAAAGATACAATGACAGCATATACATGAGGTTTCAGGGATACATTACAAGTACATAATAAAACGCCTTTGTCAAAAATTACAACGTAAAAATCTCATCCAGCTCCTGAAGAGCCGGGGCGCGTAAACAGCATGCAACTGGCATTACCCCTAATTTGTAACACATACACACACACACACATATATATATGCAAAACAACCACGGGGTACTTGAATGATAGCTGTACGCCTTTCGTGTTGCAATCAACACATCATCAGGAGCCTGCAATGATACAGAAAAGAGGTCCAAACAAATACTGATGATATCTTGATTGCAACATGAAAGGCCTAGAGCTATCATTCAACTTCCCCCGTGGTTGTTTTGCATTTTGTATCGCTTTCTCGCGATATATATATATATATATATATATATATATATTATATATATATATATATATATATATATGTCGTGCCGAATAGGCAGAACTTGCGATCTTGGCTTAAATAGCAACGTTCATCTTGCCATCTAGGACAAGTGAAAATTTGTGTATGCAATAATTTCGCCAAAATCATTCTGAACCTAACGAAAAAAATATATTTGATTGCGTTTGTTTAGTACTAAATTATTGTAAATGTATTTAAAATATATTTAGTTCTGTTAGGCTAAAATAAATTACACTTGTTATAATAAGGTTAGGTAAGTTTTCTAAGATTCTTTTGGTCCAAAATTATAAATTTTTATAATAACATTGATGAAAAAAATATATCTTTAAACGTATAAGAGAAAATTTCAGAAAGGACTTAATTTTAAATGAGTTCTTGCTAATTGACCAGTTTTACATATTCGGCACGACATATATATATATATATATATATATATATATATATATATATATATATATATTTCAACAAGTCGGTCGTCTCCCACCGAGGCAGGGTGACCCAAAAAAGAAAGAAAATCCCTAAAAAGAAAATACTTTCATCATCATTCAACACTTTCACCACACTCACACATTATCACTGCTTTTGCAGAGGTGCTCAGAATACAACAGTCTAGAAGCATACACATATAAAGATACACAACATATCCCTCCAAACTGCCATATATATATATATATATATATATATATATATATATATATATATATATATATATATATACTGAAGTCAGGCTACTGCATAAATTTAACCACATGAAACTTATAGTGACTCTAGGCCTGAAATTTCCTAAGCTACTTTATAAACTCGTGTATGATACACTGATCCACATCCCCCTTCTCTACAAATAGAAAACTGGACTTCAAACTGTATTAGTTTCTGCACTATTGCTCACATACCATCCACCATAATTATTATTATTATTATTATAATTATTATTATAAATAAATGGAGTAAACGAGTAAGGGTGATGTAAGGCCGGGTTGAAAGCAGTTGCTTTTTCCAGGAGTTACAAGAACTGAGACTTAGCCATACCCGTCAAACATGAAGTTATAGTCACCCAACATTGTTATTTTCAGCGCTTAATGACGTCAGATATTGTACGTAATTATATTAATTATTATTATTATTATTATTATTATAGGTCAGCGGTAAACTGACAACACTAGAGGAAAGGAAGGTAACCGGGTTTGGTTCAAGGTCAAAGTAGCTCCAACTTCTCGTATTAAGAGCCCTTCACCGGCATCAAGGTACCCACTGTCACCTCCCTTGAAGGATAATAAATAATATTAATCTAAAGAATGTGTTTACGTATCGACATCAAACTTACAGCACGTGAGCGTGTAATACAAACAAGATGGTTGAATAATAAGCCTTGGCCCATTTGGGAAATGTGCATAAGAGTATATTATTATTCATGCTGAAGCGATAAACCCGTAGGTCACAGAGCGCCTGATTTGATTGATGGAAGGTGAGGGGCAACTCCAGTGCCTTGGATCTCTTGACGTGGCCCAGCATCAAGTCACTTCACACATTATATGACGTTACACCAGCATTTACTCTCTTGTTTTAACGATGTACAAGAATATTTAAATTTATATAAATTTTCGAGGAAAAAAATAAGATTCACTCACACGACGATAGAGGCCCACGAGGCTTCAAGTTTAAGAAACGGAGCCAGGAGCTAGGACTTGAGTCCTGTAGCTACGTATAGGTGAGTACTCTCTATCTCGATTCTTGCATATTATATATATATATATATATATAAAATATATATATATATAAATATATATATATATATATATATATATATAATATATATATATATTAAATATATACACACACACACAAGAATCGCGAACATGCTTAACAAAACAACCATGTTCAAAATGTTAAGTCCCTTATATTGCCCTGAAGTCCTATTGATAATTTTGATAACCGTTATGTTACCAGTGTTAATTTCCTAGTTAACCACTCCAATACGTTAACCACTCCAATACGTTAACCACTCCAATACCTTTGCTTGTGGGCTGCTTATGCTTTATTCTTATAATACTGAAATTGTGTGGCAGCCGGCACCGTGTGCCTGGGGCAGCCGGCACCGTGTGCCTGGTGCAGCCGGCACCGTGTGCCTGGGGCAGCCGGCACCGTGTGCCTGAGCACTGCTTCCCGCCTCTCCTCCTACCCTCAGCCTTAGCAAGCGTTCCTCGGAACGAATCTGCTGAGATTTTGTATTCATTTCTGCAACTTGGCAAGCTGCTGATGTGTTGATAGCAACACGAAAGGCCTAAAGCTGTTTTTAAGTAATGACAAACTGCGGCTAGCAGGGATTGAACCCGTGTTATTTTAGCATCGGCTAGCCGCAATGTTATTGCTTAAAAATCACTTGCTCGTGGTTGCGTTAATATATGTACTGCTCGTGAAGGCTGGTATATGAAACGGGAGTAGAATTAAATTAGTTCTAATCTAACACAGCCACGTAAAGTCCTGCCCCATGATACATGCCCAGTGCTACTGGTACATTTTTGATTGATGGCCCAGTGGTTAGAACGTCGTAATTTTTTAATTGCTTCCCTAGGCAGGTACAAATATATAATATATATAATATATTATATATATATATATATATATATTATATAATATATATATATATTATATATATATATATATTTATATTTATTATATAATATATATATATATATTATATATATTATTATAAGCGTTTCGCGAAATATCATCACGTGTGTAAACTTTATATTTTTTTCCTCAAAAATGTATATATATATATATTAAAAAATATATATTATTAAAATATATATATATATAATTATATATAAATTCACTAAAAAGGCCCAAAAAACTCACTTTTTTTAAATACGTACTGCATCGTACGGAGATGTTTAATTACCAATTGAAAAAACTGTCATTTTTCAAAAACTATTCTTGTACATGTCGAACCTCTATTTTTATTTCACGTTAGACGAGAGGGGGCAGGGGAAGTCAGGGGGGGAGGGAAGTCAGAGGGGGGGGAAGTCAGAGGGGAGGGGAAGTGAGGGAGGGGAAGTTTAGAGGGGAAAAGGCAGGAAGTCAGAGGGGGAGGGAAAGTCAGAGGGGGGGGAGGGGAGGGGGGAAAATACTATATATATCAGTCATGTTTATATTCTTGAATTATGGGTCGGGACAGTTGCTGACTCCCAAAAATTTACACAGGAGACTGAGTAATAATAACCATAGTTGTCATGGGGGAAAGGAAAACTGAATGAACAAATGTCATGGCGAAGAAAACTGAATGACACAATATTGTCATGGCGAAGGAAAACTGAATGACACAAGAGTTGTCATGGTGAAGGAAAACTGAATGACACAAGGTTGTCATGGTGAAGGAAAACTGAATGACACAAGATTGTCATGGTGAAGAAAACGAAGAAAACAAGGTTGTCATGGGAAGGAAAAGAATGAACAAGGTTGTCTGGTAAGAAAACTGAATGAAACAAAGGTTGTCATGGTAAGGACAACTGAATACACAAGATTGCATGTGAAGAAACTGAATGACACAAGATTGTCATGGCGAAGGACAACTGAATGACACAAGATTGTCATGTTGAAGGAAAACTGAATGACACAAGATTGTCATGGTGAAGGAAAACTGAATGACACAAGATTGTCATGTTGAAGGACAACTGAATGACACAATATTGTCATGAAAGATAACTGAGATGAGTACTACAGACATGAGTTTCCTCAGGGTTCTGTTCTGGGGATGTTAGTGATGGTGGTTGTAGACTTAAGGGTGTTGCTGGTTGGTGGTGGTGTTGGTTGTGGTGGTGCTGGTGGTGGCAGAGGTGATGGTAATGATGGTGACTGGTAGTGGTGGTGGTGATTGTGGTGATGGTGTTAGTGGTGGTGATTGTTGTTGTTGCAGTAGTGGTGTTATGTGTAGTCGTAGCGTCGGGTGTGTTTGTGGTGTTGGTTATGATGTTGGTAGGGTTAGTGGTGGTGGTGGTAGTAGTGTCAGTGATGGTGGAACAAGGAAAGGGAAGCAACAGCAGTAGGAAGGGGGTTGGGTGGTAGCGGTGGAACAGGGAAGGGGAAGTAATAGCAGTAGGAAGGGGGGTGTCTACCTGGAGGGTATTCCGGGGATCAACGCCCCCGCGGCCCGGCCCACGACTAGGCCTGATCAACCAGGCTGTTACTGCTGGCCGCACGTAGTCCAACGTACGAACCACAGCCCGGCTAATCCGGCACCGACTCTAAGTATCTGTCCAGCTCACTCTTGAAAGCAGCCAGGGGTCTACTGGTATCTCCCCTTCTGCATGGTGGGAGACTGTTGAACAGTCTTGGCCCCCGGACACTTTCTGTGTTTTCTCTTAGTGTGCCAGTGGCGCCCCTACTTTTCATTGGGAGTATTTTGCACCGCCTGCCTAGTCTTTTGCTTTCGTAGGAAGTGATTTCTGTATGCAGATTAGGAACTATTCCTTCTGTACATTCTCTAGATCTGTAGTTTCACCTGCTTTGGATGGAGATGTTAATGCACAATAGTATTCCAGCCAAGAGAAAACAAGTGATTTAAAAAGGATCATTACTGGTTTGGCATCTATTGTTTGGAACATTCTCATTATCCATCCTATCATTTTCTTCGCAGGTGTGATCATGGCATTGTTGTGATCCTTGAGACGGTGGGTCGTAGTGGTGGAACAGGGAAGGGAAAGCAACAGCAGTAGGAAGGGGGGTGGGTGGTGTGGCAGAACAGGGAAGGGGAAGCAACAGCAGGAAGGGGAATGGGGTATGGCAGAACAGGGAAGGGGAAGCAACAGCAGTTGGAAGGGGGGTGGGTGGTAGTGGCAGAACAGGGAAGGGGAAAATAACAACAGCAGTAGGAAGGGAGGGGGGGGGGTAGAGGTAAAACAGGGAAGGGTAAGCAACAGCAGAAGGGTGTGGATGGTCGTGGAGGTTGAAGAAGGAGGGGGGTTTCAGCTGGGGAGAGGAGGGTTGGCTACTGGGATATACATGGTTGGGTCAGCACAACACAACACACCGCCCGCCTCTCATATTCAAGCTCTCCTCCTCACTACCTCCTTAACCCTCTTTATTCTATTTCTTATATACAATACGTCCCTGGATCCAACATGATGGACTCTCACTCCCAGCCGCTTGAAAACTATGTTTTTTGTACTTCCCTGTGAATGTAATAATAACAATAATAATAATAATAATAATAATAATAATAATAATAATAATAATAATAATAATATTTAGCTATACTACAGTATATAAGTATTAAATTTCCACACATTAATCTATATAAATATTCTATTCTTTATATACAATGATTAAAATAAATATACTAGTCTGGCAAAATATTTTAACCTACGATCATTAATACAGATAAATTCCGTAATTCTTTTTGACTTACGGAAGAATTTATTAAGATTTTCTTTTTACCTAACTGATATATTCATTATTTCTACTATGTCTTGCTCCACACTGAAAACACGAGCCAGCTTCATCCACCAGGAGGCATTATCATGGACCGGGCAGCAGGGGCGCTGATCCCCGGAATACCCTCCAGGTAGACTCCAGGTAGCTTAGTGTTATGATCAATACCACTCGTTCGTGGTTACAATAATATGTATATGCTGCTCGTGGACTAGTACACCAAACAGGGATGAGAATGAAAATTAGCCGAGAAGCTTCCATGACACCGAAGGTCCCCTCTCTCTCTATATATATAAATATAGTCCCTGTTAATAACAAAAAAAGGCACAATACCGTGACTGGAACGATACACAAAAAACCCGCACATAAAAGAGAGAAGCTTACGACGACGTTTCGGTCCGACTTGGACCATTTACATGGTCCAAGTCGGACCGAAACGTCGTTGTAAGCTTCTCTCTTTTATGTGCGGGTTTTTTGTGTATAGTCCCTGTTCACAAAAAGAAGAGCAGAGGAGAATCAGCAACTCATAAGGTAGCTAGTGTTCCATGACGCGTGTCTTAAGTCATATGATGACTCATCACTGGAGCTTTTGGTCATCTGACCGAGGCCTTTCGCTGGCTTCCCGGTCCATTTCTTTAATAATTATAGTTATAATTATAAATTTCGTGAGATCACGCGGACTTGTAGTTCTATAACTGTCTGATATCACCAATGTAACTCGCTATCTATTTGGTTTCAATCCTCCGGACATTTATACAAACCCAAACCTGTTATATCGTGGTAAAAATAACTTGTGAGTACACTTCCACATGGTGGAAAGCTACTACACGAGCAGTGGAAGGGGGTATTATTTTCAACAAGTTCCTCTGGTCATCTGGTGTCCAGTGTGCTTCTTGCCATCCTCAGGCATTAAATTCGATAACCCAGCGTTTCAAGAATACCAACATGTTACGTTAACGTTCTTAATAACTAATAGCTTTATCAATAAAAGATGTCACATAACTATAATCATTATTTGTATGTGGTTAAAATTATGACTTAGGAGTTATGTATAAAAACTCAAAGCTTGTTGTTTACATTTGAAAACACTGCACCGGAGGTGTGTCATGTTGGCCTCCGGCTGAGACTGGTGGATCCATTAGGAGGCTGAAGGTTCACCTCAATGGGTTTGGGAGTGAGTTTGAGCTGGCTGGAGTGGGTGAGGGGAATGAGGCTACCAGCAGTGAGGAGCAGTCTCTCACTGGCTGCGAGGAGGCTGAAAGTGGGGAGGGCGAAAAGGCTCCCAGCAGTGAGGAGCAGTCCAGCACCTTATACAAGTGGCGAGTGGTTCCCAGTAATGGGAGGAGCATCAAAATAAGGAAAGTTAAGAAAGAAGATTTGAAGGTAGGAAATCGCTTCTCTGTTCTTCAGGATGAGTGTACCTCAGTGGCCAGTGAAGGTAAGGGTACTACCCTCCCCCCCCCCTGCTAATAAAGGTAAGCGAATTCTTGTCGTTGGTGACTCACAGGTAAGATATATGGACCATGCTTTCTATAACAGGAATAAGGTGAGAGTGTGCTTCCTTGGAGCTGTGTTGGTGACATAATCAACAGGAGACCTGGTTCAATTTGAAAGATAGAGAAATGCCTTCTGAATGCAACATACAGGGTTATAAACTATTCCACACTGATAGGGTCAACAGGAAGGGTGGTGGAGTGGCGATGTATGTCAGAGAAAATTTAAATTGTTGTGTTAGACAAGAAATAAATTAGAAACATCCGACACATATTCTATTTGGCTACAGTTTCTCGAAGGTCGTGAATAATTAATTTTGAGTGTGATTTATAGGCCCCCAAACCTTGATAGGGAGTGCAGTGAGCTGTTATGGGACGAAATTCATAAGGCGTCTAGATATGAAACTGTTGTGTTAATGGGAGATTTTAACTTTAGACAAATTGATTGGAACAATGTGTCAGGATCGCTTTTTAAAACAGTTTGTAACAGAACCAACTAGAGGAAACAATCTGCTTGACTTGGTTCTGGCCAACAAAGAATCATTAATTAATGATCTTGAGGTTAATGATGAGTTTGGGGAAAGCGATCACAAATCACTTAGTTTCAATATATCATGGAATTACCCAAATAACTCCAATCGTCTCTAATTATGCACGATTGGGATAACTAGTGACATGGTCCTCAGACAAATAGAGAAATTAAAACCTAACAAATCCCCAGGCCCCGATGAATTGTTTGCAAGGATTTTAAACGAATGTAAAGAGGAACTTAGCAAACGTTTGGCTAATCTTTTCAACATATCACTACAAACTAGCATACTTCCAAACAAGTGGAAAATAGCAAATGTAATACCTATTTATAAGGCAGGTGACAGGTCCTTAGCTTCGAACTATAGACCAATAAGTCTTACCTCCATAGTGCGAAAATTTATGGAATCAATAATTGCCGAGGCAATTCGCAGCCATCTTGAAAGACATGAACTGATTAATGAATCTCAACACGATTTTACAAAAGGGCGTTCCTGTCTTACGAATTTACTAACTTTTTTCACTAAGGTATTTGAAGAGGTAGATCATGGTAATGAATATGATATTGTGCATATGGACTTCAGTAAGGCTTTTGATAGAGTTCCACATCAGAGGCTATTGAGGAAACTTAATTAAGGCACACGGAAGAGAATTTTTTTCCTGGGTAGAGGCATGAACATCAAAATGGTATACAATAGGGTAGAGGCATGGCTGACAAATAGGCAGCAGAGAATTTGCTAAAATAAGGAGAAATCAGAATGGAGGCACGTCACAAGCGGTGTTCCACAGAGGTCAGTGTTGGGCCCGTTGTTATTCACAATTTACATAAACGACATAGATGAGGGAATAAATAGCGACAAAAGCAAATTCGTTGATGACACCAAAATAGGCCATCTAATTCATTCTAAAGAGGATATTAGAGCACCCCAGGATGATTTGAATAGACTGATGAAGTGGTCGGAGAAGTGGCAGATGCAGTTTAATGTAGATAAATGCAAAGTTCTAAATGCTGGACAGGAAAATAGCCATGCCACATATAAACTATATAATGTAGATCTTAATATTACTGATTGTGAAAAGAATTTAGGAGTTCTGGTTAGCAGTAAATATGAAACCAAGACAACAGTGCATAAGTGTTGCAATAAAGCAAACAGAATCCTTGGCTTCATATCAAGAAATATAAATAATAGAAGTCCTCATATTGTTCTTCAACTAGATATATCTTTGGTTAGGCCTCATTTAGATTATGCTGCACAGTTTTGGTCACCGTATTACCGAATGGATATAAATGCTCTGGAAAACGTACAGAGGAGGATGACAAAAATGATCCCATGTATCAGAAATCTTCCCTATGAGGATAGACTGAGGGCCCTGAATCTGCACTCTCTAGAAAGACGTAGAATTAGGGGGGATGTGATTGAGGTGTATAAATGGAAAACAGGAATAAATAAAGGGGATGTAAATAGCGTGCTAAAAAATATCTAGCCGAGACAGGACTCGCAGTAATGGTTTTAAGTTTGAAAAATTCAGATTCAGGAAGGATATAGAAAAGCACTGGTTTGGTAATAGAATTGTGGATGAGTGGAACAAACTCCCGAGTGCCGTCATAGAACCTAAGACGTTGTGTTTAAAAATAGGTTAGATAAATACATGAGTGGGTGTGGGTGGGTGTTAGTTGGACGTGACTAACTGGCGCTAGTAGGTCTGATGCCGTGCTCCTTATGCGATGTGACCTGCCCTGACTAGGTTGGCTTAAACCGGTCGGAGACTTGGACCTGCCTCGCATGGGCCAGTACGCCTGCTGCAGTGTTCCTTTTTTTCTTATGTTCTTATGTGTTTAATAGGACAGGAAAGCTGCTCTCAACCTTCCCTCTGCCCCCTTTCCCATTTAGTCATATAGACTCAATTTTCTCCATATAATTCTTCAATAAATATATATATATATATATATATATATATATATATATATATATATATATATATATATATATATATATATATATATATATATATATTACACATGTGTGTGTGTGTGTGTGTGTTGTAGCGTTTAGAATTCGCAGAATATATACCCAGTTTCAAAGTACTGCTTTGAAATTGGACCCATCATTTTAAAACACTATCTCTCTTTCTATATATATGCAAGAATCATGAACAAGTGACACAGGATGGAAAACATTCGTGTTGCAATCAACACATCATCAGGAGCTTGCAAGTTGCAGAAATTAGTAAGAAATCTCAGGGAAAACATTCAGTATCCCAGGCACAATGAGTGCCTAGTGCCAGAGAGATTAAGTATAGCCTTTCCTTGTTCCTCCTGGCTTGAAAGGAATATTGTAGAATTGCCAATTATTAAGTATAGTAGGCAGTTATTATACAACATAAGTGATGGGCTGCTCAAATCAGATGCGTTATAAGTTGAGGCAATAGTACACAGTTTAAAATTGGGCTCTTGTATGAATGCATCAGACTGTCTTATTAAATGTAGTGCCATACCAGGAATTAGGGCCTAAAAATCCTTTTCCTGCAGTTTCTGAAGGTTGAACCAAAGTTTGCCTCAGAATTATTGTGGGATGAATATCTGTGGCCGGCTTTCTTGATACTGCAGATGTCTCCCCCCCCGCCCTTAATGAGTTTATTTTAATGAGCCCCGTTTCCTTTACATAATTTTTAAAAGTCTCCCCTATATTTGGTACCGTTTTCTCTTGTAATTTAAATGGACACGTTGTCCCGTGGAGGATATAATTGCCAGTGACTTCTATATCACTGACAACATAATTACATAATTAAGTTATTGATGTCATAGTAGAATGTGACGTGATTTTTTATTATTGCCACGTTAATTTCGTTTAGGCTATTACAATATCACAGCTTGTGGGATTTTTTTAATGCAATAATATTCCTCTTCCTGGGTGTGGGCACTGTTATGCCTGAGGGCACTTCCGGTACCCTCTCCTTTCTCCCTCCCTTTCTCGTTCACTCGAGTAAAGGCGGTCCTCTGGGAACGTTATTTGCTTGGATATCCTCCTCTTTTCTGCAATTCTGCAAGCTCCTGATGATGTGTTGACGGCAACACGAAAAGCCTAGAGCTACCATTCTACTCCCCCTATGGTTGTTTTGCATCTTGTATCGCTTGGGTTGCGATATTTGCTTAACAATATATATATATATATATATATATATATATATATATATATATATATATATATATATATATATATATATATATATATATATATATATATATATATATATATATATATACGGACGTGCCTTTATTAAGGTTGAAAAGTATACATCTGAGGCTGTAGCTAGGTGACAACACGAGTGTGAAACATCTAAAAAGGTATAACCAATCTAAACTTTGTTGTACTATGATATGAGCAACAAGGCATCAGGCAAACTATAAAGAGTGCTACGGACAAGTTCAATAAGGCTACAAACTGCACATCTAAATCTGTATAATAAATTTCCAAGGCAAATTGTTTCTTTGGCAAAGAGAGCAATATTTTCGTATAAACATTTTTTTCACCCTTAAGATTATAAAACTGTAAAGTTTATAGATGTTACAACTCAAATTTGAAATGTGCTGCGCATCGTGTTTAATAAGTTACGATTCCACAGTATTTCGTTGGAAAACTGAAGTCCTTTATTCTTGTGTTAAACTTGGGGAGTCACTTCACCTAAAATCCCATGAAATGTACTACATTATTTTTCTAACTCCCAGGAACACGTGTGTAAGTATATCAAAGTCCTTGAGTATTATTGTTTGTTATTTAACACACACACGATCCTTGCAACCACTTATAGAAAAGCACACACATGAACAAGCACATATTCTTCTTTCTTTCAACAAACCGGTTGTAACCCACTGAGGCAGGGTGGCCCAAAAAGAAAAACAAAAGCTTCTATTTGAAACTTTGGTAATGTATATAGAAGGGGTTACTAGCCCCTTCCTCCCGGCATTTTAATCGCCTCCTACGTCACGCATGGCTTACGGAGGAAGAATTCTGTTCCACTTCCCCATGGAGGTAAGAGGAAATAAACAAGAACATGAACTAGTACATATATATATATATATATATATATATATATATTATATATATATATATATATATATATATATATGTGTGTGTGTGTGTGTGTGTGTGTGTGTGTGTTATATATAAGATCGCCAACACAATGCTCACCAACGCTTCAGGAAAGGACAAAGTTCGTTTCCTGGCGGTGAAGGCACCACAATCAAGAGACTTCTTTCTAGCTGTTCCCAATTCCTCCCTGGGCACTCGACTCGACCCACAGGCCATTCGGATTGGTGCTGCTCTTCGCCTAGCCGCCCCCATCCTTACCGAACATAGGTGTATTTGCGGCAGGGCGACGGCTGATCAATTCGGACTTCATGGTCTCGTGTGTCACACAGCAGAAGGGAAGTATGCCAGACATTAGGAGGTCAATGACATCATAAAGAGAAGCCTCGCCACAGCCCGTTGCCCAGCTCAACGGGAACCCCAAGAGCAGAGGTCTGACGGAAGTCAAAAGCGTCCTGATGGAGCCACTATGCTACCCTACAAGGATGGAAAGAAGATTGCCTGGGACTACACCTGTGCCGCCACATTGGCAGACACCCACTTGACATACTCTGTAGCTGAAGGGGGTGGAGCTGCCAGCCACAGGGAGACCCAGAAGAACCGCAAATATGAAGACCTTCCCCCTTGCTATAACTTCATCCCAATAGGGTCGGAGACCCTTGGAGCATGGGGCAAGTGTGCTCTAAAGTTTGTCCGAGCTGGGTGAAAAACTCATCATAGAAACCAAGGACCACAGGGCGGCCAGCTTCCTCTTTCAGAGACTCAGTGTTGTGATCCAGAGGGGAGATGCCTGCAGCATTCTGGGCATGCGGCCCACCGCCGGGGAGCTGGACGAAGTATTCAAGATGTAGCTTTGAGTTGTTATCTATGTTGTTTTACTCCCTACTGTATTTTTGTCAATGTATTTTGTCTTTAAATAAAGTATATATAAAATAGGGGGGGGGGGTAGGAGAAAACAATTTACGATCAGCTACAGGGAGAATCTTGAGTTTTCCCTGAAGCAAGTTTATTCTTTTCTCTGAGGATGAGGGTCCCTGGAGGTTACCTGGAGGTTATTCCGGGGATCAACGCCCCTGCGGCCCAGTCCATGACCAGGCCTCCCGATAGATCAGGGCCTGATCAACTAGGCTGTTACTGCTGGCCGCACGCAGTCCAACGTACGAGCCACAGCCCGGCTGATCCGGCACTGACTTTAAGTATCTGTCCAGCTCTCTCTTGAAGGCAGCCAGGGGTTTATTGGCATTTCCCCTAATGTTTGATGGGAGGCTCTTGAACAGTTTTGGGCCCCGGACACTTATGGTGTTTTCCCTTAGTGTACCAATGGCACCCCTACTTTTAATTGGGGGCATTTTGCATTGCCTGCCCAGTCTTTTACTTTCGTAGGGAGTGATTTCTGTGTGCAGATTTGGGACCATTCCTTCCAGGATTTTCCAAGTGTAGATTATGATATATCTCTCCCTCCTGCGTTCCAACGAGTACAAGTCAAGTGCTTCCAAGCGTTCCCAGTAGTTAAGGTGCTTGACAGAACTTATACGTGCAGTAAAGGATCTCGATACACTCTCTAGATCTGCAATTTCACCTGCTTTGAATGGAGATGTTAATGTACAGCAGTATTCCAGCTAGAGAGAACAAGTGATTTGAAAAGGATCATCACTGGCTTGCATCTCTCGTTCTGAACGTTCTCATTATCCATCCTATCATTTTCTTTGCACGTGACGATTGTGGCACTGTTGTGATCCTTGAAAGTGAGATCCTCAGACATTACTACTCCCAGGTCCCTTACATTATTTTTCCGCTCTATTGTATGGCCGGAGTCGGTAGTATACTCTGTTCTAGTTATTATCTCCTCCAGTTTTCCATAACGGAGTAGTTGGAATTTGTCCTCATTGAACATCATATTGTTTACCATTGCCCACTTGAAAACTTTGTTTATATCTTCTTGGAGGTTAACCGCGTCCTCAGCAGATGACAGCCTCATGCAGATCCTAGTATCATCCGCAAAGGATGATACAGTGCTCTGATGTATATCTCTGTCTATGTCTGATATGAGGATGAGGAATAAGATGGGGGCGAGTACTGTGCCTTGTGGAACAGAGCTCTTCACTATGGCAGCCTCCGATTTAACTCTGTTGACCACTACTCTTTGTGTTCGATTTGTTCGGAAGTTGAAGATCCATCTCCCCACTTTCCCAGTTATTCCTTTAGCACGTATTTTATGGGCTATTATGCCATGATCACATTTGTCAAATGCTTTTGCAAAGTCTGTGTATATTACATCTGCATTCTGATTTTTTTCCAGTGCATCCAAGGCCATGTCATAGTGATCCAGTAGTTGTGAGAGGCAGGAGCGACCTGCCCTGAACCCATGTTGCCCTTGACAGTTCCATAGGTGGTACCTCCCTATATACAGTGGTCCCCCACTTTTCCTAGTTCCCGGCAATCGTAAAATTCGCCAATCATAGGGGTATTTTTGTATGAACATGGACTCGCTTTTCATAGGTTGACTCGCGAGTCGTAGTTCGTCTAGGACGCGTACCCACGGCGTGAGCCGGGGCGGCAGCCAGTCTGGCATTGTTTATCAGTGAGCGAAGGTCCCCTCACGTGCTCCAGCGAAATATTTCATAATATTCCATTTATTTTAGTGCTTGCAAGTACTAAATAAGCTACCATGGCTCCAAAGAAAGCTCCTAGTGCCAAGCCTGTGGTAAAGAAGGTGAGAAATACGACTGAATTTAAGAAAACCATCATTGAACAATATGAAAGTGGTACAAGTGTGGCCGAACTGTCCAGGATGTATAAGAAACCCTACACAACCTTATGTTCCGTAGTGGCCAAGAAAAAGGAAATAAAGGATGCTGTTGTTGCAAAGGGAGTAACTATGCTGACAAAAATGAGATCACCAGTACTGGAAGAGGTTGAGAAGTTATTATTGGTGTGGACAAATGAGAAACAATTAGCAGGAGATACTCTTATGACTTCGATTTATTTTGTGAAAAGGCTAGGCAGTTGCATGAAGATTTGGTAAGAAATTGCCTGCAAATAGTGGTGAAGTGAGTGAATTTAAGGCCAGCAAAGGCTGGTTTGAGAGATTTAAGAACCGTACTGGCATACACAGTGTGGTAAGGCATGGTGAGGCTGCCAGTTTGGACCACAAGGCGGCTGAAAAATATGTGCATGAATTCCAGGAGTACATAGAGGCTGAAGGACTGAAAACCTGAACAAGTGTTCAATTGTGTCGAAACAGGCCTCTTTTGGAAGAAATGCCAAAGAGGACCTTCATTACACAAGAGGAAAAGGCAATGCCAGGACACAAGCCTTTGAAAGACAGGCTGACGCTAATGTTCTGTGCTAATGCTAGTGGGGATTTCAAAGTGAAGCCATTACTAGTGTTACCATTCTGAAAATCCCAGAGTGTTCAGGAAAAACAATGTTATGAGAGTAAATTGTGTGTGTTTTGGAAATCTAATAGTAAGGCATGGGTCACGAGGGAAATTTTCGTCGAGTGGTTCAATGAAGTGTTTGGCCCTAGTGTGAAGGAGTATCTCCTGGAAAAGAAATTGGATCTCAAGTGCCTGCTAGTAATGGACAATGCACCTGCTTATCCTCCAAACTTGGATGACCTAATTTTCGAGGAGTTTGGGTTCATCACAGTAAAGTTCTTGCCCGAACACCACTCCTCTCCTCCAACCCATGGACCAGCAGGTTATTGCAAACTTTAAAAAACTCTACACAAAAGCAATGTTTCACAGGTGCTTGACTGTGACCACAGACACTCACTTGACCCTAAGGGAATTTTGGAGAGAACACTTCAGCATCCTCCACTGCATAACCCTTATAGGTATGGCTTGGGAGGGAGTGACTACCAGGACTTTGAACTCTGCCTGGAGAAAATTGTGGCCAGATTGTGTCGACAAGAGGGATTTTGAAGGATTTGGGACTGACCCTAATGAGCCTATGTCTGTTGTAAAATCAATTGTGGCACTGGGGAGTTCCATGGGGTTGGATGTGAGTTTGGAGGATGTGGAAGAATTGGGGAAGACCACAATGAAGAGCTCACCACTGAGGAGCTGCAAGAGCTTCAGCAGGAAGAGCAACACATCGCAGCTCAGAATCTTGCTGCAGAGGAGGAGGAAGAGAGATGGAAGAAGGTGCCTTCTTCAGAAATTAAAGAGATTTTTACTATGTGGGGTAAGATGGAAAGCTTTTTGGAGAAACATCACCCTAACAAGGTTGTTGCAAGCCAGGTTGGCAACATGTATAGTGACAAAGTCTTGGGCCATTTTAGGGAAGTGCTAAAGAGACGTCAGAAACAGAGCTCTCTCCACAGTTATTTTGTGAGACAGGACTCCAGTGACTCTCAAGGTGGTCCTAGTGGCATTAAGAAACAGAGAAGAGAAGCAACCCCAGAAAAGCAATTGGTACCTGAGGTGTTGATGGAAGGGGATTCCCCTTCCAAACTATAAACAATCCACTCTCTCTCCTCCTCCAGTCTCCCATACACTAAGAAGAATCTCCAATAAAGGTAAGTGTTATGCTGTTAATGTTTCATTCATCATTTCCCATTGTATTGTTTATGTACTACATGTATATTTCATGTTAAATTTTTTTTGTTTTAATACTTCTGCGTGTCAGGAACGGATTAATTGTATTTACATTATTTCTTATGGGAAAAAATTTATTCGTAAATCGTAAATTTCGTTTATAGTAACGACTCCATGAACGGATTAATTACGAAAACGAGGGACCACTGTATATATATATATATATATATTATATATATATATATTATATATATATATTATATATATATATTATATATATATATATATATATATATATATATTATGCAGTGCTAAATGCATGTTGGTCATTCAGTGCAGAGTAGTGGATGTTCGGTACCTTGTCCGCTAGCAATTACAGATAAATATTCTACAACGCTACAATATAACTGATGGGTGTTAAAAAATAAGTTATAAAATAAAAGACATTGTAGAGGGTGTGAATGAGACTCACCTGGTGGAAGGTCGTGTAGTACTGCTGGTGGTGTGGCTGAGGCGTGTGCTTGGGGTGGAGGGGAGGTGATTGCCGGAGGAGAGGGTGAGTGGGCGGGGGGCGTGGGAGGGGTCCGCCGGTGATGGTTGCTACGAGACTTAGGGATAGTGGCTGACACTGGAGGTTTCATCTCCATCTTCACCAGCATTTCGCCAGCACCTCCACCAGCAGCAGTTGTGTCTCCCACCGACTCCTCCATTCCTCCCCCAGCATCCCCACCACCGCAGTCGGAGGCTGCCTCCTCCCGGCCCGCCACTACGTCCTTGAGGCCACCGCAGGGGTTGAGGGTGTTGTGGTGGTTGTTATTAGAGGTAACGGTGGCGGTGGCTGTGACGGGGGTGGCAGCGAGGGACTGGTGAGTTGTCTCAGGCACCTCTGGGATGGCCACTAGCATGATGTCCACTCTATCACTACTAAGCTATCAACAAATCACTACAATCATCTAAATGTCAACAAAACACTAGTACAAGCGCCCCTGTGAACACCACTGCTGTTATGGAGTCTGGTGCGGAAGTAGGAGCTTGCTGCGATGGGTCATTCCTGCCAGGTGGTGGGAGAGATGGAGTTGGTGGTGGTAGGCGTGAGGGTGCCCGTGGTGGTGGTGGGCGTGAAGGTGCCTGTCAGGGCAACGATCTGTTCCACGCCCGCCCTCAACATGACCCTCCAACACTGTGCCTACAACACACCATCACTACCCACTGTCACCTGAAACAATCACCAAAGTAAAATTGATTGGCTCTCAAAATATATACATCCACAAATCACTAAAAATAATAAAAGCCAGAATTAGACAATAAAAGTAAATAATTTAATTAACAAGACTGGTGGTACACCTCTGCATGGTGACACCTGCACTCTCAACACAGGTGTGATGCTCAATAACACCACCTACATACCGAGGAATTACATAACATCGTGCTACAAAATATTTTTTTCCTATGGCCAAGACAAAGTATAATCGAGAATGATTTAAGGTTGCCTTCCACTGAGAATTTTGCTTAACTCACAGACATTGAAACCCTTCAACATTACACTGATATTTAAAAGATATCAGTATAGTGAAACTTAATCTAATAAAGAGCTCGTAAAATACCCCACTAGATGTGTATATTTGATCCCTTGTAAGAAATGTGACAACAAATACAGACAGGGAAGGCTGCAGATTAGACTTTAACAGTATAAATATTCAGTTAGATCAATACAGAAATTTAATACTTTGTTCTTATATTTACTGGCTGCAGGATGTGCGACAAACTGGGAACATCTAGAAATGGCTTGTTAATTATAAGATTTTGGAATCTAGTGAGGCGATGCAAAATGCCCCCAATTAAAAGTAGGGGTGCCATTGGTACACTAAGGGAAAACACTATAAGTGTCCGGGGCCCAAGACTGTTCAACAGCCTCCCATCAAGCATTAGGGGAATTGCCAATAAACCCCTGGCTGCCTTCAAGAGAGAGCTGGACAGATACCTAAAGTCAGTGCCGGATCAGCCGGGCTGTGGCTCGTACGTTGGACTGCGTGCGGCCAGCAGTAACAGCCTAGTTGATCAGGCCCTGATCCATCGGGAGGCCTGGTCATGGACCGGGCCGCGGGGGCGTTGATCCCGGAATAACCTCCAGGTATATAACTTAAAATGTTAATCAGTCTAGGACATTTTCCATCAATCTTCTAAATTACAAAATATATTTCATCACGAAAAATATACGTGTTGTGTGAAGCCTAATTATTACATACTATTAAATTGTTAGTAAACACTAGAGCCAAAGATGTCACATAGTATCTGGGGAAGAAGAGGTAATTGAGCATGGTTCAAAGAATGGTAGCGCCAATTCCTTGGATCAAAAACCCCTACATCAGCATTAAAGCACCCCTTCTGCCTTGAAGGGGTGCAAACCTTGATAATAGACCTGTTTTCACAACTTTGGATTTATATTATGTAGAAGACGGATACAAGCTCATCTAGTATTCCATATATATAAATATATATTTCCTACTGCGTGGGTGACTCAATGTGGCCAGAGTTATCCAAGAATAATATGGCTGGACCAGTATAACCCCAAAATATCAGGTAAGATCCAGTTGTACAGTTTCTAATTATGTTAAAACTGAATGAGTAAACCCGACTTCGTCACTTAACCATGTAAGATCCGTGTAACTGCTGCAATCCACATAACATACTATTGCAATTAATTAATTTCCTTGAGAATATTAGTATATAACAAAACACTTGCAATACTATTTCTCTTGTACTGTGCTCAAATTGCATTGCACATATTCCTGGACTGCAAGAAAACATTTGAAAGTTCATCACCAATGACTGATAAACAAGTCTGAACATATGTAAGTGTACCTGAACCACTAAGGACAAAGAGCGACTGTATGGAAGTATTAAGTTGAATTAAGGTAAAAAATGTGGGTCCTTCAAGGATTACTGCTGGGGCCACTCCTTTTTTTGATATATGTAAATGACCTACCAGCTGAGATCCAATCCTGTGTCTATTTGTATATGATATAAAATTGTTGAGGAAGACGAATAGGAGAGGACAGTGTGGGCCTCTAAGAGAGATGGATATGTTAGTAAGGTGATCATGCAAGTGGCTGCTGGAGTTCAATCAAAACAAATGCGAAGTCCTGAAATTTGGTGAAGGGGAAAACCGGAGACGGAATACAGACTAGGCGAGAACTTGCAAGTACCAAAAAACGATAAGGATCTAGGAATAAATAACACATGGAACATATGGTCCTAAGAGCACAAACCCTATGACTTCAACAGCCTATGCGAGGCTAGTAAATTTCAGAGCAGCCTTCAGGAATCTCAGTAAGAACAATTTCATGATTTGGGAGACCACTTCCCCTCTCTGATTAAACACGTTTTTAAAGCTTGAAAGCATACAGACTTGTCGAAGAATTTAGAGAGGTACATTATAGAAGACTAAATCAAATGAATCTGACCACCTTAGATTAGAGGAGAACCAGAGGGACATGATTATGACAAACAAAATTCTAAGAGAAACTGATGTGATTAATATGAGCAGACTGTTACAAGAGAGCGTAAATGGAACTTTAAAACACAGATGAGTTACAGGTATGTTAGGAAGTACTTTCTTCCGTATCAGGGTAGCAGGAAAATGGAATAAACTGAAAGTATTATTGGCGGAGGAAAAATATACACACAGTTTTAGTACATATGAAAGAGCGCAGGCCAGAAACCAGCAATGCTGTGGTCGATGAAGCCTAAGAGACGGAACCAGGAGCTAGAACTCGACCACCGCAAACATAAATGGGAGTGTGTGTATGCTTGGTGTTTACGTGTTCACGCGCACGCATGCACACAAAAGACAATAAGAAATAAAAAGATCAGTACTTCATATTCCGATCTCGTCAATAGAATGAAAATAAAAGGTTCAAGAATGGAAGCTGGTGATACGACAATGAGGTGACTTGACCTGGATGAAGACAGTGAGAGCATAAGACACATGTGCAACACTTGGGTATCTTTATTATGAAGACGTTGAACCAGCCAGTGGCTTTATCGATTCAAGACAGAGGTCATTCTACTGTCTCCAGTTTCAACACCTTCATATGACCTCTATACTTAATTGATAAAGCCATTGATGGGCGAAACGTCTACAGGTGTTGCACATGTGTTTTGTTCATTAGCTTGCGGTATTGTGTAATATTACTGCTACCATGTTAAAATAAGTTAACAAATATATTTCTTCTTTGTACCATTTGTACTGTACAGTCACCATACAAGAATCATTCAGTATTATTGTAGCAAATGTTAATTTGTGGGAATGTCTTGTTCGTAGGTTCAATATTTAGGTACCTGAAAAAGAATAAGAAACAGTAAAAAAATGAAGACTTTCTGCGGATTAAGAAGTAAAGAAAGTCAAGCAGTGTGACTTATTTCTGGAGGTCCATTTTATTGGTCCTCTCCCCCAGGATGCGACCCTCAACACCTGACTAACTTCACCGGCAACATGTGTAAGGAGACTAGCCTATTCGTCTCGCCTCGCCCGGGAGGACTGAACACAGGTGCATTAGGTTGCGAGCCGAATGCTAGACCCCCTGAACTACGCACCACATAGTGATAAGCCACGGAAATTAAGCGGGGACTGATAGCAACTAAACAACACACAACGCGACAATTATATAAATCAGGCAGCGATAAACACCTCAGGGGGTCATACAGTGAAAGGCAGTTCCAATTCCTTGGATTAAGAGGCCTTCACCGGCTATGAGGTAACGAGTTCAATAGTGAAACTGGACGTGAAGGTGTGTAAGAATATGCTACTAGGAAATTCACCACGAATGTGAGTTAAAACCCCTGGGGTTGTTAACCCACGCCCCCACCCACCTGCCCAAGGGGAATATCCCTGCTCGTCGTGGGTAACTCGCTGGTGTGGTATCATTGTTTGTTGGTGCTGATGTTGGTAGCGCTGTATAACCCGTGTGGGTTTAGCGCTCAGTTTTGATTGTAGCAATAATAATAATAATAATAATAATGGTAGTGCTGGTGATGTTGGCATTGCTGTTATTGTTGCTGCTCTTTTGTTTCTGCTGGCGGTGTGTTACTGTTGTTGGTTGAGATGTTACTGTTATTGCTGGTATTATTACTGTTGGTGTTGGTGCTCTTTTATTACTGCTGGTGGCGTGTTACTGTTGTTGGTTAGGTGTTACTATTAATGTTGGTATTATTTTTTTGTTATTGTTGGCATTATTGTTGGTATTTTTGGTGTTATTACTCCTGGTTTTATTATTTATTATTTTTGGTGTTTTTGATGTGTTATCGGTGGTGCTGGTGTTTTTTGTAATATTGTTGTTGTATTTTTTGCGCTGTTCTTGGCATTTACTATTTTTTTTTGTTAGCTAGCTCAAGTCGGGCAAGAATTGTAAACATGGTGCTTATATAGAAGTGTTAGAACCAGCAGTGAAAATGTTATCCTTCAGGTGGTCCACTGTGGGTTCCTCTGCTACATGGGTTCAAGTGACATCCGTTCTTTGATCTGTTTACAATCGTGTTATGATTTTGTAAGTCCCTATTTTTCTATATTTTAACCAAGGGTAGGGTTTGCAGCAGATGAAGGCACTACCACTGGTAGACGGGATTCCCCAGTGGAAGTGGGTCATGTCCAAGAGGTGGGCCAGCTATAGTTATGATACGTGTCAGACACAGCAACAATATGTAATTTTGGTATACCTGGAAGGTGTTTCGGGGGTCAACGCCCCTGCGGTCTGGTCTGCGACCAGGCCTCGTGGTGGATCAGGGTCTGATCAACCAGGCTGTTAGTGCTGTCGCACGTACACCAAGGTACGAGCCACAGCCCGGCTGGTCAGGAACTGACTGTAGGTACCTGTCCAATGCCTTCTTCAAGACAGAAAACATCACAACTAATGATTCCAGTACATAAGCCCACTTCCTCCTCCTGTGTGCTTCAGATTCATCAAGGCTACAGTACTGAACATTTAAGCTGAGGAACATAAGAAGGAACACTGCAACAGGCCTACTGACCCATGCGGAGCAGGGTCTTTTCAGTCTTCTGTTTTTGTCCCTGTACTGTATTGAAAAAGCCGCTGGTTGGCGAAACGTCTCCATAATAAATACCCAACTGTTGTACATGTGTCTAATGCTCTAGACACAAGCCCAAGCTAGGCTATGCTAGCTTGGGCTACTTTATGTTAATTAGGCTAGGCTGGTAGCTTAGGCAAGATTAAGTCAGGTTAGGTTACATGAACTTTTAAAAACGTATATATAGCCACAATTAATAAGCAAAAAATAAAAATAGATACGGTCTGTCAGGCATTAGATGACCGAGAATAACCAGGAAACGTTCAAATATGTATGATTATCCTTCGAGGTGCCAGAATGGACTGCTGGCAGGGGCCAATAGATCTTCAGCTGTGCCTGTTTAGATACTGGTCTCGCAGACAGTGGGAACAAATACTATTGGGTTTGTACAGGGACATGGTGGGAGACCTAGTGGTTAAGGTTCGATCTCTGTTGGTGATGTTTTGTTCCTCAGTAAACATGACTAAGTTTTTCCTGACACTGGTCTTCAGTCATATGACATGTTAAGCACCCACTGGCATACCGCAGCTACGTATTCAAGTTTAAAACCAGCATGTCGGGTGTCCCGAGATACTTTACACCTTGTATGTATATCGTGGGGGTAAGGGATTCATGTTTATAAGAGGGTATGATGTAAATGGTTTGGAAAACCAAGTTGAAGAATGAGACACTTGTGCAACATTTGGGAATCTTCGGTGAGTAAACGTTTCTCCAGCCAGTGTATGCAGTATGTGCTCTAACATCGGGAGTGCAATAGAGAACGTGGCTTAAGCTTAAAAAAAAAAATCGGCTCCACAACCATAATGAACCGGGCAGAAGGGTAAGAGGAGACGTATGGGCTAGTTAGTAGCAGTCTCTTTTCACTCCAGTTTACCCAACAGCCAATAGATACCTAAGCGATAATGGAGAGTTGTGGGTCGTATCCTACAAAAAAAAATATGCCACATTACTCTCTGCGATTATCAAGGATTAAATAATCCACAGAACGTTATCTTCAGCTTCAAAGCGTGCAGTAGTAATACATAGCTTTATCAGCACCTGTGAGTGTGCGGCTGAGGTGTGTGATCCAGCAAGCCTTCAACAAGCAGTTATCGCAAGATTAACTCCATCCCAACTATCCGCGAAATCCTCGGCGCAGACTGCAGTCGCGAGATCCTCGTTCCACAAGCTTTCGTTCACAACCAACAGACTCGCGCAACGGCAAGCGAAAACATAAGAAACTGTAGGAAAAGCGAGCGGAAAAGGTGTGAGGGGGCGTTAGGGGTCGCTATATATAAACATGAGCGTGGGTGGGAGACGCTAGGCCATCATGTGAGCCTGAGCTGGAGGTGAAGGAGGGACTGGGATCAGCACTGGAGGCCAGGTATAGGCCTGATGGAATCACACACTTAAGACAACTGCTTCCCCACAGCACCAGCCTGGCATCTATCAGTTAAGGATTAAGAGCACTGCAGCTTCAAGAGACTTGCCATGCGACACCTAGGCATCTCCGCTTTAAACCTGACCTCCATCCTCTTATTTTACATTTTTTCTCTTTTTTTCCCCCCCGTAAGCCTTTTGCTGAAACCATAACTACAACGCGCCCACCAGGGGATAATTCCTCTACTTTTTTAAATACTTTATTGTTGGTTCGGTTTGTGTTTTTTGTGGTGTGTTGGTTATGTGAGGTGCTGTAGTTATTGGTGTTGTGGGAGGCTGTGATCTGAGAGGCTGTGATGTTGTGGGAGGCTGTGATGTGGGAGGCTGTGATGTTATGGAAGGCTGTGATGTGGGAGGCTGTGATGTTGTGGGAGGCTGTGATGTGGGAGGCTCTGATGTTGTGGGAGGCTGTGTTAATATTGTGGGAGGATGTGATGATGTTGTGGGATGCTGTGTTGATATTGTGGGTGACTGTACTGACTTAGGCGGCTGTGTCGATGTTGTGGAAGGCTGTGATGATGTGGGAAGCTGTGTTGATATTGTGGACGACTGAATGTGAGGGACCTGGGAGTGGTAATGTCTGAGGATCTCACTTTCAAGGATCACAACAGTGCCACGATCATAACTGCAAAGAAAATGATAGGATGGATAATGAGAACATTCAAAACAAGAGATGCCAAGCCAATGATGATCCTTTTCAAATCACTTGTTCTCTCTAGGCTGGAATACTGCTGTACATTAACATCTCCATTCAAAGCAGGTGAAATTGCAGATCTAGAGAGTGTACAGAGAACCTTTACTGCACATATAAGTTCCATCAAACACCTCAACTACTGGGAACGCTTGGAAGCACTTGACTTGTACTCGCTGGAACGCAGGCGAAAGAGAGATATCATAATCTGCGCCTGGAAAATCCTAGAAGGAATGGTCCCGAATCTGCACACAGAAATCACTCCCTACGAAAGTAAAAGACTGGGCAGGCGATGCAAAATACCCCCAATGAAAAGTAGGGGCGCCATTGGTACACTAAGAGAAAACAACGTAAGTGTCCGGTGCCCAAGACTGTTCAACAGCCTCCCACCAAGCATAAGGGGAATTACCGATAGGCCCCTGGCTGCCTTCAAGAGGGAGCTGGACAGATACCTAAAGTCGGTGCCGAATCAGCCGGGCTGTGGGTCGTATGTTAGACTACGTGCGGCCAGCAGTAACTGCCTATTTGATCAGGCCCTAATCCACAGGAAGACCTGGTCGTGGACCGGGCCGCGGGGGCGATGATGCCTGGAATGTCCTCCAGGTAGACTGTACTGATGTAGGCGGCTGTGTTGATGTGGGTGGCTGTGCTGGTATTATGAGTGGCTGTGTTGATGTGGGTGGCTGTGCTGGTATTATGAGTGGCTGTGTTGATGCAGGGGGATGTGTTGCCACATCCTGTGTGACCATCACCACTTCTTACTCCCACACTGCTAACTTTTAATCCCACGCATCAACAGCCAATGGAAAGATGAAGAAATATCCAACTTCCTTCACGGCACTAGTCAGTGTGCTTGTGTTGCTGCCACACCACTGATAATACCAGTCAGTGTGTTGCTGCCACACCACTGATAATACCAGTCAGTGTGTTGCTGCCACACCAGTGATAACGCCAATGTGATGGTGCTGCTGCCACACCACAAGAGGTACCTGTACTACAGCATAAGACGCAGGAGGTAGCTGTGTTACAGCATAAGACACGGGAAATGGTTCCCAGCCTTGACAAACCTGGCAGCAAGATAAACTGGACTATGGTTGTGAGCAATTTTATAAACGTGTTTTAACTTCAGCTTTTCTCTCACATTGTTTTCAACATTCAGCATATCCAGTTGTAATTCATTCTGGCCTACATGGTCTCTTGGACCCAAGTCCAGGCTGAATCTCACCGTTTTGTTCTGGGTGATTTGTAGTTTTTCATTTTTTTCTGTTAGGGCAGAGTACATTTAGAAGCAAGAGTTATCTATATGGCATTGTATAAAAGCTAGACTCAGGAGGTGGCTGTGATACAGTATAAGAGGTGGCTGTGGTACAGTATAAGACGCAAGCGGTGGCTGTGGTACAGTATAAGATGCAAGAGGTAGCTGTGATACAATTTAAGACGCAGAAGGTAGCTGTGTTACAGCATAAGACGCAGGAGATAGCTATGATACAATAGAAGACGCAGAATGTAGTTGTATTACAACAAAAGACGCAGGAGGTGGCTGTGGTACAGTATAAGACGCAGGAGGTAGCTGCGATGTTCAACTGCAGAAGAGGCTGACTTAGCCTGGGATGCTGGGTTACCCTGGCAACCACCACCAGGACATGCCTCCCCTCCTACCATCCCGCCTTCTCTTTCTCTATCTGTCTCTCTCTCACACAAACACACACACACACACACACACACACACATTAACTAAATTATCCAGCCTGCAAACAAATCCAGCTGAATAAAACTATTTTTACAGGAATATACATAGCATTTTTCAAAAAAATAGACGAATTATCATCATATGTTTCAACAGTACAGATATTATTCGTTTAATTCAGGCAGCCATTGACAGCTGAAACAGCTTTGTCTATAAAGAATTTTCATTATTATTATTATTATTATTATATTCACGGGGAAGCGCTAAACCCACATGGGAATAATTTTACGAAAGCTCATACCCACAAGAGATGGTGGCGAGCTCTTTAATACTAACAATGAGACAAACTTGGCTAACAGCCGATGGATCCGAGTTTGATCCTGGGGCGAATGAAGAGTTGGGCATGTCTCCTTACACCTGTTGTCGTCTAAAAAAATAAGGGGTCACAATACCGTGATTGGAACAATACACAAATAACCCGCATTTAGGAGACTGAAACTTAAGACGACGTTTTGGTCCGACTTGGACCATTAACAAATCACACAGAAGCGAGAAGGGAAGGAGGCGAGAATACATACGAGGGGGGACGAGTTATTTGTGTATTGTTACCCTCTGTTCCCCTAGCAGTACGTAGGTACCTGAGTGTTAGCTGACTGTTATGGGTCGAATCCTGGGGACGAGGACCCCTCCCTCCCCCAAGAAAAAAGGCGAAGGACATAAGCTATACTGATGACTTTCTTGGGTAAATCCTGGTTATTAATCTGAATAAAATTCAATGAAAACGACGAAATTAAACTCAGCGAAGCTGATCTTCCCTCAAACAAGTCGTGAAAACGTTACCCTTTTGAATGACGAATATAAATAAACGATCAATAATATATCTAGGAACAACTCTAAACTACCAGACTCGACTTCATGATCGAAGCCTCCAAACAGCGTATTCCCAACAGTGCTAACGAAATATTCAAGCTTTTATTGGGACGTTTCACTAAGGTATTTGAGGAGGCAGATCATGGTAATGAATATAATATTGTGTATATGGACTTCAGTAAAGCTTTTGAGAGTCCCACATCACAGACTATTGAGGAAAATTAAGGCACAGGGAATAGGAGGAGAATTTTTTTCCTGGATAGAGGCATGGTTGACAAATAGGCAGCAGAGTTTACTTAAATGGGGAGAAATCAGAGTGGGGAAGCGTCATGAGTGGTGTTCCACATGGGTCAGTGTTGGGCCCCTTGTTGTTCACAATGTACATCAACGACATAGATGAGGGAATAAATAGCGATATAAACAAGTTTGCCGATGACACCAAAATAGGACGACGAAATCATTCTGACGAGGACATTAAAGCACTCCAGGAAGACTTAAATAGACTGATGCAGTGGTCGGAGAAGTGGCACATGCAGTTTAATATAGAAAATGCAAAGTTCTATTTAACACTGGACAGAAAAATAACCATGCCACATACAAAACTAAATAATGCGGATCTTAATACTATTACTGTTTGCGAAAAGGATTTGGGAGTTCTGGTTAGCAGTGATCTAAAACCAAGACAACAGTGCATAAGTGTTCGCAATAAAGCGAATAAAATCCTTGGCTTCTTATCAAGAAGCATAAATAATAAGAGTCCTCAGGTTGTTCTTCAACTCTATATATCCTTGGTTAGGTCTCATTTTGATTATGCTGCACAGTTTTGGTCACCGTATTACCGAATGGATATAAATGCTCTGGAAAACGTACAAAGGGGGATGACAAAGTTGATCCCATGTATCAAAAATCTTTCCTGTGAGGACAGACTGACTGAATCTGCACTCTCTAGAAAGACGTAGAATTGGGGATGGGGGGGGGGGGGATATGATTGAGGTGTATAAATAGAAAACAGGAATAAATAAAGGGGATGTAAATAGTGTGCTAAAAATATCTAGCCATGACAGGACTTGCAGCAATGGTTTTAAGTCAGAAAAATTCAGATTCTGGGATATAGGAAAGCACTGGTTTGGTAATAGAGTTGTGGATGAGTGGAACAAACTCCCGAGTACCGTCATAGAAGCTAAAACGTTGTGTAGTTTTAAAAATAGGTTAGATAAATACATGAGTGGGTGTGAGTTGGACCTGACTAGCTTGTGCTACTAGGTCAGATGCCGTGCTCCTTCCTTAAGTGAATGTGATCTGACCTGACTAGGTTGGGGCATTGGCTTGGGTTGGTGGGCGACTTGAACCTGCCTCGCATGGGCCAGTAGGCCTGCTGCAGTCCTTCTTCTTTCTTATGTTTATTATGAAGTCGTTTCTCCAACCAGTGACTTTTTCATTTCAAAACAGAAATTATGTATTTGTCTATTGTATACCATTAATGTAATGATACTGGAGCTTATTCTGCTCACGGATTGTGGCTTTATGCAATCATGTGAGGTATGACATGTAATCATTAAATCTCAAAATACCACATTTCTTTGTTATAAGGAAAGTGTTATGGGACTAGAATTCTATAACAATATTAATAGATTAAATTTGGATATTTTTTAAGCATGAGCATATTATTTTAAGATATAATGTTGCTGTCTTTTGCTGCTCATGTTCATGCTGTTCGAATTAGGTTAGATTAGGTTAGGTTAGGTTAGGTTAGGCTTGTCAGGAAACATGACAAGTGTTTCCTGACGCGGGTCTTAAATCACATGATGACCCGCATTACCTGGCTACACAAACATGAGTCTAGTAAGGCATCTCTATATATTAAATGTTTCCCGACTTACAAAATCGTAATCACAAGATTGCAAACCAATCGTGCATTGGCTGTAAGTTTTAGAACTACTTGCCATGGGTTCAAACCCCATCCATTCCCCGACTTAAATGTCAATACATACTATTAAATATATATTATAAACTCTCTTGTCCAATGGTAGATATAGTGTAGTGTACCTTCCATGGAAAACCTATACAATTCTGAATAAACCTAACTTCTGAACTTCTACAACTATTATTGCTACTACAATTATTACTGCTGCTGCTATTACTATTTTTGTTACTACCACTACTTACGTAGCTACAGTTATTACTTTTACAATGTCAACTAACCATTTATGTAAATCACAGCCACTTATACATACTGCATAATAATATTTATCAAGACAACCACATGCAAAAACAAATGAAAAAAAAAAAGTTAGGCTAAAGTGTCTTTCTGACAAGAGTCTCTTGACTAATTGTAACTACTACCCACACAAAACAGGCCAAGTGTCTATCGATGCATGCCTTTGACAACCAGAAACTCACCTATAACTACCAAACAACACAACCTAACAAAACTCTGTACACAGCTTTAAGAACAGGAATGACTGGACTTAAGAGGCCAGGAGAGTGTGACCCCAGCCACGGCCAGACAAAACTGAATTAGGAGCTAGGACTCGACCGCCCACATCTGCAAAAAAGTGAATACTTAACTAGAAAAACTTTACTTTTGAAGTTCAACCACAATAAACTATCAATCACAATTACCGACATCAGCGGGTCAATCAAAGGTAGTAGAGATAACTTTCAAGATACCGTTGATCAAGCCACTCTCACCACCACGGACACTCGTGGATGCTACTCCCTTCAACAGGCGCTATTACCTTCATGCTAGTGAAGGGCACTTGGTCCAAGGAATTGGAGCTGCCCTCCAATTCTTGATTGCCTTCCATTACCTAGACCAGGGG
>NC_069442.1:31592097-31594597 GCF_026875155.1 Cherax quadricarinatus
ATAATAAACCATACACAATCATAAATAATAATAAACCAAACGCCAATATAATAAACCATACGCAATCATAATGTACTACTAATAAACCAAGCACCATATTTCAATATGCTAAACACTCATATAACGATAAATCAAGCATCACCATAATGTAACAATAAACCAAACACCGTCATAAAATATCAGCAAACCAAACATCATCAAATATAATATACACATAAACCAAACAACACTATACATATACACCAAACAACATCAAATAATACAATAAATCAAAAGTCATCAAACAATAAACCAAAGAACATATAACACTAAATGAAACTATCACAATATACCAATAAACCAAGCAACATCATAACTTATCACTAATAAACAAAATCATCATATCTATAGTAAACCAAACCACTATCATAGTATAAAGACAATGCAAACACCGCCATAATATAACAATAATAAAGCGAACACCATCAAAACACAGCAATACTAAAGTAAACGCCATCATAATACAGCAATAATAAAAACACCATCATGATACAGCAATAATAAAACATAATACAGTAATAATAAAACACCATCATAATACAGAAATAATAAAACACCATAATACAGCAATAATAAAACACCATCATAATACAGCAATAATAAAACACCATCATAAAACAGCAATAATAAAACCATCATAAAACAGCAATAATAAAACACCATAATACAGCAATAATAAAGCACCATCATAATACAGCAATAATAAAACACCATCATAATACAGTAATAATAAAACATAATCATAATTCAGCAATAATAAAACACCATCATAATACAGCAATAATAAAACACCATCTAATACAGAAATAATAAAACACCATCATAATACAGCAATAATAAAACACCATCATAATACAGTAATAATAAAAATAACCTTCCAGGTAGGCATGTAATACAGCAATAATAAAGCAAATACCATAATATATCAATAATCAACTAAGCACCATCATATAATAATAAAGCAAACGCAATCACAGCACAGCAATAATAAAGCAAACACCATCATAATACAGTAATAATACAGGAACCACCATCATAACAGAAACAATCAACTAATCATCATCATATAATAATAAAGCAAACACCATCATAATACAGCAATAATAAAGCAAACACCACCATAACACAACAATAAACTAAGCACCATCATAATACATACAACAATAATTAACTAAGCACCATCATAATACAACAATAATAAACTAAGCACCATCATATAATAAAGCAAACACCATCGTAATACATCAATAATAAGACAAACACATAATACAACAATAATAAAACAAACACCATAATACCGAACACTGCCATAATAATATAAACCAAACACCGTCATATTATAATAAACTAAACACCATAATGTTATAACAATAATAACTCAAAAACCGTCATGTTATAACAATAACAAACCAAACACTTTCAAACCAAAACAATAGTCAAATACACCAGACCATAATAGTACTAAACAAAAAACTTCTCATAACAATAAAACAAAACACCAAACCACAACAATGAAACAAAACACGAGACAAAATAATAAGATAAAAAAACACCATACTGTAATAAAATGCTAACTATAAGAATTAAAACATTTTACTATATTAGCAATAACAACAGCTAGATCATAAGAACAAATGGCTAAAGACAACTAAAAACACCAGACTATAACAGTAAAACAAAAACACCCGACCTTAATAACAGTAAAAGAAACACACCAGACCAGAACAACAGTAAAAGAAAAACACCAGACTATAACAATAAAACAATACTCGACCAGAACAACAGTAAAACAAAAACACCAGATAATAACAATGATTGCAAGAAAACACCAGACCATAACTAGGATAGTAAACCACAACACTAACAGTACAACCGAAGAGCTCGACCACAATAAAAAAAAATAACAGACCATAACAATGACAGTAAAACAAAAGCACTGACCATAACAATAAAAATACACCCCACCATAAGTCAAATAAAAATCCGACCACAACAGTGAAATAAAAACGCAAAACCATAAAAATGACAATCAGAACAAAACAGTAAAACAAAAACATTAGAACAGTAAAACATAAACAATAGAACAGTAAAACAATATATCTGAACAGTAAAACAAAAATCATAATAGTAAAACAAAATATCAGAACAGTAAAACAAAAACATCATTACAGTAAAATAAATCAATCAGAACAGTAAAAGACAAGGTAAGACACATATGCAACAGTTAGGTATCTTCATAATAAAGATACCTAACTGTTGCATATGTGTCTTACCTAACAACCTGTCGGTACTTTATAACCATTTTAATGTTCAGTAAAAGACAAACAACAGAATAGTAAAACAAAACATCAAACAGTAAAACAAAAAAACACAGTAAAACAAAACAGAACAGTAAAACAAAAAACATCAGAACAGTAAAACAAAATATCAGAACAGTAAAACAAAACATCAGAACAGTAAA
>NC_069442.1:31599597-31631425 GCF_026875155.1 Cherax quadricarinatus
ACACCACCACCACTATCAACACCACCACCACATCAACACCACCACCACTATCAACACACCACCACCACCCATCAACACCACACCACTATCAAACCACCACCCTATCAACACCGTCACCACCACAACACACCATCACCACTATCAACACCACCACCACCACTATAACAATCACACCCACCACCCACCACACACCACACCTATCAAACACCACCACTACCTCCACCTATCAATACCCCCACCACTATCAACATCCCCACCACTACAATCCCACCAACCACACCCACCCCCCCTATCAACACCATCAAACCCACCACCACACACCATCACCACCACACTATCAAACACCATCCCCACTATCTACACCATCGCCACCACCACTACAACACCACACCTAATCAACACCACCACACCACTATCTACACCATCACCATACCACTATCAACACACCACACTAACCACCACACCCTTATCAACACCAATCACCACTACTACACCATCACCACTACCACCATCACCACTATCAACACCACACCACTATCACACCACCACTATCAACACCATCACCACTATCAACACCACCATATCAACACCACACCACTATCAACACCACACCACTATCAACACCACCACTATCACCATCACAACTATCAACACCACCACACTATCAACACAACCACCACATCAACACCACACACTATCACACACCCACCACCACTATCAACACCCATCACCACACCACTATCACACCACCACCACTATCAACACCACCACCACTATCAACACCACACCTATCAAGACCGTCACCACTATCAACACCACACCACTATCAACACCACCACCACTATCAACACCATCCACCACTATCAACACCACCACTATCAACACATCACCACTATCATCACCACTATCAACACCATCACCACTATCAACACCACCCCAGTACACCATCATCACTATCACCATCACCACTATCAACACCACATCTACAACCCCACATCACCACTATCAACACCACCACCACTATCATCACCACTATCTACACCATCACCACTATCAACACCACCACTATCACCATTATCAACACCATCCCACTATTAACACCACCACCATATACACATCACACTATCACACCACCACTATCACCTACACTATCAACACCATCACCACCACTATCAACACCACACCACTATCACCATCATCACTATCAAACCACCCACCACTATCACACCATCACCACTATCACCACATCACCACTATTACACCATCACCACTATCAACACCCACACCACTATCTACACCATCACCACTATCAACACACATCACCACATATCTACACCATCACTATCAACACACATCAACACCACTCACATCACCATCACACCACCACGCCACATATCTACACCATCACCACTATCATCAACCCCCACCACTATCTACATCACCACTATCAACCCAACAACCACCACTATCTACACCATCACACCACTACTACAACCAACCACTCACACATCAACCACTATCAACACCACCACTATCACACCATCACTACAGCAACACCGTCACCACTATCCAACCACCACCACACCCCTGTCAATACCATCACCACCACTACACCATCACCACTATCACACACCCACCACCACTATCTACACCATCACTACTATCAACACCATCACACTATCAACACCACCACCACTATCAACACCATACACCACTATCAACACCACCACCACCACTATCAACCCATCACCACTAACACTATCAAAAACCATCACCACTATCAACACCACCACCGCCACTACACCATCACCACATTATTCAACACCATCACCTCTATAACACCACCACCACCACTATCTACACCCACACCACCACTATCTTACACCATCACCACCACCACTATCAACACACCACCACCACTATCAACACCATCACCACTATCAACACCACCACCACACTATCTACAACCATCACCACCACATATCTACACCATCACCACCACCACTATCAACATCACCACCACCACTATCTATACCATCACCACTATCAACACACCACCACCATATCTATACCATCACCACTATCAACACCACCACCACTACTATCTATACCATCACCACTATCAACACCACCACTCACTATCTACACTTCACCACCACCCACCATATCAACACCACCACACCACTATCTACACCATCACCACTATCAACACCACCACCACTACTATCTATACCATCACCACTATCAACACCACCACCACTATCTACACCTTCACCACCCACCACTATCAACACCACCACCACCACTATCTATACCATCACCACTATCAACAACCACCACCATCTACACCATCACCACTATCAACACCACCACCACCACTATCTATACCACCACCACACCATCAACACCATCATCAACACCACCACCACCATCAACACCATCATCAACACCACCACCACCATCAACACCATCACCAACAGCAGCGTCTGTGTTAATGTCAAGATAACAAACATATTTGTTGAATATTTTCCAATAAATATGAAACAAACAAACGCAAATATATCCATCGGAACAACATCATTATTCGCAAAAAAAAAACATCAGCCTACTGTGTGGGCGAAACGTTGTCAATAAAGAATGTCGTTATACTGCATTTGTTTTTTTTTCCATCGTGTCGGTATTCTATACCATATACCTCCAGCATTATTATTTACTCAGTAAAGGCCACAGTCGTTAAAAGAGGACACATTATTATTATTATCATTATTGTCAGTGTTACTACTACTACTACTACTAATAATAATAATGATAATAATAATAATAATAATAATAATAATAATAATAATAATAATAATAATAATAATAATAATAATGAAAATATTATTAAAATTATTATTATTACTTTACTATTATTATTATTGTTTTTATGGATTTATGGAGAGCGCAAAACCCGCGCGTCAGAGATGAGGAAATGAAGAATAGGCTGCAATCAGATTTGATCCTGGTAAGAGAAGTTTAAAACCGCTTGCTTATGGCAAGCAGCCTAGAGCAGCATGATGGCAACATTCTCCATGCATGAAGCTGGCAGAACAACAGCAGGTGTGGTAAATCTGCTGGTGGTAATAATATACAAATATAAGTGAGGGGAGTTGGGTGGTACCATTTGTTAGATTACAAACTTTTAAGTTTGTATTTCTCACGGGAGAGCCATCAGCATACACACACACACACGTCAGACGATGCCTACTCAACCCAGAATACAACGCTCACAACCTCAAGACAAAAATAAAATAAAAAATAAAAATACCGTGGCTGAAACAGTTCATAAATAGCCCATACTCCGCGAAGAAACTTATGTCAACGTTTCGGTCCTTCCTAGACAGTTGTCAGGTCACAACTATGCAAGAAAAAAACGGTAGAAGAAAGTATTACTGTTATTACTACTTGTGGAAAATACTGTATATATTTTCCGGAAATACGGTAATTTATAGGTAAATGGATGCCCTATATTGTATTTTTAAAAGAAGTATGTTATCGAAAAAAAGAAGAGACACTCGTCATCTTGGTTTTGAATTTTGTACAAACGTTGGTGTAATGGGAAGAATTTTTCGTGCTCTAGAGGTTAAAATTGTGTTGACACCTCTCAGATAGGAGGCGAAATTGGTGGATGTGCATTCCTGCATAACTTGAGATATCAGACGACTGGACAAGACAGCTCCAGGAACCTCAGATAAACTCTCTAGATTTGTGTGTAATTCTGGCCAGCATTATTTTCATAGATTTAATTAGAGTGAGGTTTTCTGAGTATGATACACATTAATCTCCAGTCAAATTGGTGAGTGATATTAAGATATATTCTTCCTTCTGTTATGTAATTGTGTATATATATATATACTAACCATTTATTATTGTTGAATATACAGTCCAAAAAAATTTATATATTTTCACAGTATTCACTGGTGTATGTCTTATTTATTTAATTAATTGGTCCAGAGCAATTGTGGTTATGACAGTGGTAGGTATCGAAGGGGGGACATTTTTTGCGGGAACTAGGTGTCCCATATTCTACTTGTCGAATTGATAAATTTAATTATTTTATTATTTACTGGTATGTACCAATTTATGAGTTACATCTAGTAAATGCAATTTTCCACATTTAATTTGCACGTTGGGTTCTTCTTGAACGGAGGTAATTTGTGACAGTCTTTTAATTAGTTAATTACTTATAAATTATATGTGATATGACTGGAGGTGGTTGTTATGTTCACAAATTGCTTAATGTGTAGTGGATCTATAATAATTACAATATTATATTTTGATAAGAATAAGTCAAGTGTGGCTTAAAGATTATATTATTGTGTATATAGTGTATGTGTAATTGATAAGCCAAGTGTAGCTAATTATATTAATGTGTATTATTTAATTTTGCAAGTCCAAGTGGGCTAGGATTTATCTTAAAGTATTTGTATAATGTTTATTTTGATAAGCCAATTCTGGCCAAGATTTATATCAGTGTATGTTTAATTGATAAGCCAAGTGTAACTAATATTAATGTGTATAACATTAATTTTGCTATGCCAAATTCTGGCAAGGATTTATATTAATTTGTATAATAATTTTGATAAGCCAAGTCTGGCTAAAGGTTTGTTTGTATTAATGTACATTTAAAATTTATATTAAAATTTTTTTGCATGTAATTGCTAAGCTCAAGTAGCTAGGATTTATTTGAAGGTAAGTTGTACTATTTACGTTTATAAAGTGCATAATTTAGTACATAATCAGTGTTATTAAGTTGAATTTAATACATTGCATCATGGCTGAAAATGAGGAAATTAATATAGAAGACAAACATATGGAATATAGAGCAAAAAAAGCCTCACTGCAGGCTAGAAAAGGTCATGTAACCAAGGCATATAATAAATGTTTGGAATTAATGAATCAAGAAACTGTGAATACTGATGATTTAAAATTGTATTTAGATGCTTTAGGGAATAGATATGATTCATATAAATTATTTTAAACAACAATAGGGAAGGAGATGATTTGTTAGTAAACTGTGTAGTTTGAGACTGAAGTAGATCTTATGATTAATCAGTATTATGAATTAGAGGAAAAATTCTTTCTTGTAAAAGTCAGGCCTTGAATAAATTAAAATGTTAAAACCAGGCAGTTAATCAGTCTGCTCCAACAAAATAATATGTCTTTGCCAAAACTCCAGAATTATTTTTTACCTGTATTTAATCCTGGAGAAAATTGGGAGGAATTTTGGTCAATCTTCAAAGCAGCTGGTGCTGATAGGAGTGATCTAGCTGTGTAACTAAATTATTTTACCCTCAAAGGACAGGTAAGAGGAGATGCTCACATATGATACAAGCCTTCCCAATGTAGATGACTCTTACAAGGAAGCAGTTGACCTGTTGAAGGTCACTTATGGTAATATAGAACAAAGTAGGTTGGATCTAATGAATATCATTATTAATTTAAAATCTCCAGATCACACTTACAAAGGTTTTACAGCGTTTAGGGGTTTAACTGGAGAGACTCTCAAAACTTTAAGTAATAAATATAATCTGAAGGAATCAGACTGGTTATTGAGTGCCATGGTACAGGATAAATTAAGCTGTAAAACACTTGAATGGCTCTCGAATAAATATCACAAAGGTTATTTTGGTCTGGAGGAAATAAGACTAGGTCTACAAGAATTAATTGTTCAGTTGCAGACCAGCCAACCAACTCATTTTAAAGGTGCAACACATAATAGCTCTAAGGTATCTGTCAAGTTTCACAAAGGGAAAAATTATCCCAATGATAATAATCAAAATAATCAAGACGTTGGTGTAATGGGAAGAATTTTTCGTGCTCTAGAGGTTAAAATTGTGTTGACACCTCTCAAATAGGAGGCGAAATTGGTGGATGTGCATTCCTGCATAACTTGAGATATCAGACGACTGGACAAGACAGCTCCAGGAACCTCAGATAAGCTCTCTAGATTTGTGTGTAATTCTGGCCAGCATTATTTTCATAGATTTAATTAGAGTGAGGTTTTCTGAGTATGATACCCATTAATCTCCAGTCAAATTGGTGAGTGATATTCAGATATATTTTCCTTCTGTTATGTAATTGTGTATATATATAACCATTTATTATTTTTAATATACAGTCCACAAATTTATATATTTACCAGTATTCCTGGTGTATGTATATTTCATTTAATTAATAGGTCCAGAGCAACTTGTGGTTATGACAGTGGTAGGTATCGAAGGGGGACATTTTTTGCGACCTAGGTGTCCCAAATTCCTACTTGTCTAATTGATAAATAATAATTATCTTTGTTATTTACTGGTATGTACATCATGAGTTACATCCAGATAAATGCAATTTTCCACACTACTAATTCTGCTGCTACTACTAATGCTATTAGTAGTAATAGTAGAAGTGGTGGCAGTAGTAGTAGTAGTAGTATTAGCAGCAGTAGTAGTGGTAGTAGTACTAGTAGTAGTATTAGTACCAGTAGCAACAGTAGCAGCTGTAGTACTACTAGTAATGGAAGCAGCAGTTGTAGTACTAGTAGAGAACAGTTGAAATTTTAGTAGTGGTGAAAGTATTATTAATAGTAGTAGTAGCGGTGGTAGTAGTAGTAGTAGTAGTAGTAGTTGTTGTTGTAGTCGTAGCAGTAGTGGTCGTAGTAATAGTAGTAGTCATAACAGTGGTGAAAATATTGTTATTAGTAGTAGCTGCAGTCAAAGTAGTCCTAGTAGCAATAGTAATAGTAGCAGTGATAGTCGTAGTTGTAGTAATAGCAACAGTAGTAGCAGTAGTAATATATAAAAACAAAAGAAAAGGGGTGTACTACAGGATATCTAGTGGCGCACGCTGGACAGGACTAGTGAGAGAGTAACTAGAAGTATGAAAGAAAGGCAAGCAAGAAAGAGGCATGTCAGAAGCCAGAAAAAGTAAAGGAAATAAGGAAGATAGGTCAAGAAGAAAGGAGAGGAGGGGGTCAAAGGTCAAGGCAAGTCACGAGTATTCTTATGAGTAGAGCATTTCACACTGTATTAAGGAAGGCAGGCATAAAAGGGAAGAATAAAATTCATATTAATAATGTTACGTATAATGGCCGATTCCACAAAATGGCGTCTGTGAAGGCTAGAGAGGTAGATAGTTATAGCAGAGGACCAGTTAATTGTAGGGCTGTAATCTCTAACATACCAAAAAGTACAGGCGATGACAAAATGAGCAGGAAATGGAGTAGTAATCTAGCTCTATTGTCACTGATGCTTCGGCATCAGTGACAATAGAAGTAGGAACTAGATTACTACAAAGGGTATTTTTTTCACGGAAAGCAAGTTTGATATCTAAAGAATGGAGGATGTTGTTAAGATTTTGTGTGTGTTGTGTTGTCAGCATAGTTGCTGATCCCCTTATATGTGTTATATAGATTAGCTGAGTATCATAGTACCATCCATGTGTTTATATAGAAGATCCCTTAGGCCTGTGACTGTATGACATCACGGGGTACAGCTTGAGTCAGGGTGAGACGCGCTGCCTCGTTCTCACTCGACGGATAGACATAGAAGCAGGTAGAACACGGCAGGCCTGGGCTCCCATCTCCCATTACCACAGTCTGACAATATATATATCGTTACCATCCAACAAGCGAGTTTACCTTATCCATCATTCTCCTACCGAACCCCACACGACAGTGTGTGTGTGTGTGTGTGTGTGTGTTTTGGTGTGTGTGTGTGTTAGTTACCATTTTGTTACCGTTTTGTCCTAGGCACATGTCGATTAGACACTAGGCCTGTTGTATGTGTGTGTGTGTGTGTGTGTGTACTCACCTAATTGTGGTTGCAGGGGTCGAGACCCAGCTCCTGGCCCCGCCTCTTCAGTGATCACTACTAGGTCCTCTCTCTGTTTCCGGAGCTTTGTCATACCTCGTCTTAAAGCTATGTATGGTTCCTGCCTCCACTACATCACTTGCTAGTCTATTCTACTTCCTGACGACTCTGTGACTGAAGAAGTACTTCCTAACATCACTGTGACTCGTCTGAGTCTTCAGTTTCCAATTATGATCCCTTGTTTTTGTGTCCCCTCTCTGGAACATCCTGTCTCTGTCCATCTTGTCTATTCCATGCAGTATTTTGTATATTGTTATCATGTCTCCCCTGATCCTCCAGTCCTCCAGTGTCGTCAGTCCGATTTCCCTCAATCTTTCTTCGTAGGACATTCCCCTGAGCTCCGGTACTAGCCTTGTTGCAAACCTTTGTACTTTCTCTAATTTCTTGACGTGCTTGACCAGGTGTGGGTTCCAAATTGGTGCTGCATACTCCAGTATGGGCCTGACGTTCACGGTGTACAGTGTCTTGAACGATTCCTTACTAAGGTTTCGGAATGCTATGCTCAGGTTTGCCAGGTGCCCATATGCTGCAGCAGTTATCTGTTTGATGTGTGCCTCCAGAGACGTGCTCGGTGTTATGGCCACCCCAAGATCTTTCTCCCTGAGTGAGGTTTGCAGTCTTTGGCCACATAGCCTATACTCTGTCTGCGGTCTTCTTTGTCCTTCCTCAATCTTCATGAATTTGTATTTGGCGGGGTTGAATTCGAGAAGCTAGTTGCAGGACCACGTGTTCAGCCTGTTCAGGTCTCTTTGTAGTCCTGCCTGATCCTCATCTGATTTAATTCTACTCATTAACTTCACATCATCTGCGAACAGGGACAATTCTGAGTCTATCCCTTCCATCATGTCATTCACATATACCAAAAATAGCACTGGTCCTAGAACTGATCCTTGTGGGAGTCCGCTCATCACAGGCACCCACTGATACCTCATTATGTACCATGACTCGTTGTCTCCCTGTCCTGTTATATGGGCCTGATCCTCCAGCTTCTGCACTAATCTCACATGAGGAACTGTGTCAAAGGCCTTCCTGCAGTCCAGGAAAATGCAATCAACCCACCCTTCTCTCTGGTGTCTTACTTCTGTTACCTTGTCATAAAACTCCAGAAGGTTTGTAACACAGGATTTGTCTTCGGTGAATCCATGCTGGTTGTTGTTTATAATCTTGTACCGTTCCAGGTGCTCCACCACTCTCCTCCTGATAATCTTCTCTTTGACTTTGCATACTATACACGTCAGTGACACTGGTCTGTAGTTTAGTGCCTCGTTTCTGTCTCCTTTCTTAAAAATGGGGACTACATTTTCCGTCTTCCATACCTCAGGTAGTTGCCCAGTTTCAAGTATTGAAGATTGTGGTTAGTGGCATGCACAGCATCTCTGCTCCTTCTCTAAGGGCCCACGGGGAGATGTTGTCCGGTCCCATCGCCTTTGAGTTATCAAGGTCACTTAGCAGCTTCTGCACCTCCTCCTCCATTGTATGTCATCCAACACTTGTTGGTATATTCCCTGTTGGTGTTCCCCTCTGTGCTGTCTTCCCAGAGCCCTTCCTGTCTTTACTGTAAATAGTTCCTTAAATCTCATGTTGAGCTCCTCATGTACCTCATGATCGTTTCTTGTGAGTTCCCCACCTTCCTTCCTGAGCCTGATCACCTGGTCTCTTACTATTCTCTTCCTCCTGATGTAGCTATACAGCAATTTCAGGTCAGATTTGAGTTTCTATGCTATGTTGTTTTTGTACTGTCACTGGGCCTCCCTCCTTACCTGTGCATACTCATTTCTGGCTCTTCGACTATCTTCTTATTTTCCTGTGTTCTTTGCCTACTATACTTTTCCATTCTATAGTGCACTTAGTTTTTGCCTACCTACACCTTCAGGTAAACCAGGGGCTCATTCTGGTCTTCCCATTATTTCTGTTGCCCTTGGGAATAAATCTTTCCTCTGCCTCCTTGCATTTTGTTGTTACGTATCCCATCATTTCGTTTACTGACTTTCCTACCAGTTCTGTCTCACTTAACCTCCTGCAGGAAGCTCCTCAAACCTGCATAGTCCCCCCTTTTATAGTCTAGCTTTTCCCATTCAACTCCTGTTACCCTCTCCACTTGTAACTCTACTTTGTATTCAAAGCACAGAGTCAAATGATCACTAGCTCCTAGGGGCCTCTCATATGTGCTGTCCTCAATGTCTGAACTGCTTAGGGTGAACACAAGGTCCAGTCTTGCTGGTTTATCCTCCCCTCTTTCTCTGGTAGTGTCCTTAACATGTTGATGCATGAGGTTTTCCAGTACCACATTCATCATCTTGCCTCTCCATGTTTTGGGACCCCCATTTGGCTCCATGTTTTCCCAATTCATCTCCCTGTGGTTGAAATCGCCCATAACCAGTAAGCTCTTCTTGCCACCTCAGCCAGTGTGTCCACCACTGCTCTGTTTCTCTAATCATATTCCTCTCTTGGCCTCCTGCAGTTCTGTGGTGGATTATACATCACTGCAATAACTACCTTATGTTCCCCAGACTGAAATGCACCTACTATGTAGTCCCTTTCTCCAATCTCGTCCATGCCTCCCATTTCCTCAAATTTCCATCATTTTTTATGAGCGGTACAACCCCTCCTCCCCCTCTGCTCCTTCTATCTTTTCTCAGGATCTAATATCCTTGTGGGAAGATTGCATCTGTTACTGTCTCAGTGAGTTTCGCTTCTGTCACTGCTATGATGTCTGGGGACTTCTCATTGATTCTTTCGTGCCACTCCTCACATTTATTCGTTATTCTATGCGCGTTCGTGTATGAAACCTTCAACTTTTCTAAAATTGTGGTCCTGGGAGAATATTGGGGTTGGGAGAGCAGGAGCCCTGGCAGGGGCCTATGGGGGGCTGCAGTGGGGGTGGGGGCAGAGTTCCCATACGGGGTTGCTCTAGGGGTGGGGTTTGTGGTGTGGGGGTGGGAACAGAGGGATCAGTGGGTGACTGTTGGTTTAGATTGCTCAGTTGCCTAGCAGTTGCCATGGTTAGAGTCCTGTTGCGGGTGTTTTTGGGGGTGTGTTTGCCTTTCCACCTGTGTCTGGGTTATGCTGATCTTCTTTGTCATTTTCTCCCATTCCTCCTTTCATTTTTGTACTCTCTCTTTCAGTATCATCCTTTCCTCTTGTGTTCTGTCTCGATCGAGGTACACACTCTGAAACTCCAGTTTGTCTCTCAGTTGTGCTTTCTCCTGTAGGATCATGGTTCGAGTTGACACTGCCTTGATAATTACCTTGAGAGGCTGTTTCCTTTTCCTTGTGGACCACCCAATTCTCTGAAAATTTGTCACCTGGTTCATGTCGCCCTCACCTACTGCCTTCATGATACCTTCAATCACTTTTTTCTCCTCCTGTTTTCTTTTATCATAGGTTTCCCCTTCGGCTTCCCAGAGCCCATAGACAAAAACTGACCTCTCCATTTCTTCTTCTCACTGTGTCTTCCACTGCATCCTCTGAAGTGTTTTAGTTCCTTCCCTTGGAGCATTCCTTCCTTCAATCCCTTCCCTAGCTGAGGCTCCTATGCTCATTGGTCTGTCTTTCCTGCTCAGCAGTTCCTTGCCCCTGCAGGTATCTGTTAGAGTCTCTGCTTATATCATAGCTCCTTCAATGTCTTCAGACCTCTCATTTGTGCTCCTTGTCTTTGCCTTGGCCCCATGTGAGTCTGACAGGACCTTTGCATACAGTATAGCTTCCTTGCTCCCTCCAGTGACCTTGTCTATGCCTGATGTAGAAGTTCCTGATGTTATGTCTGTACTGTCATTTTTCTCTTTAGGCTGCTTCAGGTTTCTCAGTTCCTCTTCTAAGCACTGTATCTTAGCTTCTGCTACTATGGCTTGTTGCTCCCACTTCCTGCTCTCTGCAGCTATCCTCTCCTCCATCCTCCTTCCAAGCTCTTTGAGCTTCCTTCCCCATTCTACCTCCCTTTTTTTGAGCTCTGCCTCCCAATCCTCCCTCCCAGATTCGTCTGCCAGACCCTCAGGCTCCCAGATTCGTCTGCCAGACCCTCGGGTCTGGGGCTTGCTCTTGGTTGACCCGTGTATGTGTGTGTATGTGTGTATGTACTCACCTAGTTGAGGTTGCGGGGGTCGAGTCCGAGCTCCTGTCCCCGCCTCTTCACTGATCGCTACTAGGTCACTCTCCCTGAGCCGTGAGCTTTATCATACCTCTGCTTAAAGCTATGTGTGGATCCTGCCTCCACTACATCACTTCCCAAACTATTCCACTTACTGACTACTCTGTGGCTGAAGAAATACTTCCTAACATCCCTGTGATTCATCTGTGTCTTCAGCTTCCAACTGTGTCCCCTTGTTACTGTGTCCAATCTCTGGAACATCCTGTCTTTGTCCACCTTGTCAATTCCTCTCAGTATTTTGTATGTCATTATCATGTCCCCCCTATCTCTCCTGTCCTCCAGTGTCGTCAGGTTGATTTCCCTTAACCTCTCCTCGTAGGACATGCCTCTTAGCTCTGGGGGCTAGTCTTGTTGCAACCTCTGCACTTTCTCTAGTTTCTTTACGTGCTTGGCTAGGTGTGGGTTCCAAACTGGTGCCGCATACTCCAATATGGGCCTAACGTACACGGTGTACAGGGTCCTGAATGATTCCTTATTAAGATGTCGGAATGCTGTTCTGAGGTTTGCTAGGCGCCCATATGCTGCAGCAGTTATTTGGTTGATGTGCGCTTCAGGAGATGTGCCTGGTGTTATACTCACCCAAGATCTTTTTCCTTGAGTGAGGTTTGTGTCTCTGGCCCCCTAGACTGTACTCCGTCTGCGGTCTTCTTTGCCCTTCCCCAATCTTCATGACTTTGCACTTGTGGGATTGACCTCCAGGAGCCAATTGCTGGACCAGGTCTGCAGCCTGTCCAGATCCCTTTGTAGTTCTGCCTGGTCTTCGATCGAGTGAATTCTTCTCATCAACTTCACGTCATCTGCAAACAGGGACACCTCAGAGTCTATTCCTTCCGTCATGGTCGTTCACAAATACCAGAAACAGCACTGGTCTAGGACTGACCCCTGTGGGACCCGCTGGTCACAGGTGCCCACTCTGACACCTCGCCACGTCCATGACTCGCTGCTGTCTTCCTTGTCATATTCCCTGATCCATTGTAGTGCCTTCCCTGTTATCCCTGCTTGGTTCCTCCAGTTTTTGCACCATCTCTTGTGCGGAACTGTGTCAAACGCCTTCTTGCAGTCCAAGAAAATGCAATCCACCCACCCCTCTCTCTCTTGTCTTACTTGCTGTCACCATGTCATAGAACTCCAGTAGGTTTGTGACACAGATTTCCATCCCTGAAACATGTTGGCTGCTGTTGATGAGATCGTTCCTTTCTAGGTGTTCCACCATCTTCTCCTGATAATCTTTCTCCATGATTTTGCATACTATACATGTCAGTGACACTGGTCTGTAGTTTATGCTTCATGTCTGTCTCCTTTTTTAAGATTGGACTACATTTGCTGTCTTCATGCTCAGGCAATCTCCTGTTTCGATAGATGTATTGAATATTGTTGTTTGGGGTACACATAGTGCCTCTTTGCTCCCTCTCTCAATACCCATGGGGAGATGTTATCTGGCCCCATTGCCCTTTTAGGTATCTAGCTCACTCAGAAGCCTCTTCACTTCTTTCCCCGTTGTGTGCACTGTGTCCAGCACATGGTGGTGTGCCCCACCTCTCCGTCTTTCTGGAGCCCCTTCTGTCTCCTCTGTGAACACTTCTTTGAATCTCTTTTTGAGTTCCTCACATACTTCACGGTCATTTCTTGTTGTCTCTCCTCCTTCCTTCCTTAGCCTGATTACCTGGTCCTTGACTGTTGTTTTCCTCCTGATGTGGCTGTACAACAGTTTCGGGTCAGATTTGGCTTTCGCTGCTAGTCATTTTCATATTGTCTTTGGGGCCTCCCTTCTTATCTGTGCATATTCGTTTCTGGCTCTACGACTGCTCTCCTTATTCTCCTGAGTCCTTTGCCTTCTATATTTCTTCCATTCCCTAGCACACTTGGTTTTTGCCTCCCTGCACCTTGGGTAAACCATGGGCTCATCCTAGCTTTTTCATTATTCCTGTTACCCTTGGTACAAACCTCTCCTCACCTCCTTGCATTTTGTTGCTACATATTCCATCATCTCATTAACTGGCTTCCCTGCCAGTTCTCTGTCCCACTGAACCCGTTCAGGAAGTTCCTCATTCCTATGTAGTCCCCTTTCTTGTAGTTTTGGCTTCATTCGTCCTGGCCTTCCTGCTTCTCCCTCCACTTGTAGCTCTACTGTGTATTCGAAGCTTAAAACCACATGGTCACTGGCCCCAAGGGTCTTTCATATGTGATGTCCTCAATATCTGAACTACTCAAGGTGAATACTAAGTCCAGCCTTGCTGGTTCATCCTCTCCTCTCTCTCTTGTAGTGTCCCTTACGTGTTGGTACATGAAGTTTTCCAGTACCACCTCCATCATCTTAGCCCTCCATGTATCTTGGCCCCCATGTGGGTCCAAGTTCTCCCAATCGATCTCCTTGTGGTTAAAGTCACCCATGATCAGGAGCTTTGCCCTGCATGCATGAGCTCTTCTAGCCACTCTAGCCAGTGTGTCAATCATCGCTCTATTGCTCTCGTCGTACTCTTGCCTTGGCCTCCTGCTGTTCTGCGGTTGGGTTATACATCACTGCTATTACCACCTTGGGACCTCCAGAGTGAAGCGTTCCCGCTATGTAACCACTTTCTTCTCCGCTGTCTCCTCTCTCCGCTCATCAAAATTCCAGCGATTTTTGATCAGCAATGCCACTCCCCCCCCCCCCCTGTTCCCTGTCTTTCCTCAGGATTTTGGTACCCCCCGGAAAATGGCTCGTTCCTCAAGACAAAAATAAAATAAAAAATAAAAATACCGTGTCTGAAACAGTCCTAAATACCCATACTCCGCGAAGAAACTTATTGTCACGTTTTCGTCCTTCCTAGACAGTTGTCCAGTCACAACTATGAAAGAAAAAAAACGGTAGAAGAAAGTATTTACTGTTATCACACTTTGAAAATACTGTATATATTTTCCGTAACTACGTAATTTTCTAGGTAAATGGATCCCGATATTGTATTTTTTAAAAGAAAGTATGTTATCGAAAAAAAGAAGAGACAACTCGTCATCCTTGTTTTGAATTTTGTACAAACGTTGGTTGTAATGGGAAGATTTTTCGTGTCTAGAGGTTAAAATTGTGTTTGACCACTTCTCATATAGGAGGCGAAATTGGTGGATGTGCATCCTGCATAACATAGATATCAGACGAACTGGACAAGACATGCACCATGGAACCTCAGATAAACTACTCTAGATTTGTGGTAAAACTGGCCAGCATTATTTTCATAAATTTAATTAGAGTGAGGTTTCTGAGTATGATACACATTAATCACCAGTCAATTTGGAGAGTGATTATTAAGAATATATTCCTTCTGTTATGTAATTGTGTGTGTATAACTATATATATTATCTATATATATATATCATATTATATATATATATATATATATATATATAATATATATATAAATATAAATTATACCATTTTATTATTTTTTTAATATACAGTCCACAAATTTATATATTTACCCAGTATTCCTGGTGTATGTATATTTCATTTAATTAATAGTTCCAGAGCAACTTGTGGAATGACAGTGGTAAGGTACTCGAAGGGGGACATTTTTTGCGACCTAGGTGTCCCAAAATCCTACATGTCTAATTGATAAATAATAATTATCTTTGTAATTAACTGTAGTACAATTAAGAGTTTTACATCCAGATAAATGCAATTTTTCCACTTTAATTTTGGCCCGTTGGTACTTTCTGAACCGGAAGGTAATTAGTGAAGTCATAATTATTTAATTACTTAACAATTATATGTGAAATACAGGAGTGGAATGTTAAGTTCACAATTTTCTTTTAATGTGATGGATTATAATAAGTCCAATAATTAATTTTGATAAGAAAAGCAAGTGTGGCTAAAGATTATATTAATGTGTAAAGTGTAAGTGTAATTGAAAAGCCAAGTGTAGCTAAATATATTAATGTTATATTAATTTTGCAAAGCCAAAGGTGGCTAGGATTTATATTAATGTATTTGTCTAATGTTAATTTTGATAAGCCAATTCTGGCCAAGATTAATATCAGTTGTTTGTGTAATTTGATAAGCCAAGGAAACTAATATTAATGTATAACATTAATTTTGCATATGCCAAATTCTGGCAAGGGATTTCTATAATTTGGTATAATAATTTTGATAAGTCAAGTCCTGAGCCTAAAGGTTTGGTTTGTATTAATGTACATTTAAAATTTATAATAAAATTTTTTGCATGTAATTTGCTAAGCCAAGTAGCTAGGATTTATTTGAAGGTAGGTTTGTACTATTCCGTTTTATAAAGTGCATAATTTAGTACATTAATCAGTGATATTAAGTTGAATTTAATACATTGCATCATGTCTGAAAAATGAGAAAATTAGATTAGAAGACAAACATATGAATATAGAGCAAAAAAAGCCTCAACTGAAGGCTAGAAAGGTCTATGTAACCAAGGCATATAATAAATGTTTGGAATTAATGAATCAAAAACTGTGAATACTGAGATTTAAAATGTATTTAGATCTTTTAGGGAATAGATATGATTCATATAAATAATATTACAACAAATATGAAGGAGATTGTTAGTAAACTGTGTAGATGAGACTGAAGTAAGATCTTATGATTAATCATTATTAGAATTAGAGGAAAAGATTCTTTCTTGTAAAGTCAGGCCTTGTAATAAATTAAAATGTGTAAACCAAGCAGTGTAATCAGTTCTGCTCCAACAAATAATATGTCTTTGCCAAAACTCCCAGAATTTTGTTTACCAGTATTTAGTCCTGGAGAAAATTGGGAGGAATTTTGGTCAATTCTTTCAAAGCAGAATGTGCATGATAGGAGTGATCTAGCCTGTGTAACTAAATTACTTTACCTCAAGGACAGGTAAGAGGAGATGCTCACATACTGATACAAGCCTTTCCCATTGTAGATGACTCTTACAAGGAAGCAGTTGACCTGTTTGAAGGTCACTTATGGTAATATAGAACAAATAGGTTGGATTCAAGAAGTATCATTATTAATTTAAAATCTCCAGATCACACTTACAAAGGTTTACAGCAGTTTAGAGTTAAACTGGAGAGCACTCTCAAAACTTTAAGTAATAAATATAATCTGAAGGAATCAGACTGGTTATTGAGTGCCATGGTACAGGATAAATTAAGCTGTAAAACACTTGAATGGCTCTCGAATAAATATCACAAAGGTTATTTTGGTCTGGAGGAAATAAGACTAGGTCTACAAGAATTAATTGTTCAGTTGCAGACCAGCCAACCAACTCATTTTAAAGATGCAACACATAATAGCTCTAAGGTATCTGTCAAGTTTCACAAAGGGAAAAATTATCCCAATGATAATAATCAAAATAATCAAAACGTTGGTGTAATGGGAAGAATTTTTCGTGCTCTAGACGTTAAAATTGTGTTGACACCTCTCAAATAGGAGGCGAAATTGGTGGATGTGCATTCCTGCATAACTTGAGATATCAGACGACTGGACAAGACAGCTCCAGGAACCTCAGATAAGCTCTCTAGGATTTGTGTGTAATTCTGGCCAGCATTATTTTCATAGGATTTATATTAGAGTGAGGTTTTCTGAGTATGAAACGATTAATCTCCAGCAAATAGGTGAGTGATATTCAATATAATTTCCTTCTGTTATGTAATTGTGTTATATATATATAATTTATATATATATATATATATAATATATATATATATATATATATATATATATAAATATATATATATATAAACCATATATTATTTTTTACAATACAGTCCCACAAATTTATAATATTTACCAGTATTCCCAGGGTATGAATATTTCATGGGTAATTAATAGGTCCAGAGCAACTTAGTGGTTATGACAGTGGAAGGATCGAAGGGGGACATTTTTTGGACCATAGGTGTCCAAATTCCTACTTGTCTAATGATAAATAATCATTTCTTTGTATTTACTGGTATTTACATCATGAGTTACATCCAATAAATCAATTTTCCATACTAACTAAATCTGCTGCTACTACTAAGCTATTAGTAGTAATAGTAGAAGTGGTGGCAGTAGTTAGTAGTATTAGCACAGTAGTAGAGAATTAGTACTAGTAGTATTAATTTTTTTTTTAGTACCAGTAGCAACAGTAGCACTTGTAAGTACTACTAGTAATGGAAGCAGCAGTTGTAGTACTATTAAGAACAGTTGAAATTTTGTATGGTGAAAGTATTATTAATAGTAGTATTAGCGGTGGTAGTAAGTAGTAGTAGTAGTAGTAGTAGTTGTTGTAGTCGTAGCAGTAGTGGTCGTAGTAATAGTAGTAGTCATAACAGTGGTGAAAATATGTTATTATAGTAGCTGCAGTCAAAGTAGTCCTAGTAGCATAGTAATATAGCAGTGATAGTCGTAGAAGTAGTAATAGCAACAGTAGAAGCAGTAAGTAATATATAAAAACAAAAGAAAAGGATGTACTACCGGATATCTAGTGGCGCACGCTGAATGGGACTAGTGAGAGAGAAACTAGAAGTATGAAAGAAAGGCAAGCAAGAAGAGGACATGGGTCAGAAGCCAGCAAAAGTAAAGGAATAAGGAAGATAGGTCAAGACGAAAGGAAGAGGGGTCAAAGGTCAAGGCAAGCCACGAGTATTCTTTATGAGTAGAGCATTTTCACACTGTAATAAGGAAGGCAGGCATAAAAGGAAGAATAAAATCATATTAATAATGGTTACGTATAATGGCCGATTTCCACAAATGGCGTCTGTGAAGGCAAGAGAGGTAGATAGTATAGCAGAGGACAGTTAATTGTAGGGCTGTGATCTCTAACATACCAAAAAGTACAGGCGATGACAAAATGAGCAGGAAATGGAGTAGTAATCTAGCTCTATTGTCACTGATGCCAAAGCATCAGTGACAATAAAGTAGGAACTAGATTACTACAAAGGGTATTTTTTTCACGAAAGCAATTTTGATATCTAAAGAATGGAGGATTTTTGTTAAGATTTTTTGAAGAATTTTTAATGTCACAGAGCGGTGGAAATGAACATAAAGGAACGATGCAATGAGTAGATTATCATTCAGCTTTGAACTTGAGAGAAGGAGCAGTGTTGGTAACGGCATCGAGAAAAGGTTGGAAGAGACTAAAATCGTGTGATAATAGCAATGACATATTGAAGATTGAGACACTTATGCAGCATTTGGGAATCTTTATTCAGGAAACTTTCGCCGCCACCAGTGGCTGAATCAGTCCAATACAAAGAGGAAGGCGGAAGGAGAGTAGTATTGAGGTAATCAGTCCCTGAGTCCTGGAGGTCGAAGTGTTCAGTCCATCATCTTGTAGAATGTACAGCATAGGGCCGTAGACGTGGCGGGGGGGGTATACTGTAGTGGGAGGTGAGTGAAGTAGGCGGAGGCGGGGTCAAAATAATGTACCATCCATCTAGTCGAAGTAGGTCTTCGTCCAAAGGTTGAACTAGTGTTGAAGAATTCTTTTGTATCAAGATCCCATTGTGCTGCAGTGTCTGACAGTTGTGATGAATGGTTTGAAAAACCGACAAAGTTGAAAGATTGAGACACTTATGCAGCATAATGGAATCTTTGGACGAAGACCTACTCGACTATTGGATGTACCACTATGACCCGCCTCCCGCCTGCTTCACCTCACCTACTATGAATTGTCACCATTGGGGTGGGGAACCACCAGTGGTCCATGTGACATTTTTGGGTAGTTCCACAAAGTTCCACTATATTTGGTAATAAACTGCAGATTAGAGCATATAGTGGTAAATTTATCGAAAATAAAGTGTGGATCAGCGATATGTACATTGACCAACTAAACGAGGGTTTTCGGGATAATGGATTACACCCTGTTAGCTGCGAGACACTTAACCTGCAAAGCAATATCACGGGATCCTTGCGTGATGAGGCAGTTTGGTTCGTGACGACGTGTACTCACCTAATTGTGATTGCAGGGTCGAACTCCAGCTCTGGCCTCGCCTCTTCACTGACCGCTGATATGTCCTCTCTCCCTGCTCCATGAGAGACTTTATCATACCTCGTCTTAAAGCTATGGTAATTCCTGCTCCACTACATCACTCGCAGACTGTTTCACTTCCTGATACACTCTATGGCTGAAGAAATAACTTCCTAAACCAAATTTCCCTGTGACTCAACTGATTCTTCAATTTCCAGAGTGGACCCCTTGTTTCTGTGTCGCCTCTCTGGAACCTCCTTGTCCTGTCCACCTCTCTATTCCACGCAGTATTTTGTATGTCGTTATCCTGTCTCCCCCTAACCGTCGCTGTCCTCCAGTTCGTCCAGGGCCGATTTCCCCTTAACCTTTCGTCGTAGGACATTCCCTAGTCCTGGAACTACCTTGTCGCAAATCTTTTGCACTTTCTCTCATTTCTTACCGTGCTTGACCCGGTGCGGGTTCCAAACTGGTGCTGCATACTCCAGTATGAACCTGACGTACACTGTTGTACATTGTCCCTGAAAGATTCCGTACTTAGATCGACACTTATTCAGGTATGCTAGGCAGCCCATATGCCTCAGCAGTTTCTTGTTGATGTGGTGCGTTCCGTAGACGTGCTGGTGTATATTCACGCCAAGATATTTCTCCTTGAGCGAGGTTTTGCAGTCCGTAGGCCACCTAGCCTATACTCTGTCTGCGGTCTTCTTTGCCCTTCTCCGATCTTCATGACTTTGCCATATGGCAGGTTGAATTCGAGAAGCCAGTTGCGGACCAGGGTGGTTGAGCCTGTTCACAGGCTCTTTGAAGTCCTGCCTAATTCTCATCTGATTTAATTCTCCTCATTAACCTCACATCATCTGCGAACAGGGACACCTCTGAGTCCTTATCCCTCCATCATGTCCATTCACAATCTGAACTATTGATCTCATCGCCACCTCAACAGGTGTCCACCATCGCACTGCTATTCCACATATTCATCTCTTGGACTCCTGCAGTTCTGTGTGGGTTATACATCACTGCAATGACTGTGTTAGTTACCATTTTGTCTAGGCACATGTCGATTAGACACTAGGCCTGTAAGTATATGCGCGCGCGCGCGCGTGTGTGTTGTGTGTGTTGTGTTAGTTACCATTTGGTCCTAGGCACATGTCGATTATTTTGTGACACTAGGCTGTTGTATGTGCATGAGTGTGTGTGTATGTCTGTCCCGTTGTGTGTGTGTGTGTGTGTTTTTTACTCACCTAGTTGACTCACCTAGTTGAGGTATGCGGGGGTCGAGTCCGAGCTCCTGCACCGCCTCTTCACTGACGCTAATAGTCACTCTCCCTGAGCCGTGGAGCTTTTATCAACCTCTGCTTAAAGCATGTAAGGAACCTGCCTCCATTTTTAATTATTTATATCTACATCGCTTCCAAACTATTCCACTCTACTGACTACTCTGTGGCTTGTGAAGAAATACTTTTTCCTAACATCCCAGTTATTCATCTGTGTCTTCAGCTTCAACAGTGTCCCTGTTACTGTGTCCAATCTCTGGAACATCCTTCTTTGTCCTACCTTGTCAATTCCTCTCAGTATTTTTGTATGTCGTTATCATGTCCCCCCTACCTCCTCCTGACCTCCATGTCGTCAGGTGATTTCCCTTAACTCTCCTCGTAGGACATAACCTCTTAGCTCTGGGACTAGTCTTGTTTGCAAACCATTTCACTTTCCTCTATTTCTTCACGTGCTTGCTAGGTGTGGGATCCAAACTGGTGCCGCATACTCCAATACGGGCCTAACATACCGGTTACAGGGTCCTGAATGATTCCTTATTAAATGTCGGAATGCTGTTTCTGAGGTTTGCTAGGCGCCCATATGCTGCGCAGTTAATTTGGTTGATGTGCGCTTCAGAGATGTGCCTGGTGATATACTCACCCCAAGATCTTTTTCCTTGAGTGAGGTTTTTGTGTCTCTGACCCCTAGACTGTACGCCGTCTGCGGCCCTTCTTTGCCCTTCCCAAATCTTCATGACTTTGCACTTGTGGGATTGAACTCCAGGAGCCAATTGCTGGACCAGGTCTGCAGCCTGTCCAGATCCCTTTGTAGTTCTGCCTGGTCTTCGATCGAGTGAATTCTTCTCATCAACTTCACGTCAACTCAAACAGGGACACCTCAGAGTCTATTCCTTCCGTCATGTCGTTCACAAATACAGAAACAGCACGGTCCTAGGACTGACCCCTGGCGGGACCCCGGCTGGTCACAGGTGCCCCCCTCTGACACCCTCCGCCACGTACCATGACTCGCTGCTGTCTTCCTGCTCAAGTATTCCCTGACCATTGAAGTGCCTTCCCTGTTATCCCTGCTTGGTCCTCCAGTTTCTGCACCCAATCTCTTGTGTGAACTGTTGTCTAACGCCTTCTTGCAGTCCAAGAAAATCAATCCACCCACCCTTCTCCTCTCATTGTCTTACTGCTGTCACCATGTCATAGAACTCCATACGTTTGTGACACAGGAATTCCCGTCCCTGAAACCATGTTGGCTGCTGTTGATGAGATTCAATTCCTTTCTAGTGTACCACCCCTCTTCTCTGAAATCCATTCTCCCATGATTTTTGCATACTATACAAGTCCAGTACACTGGTCTGTAGTTTAATAGCTTCAAGTCAGTCTCCTTTTTTAAAGATTGGAACTACATTTGGCTGTCTTCCATGCCTCAGGGCAATCTCCCTGTTTCGAAGATTGTATTGAATATTGTTGTTAGGGGTACACATAGCGCCTCTGCTCCCTCCTCAATACCCATGGGAGATTTTTATCTGGCCCCATTCCTTTGAGGTATCTAGTTCACTCAGAAGCTCTTCACTTCTTTCCTCGGTTTTGTGTGCACTGGGTGTCCAGCACTTGGTGGTGTGGCCCTCACCTCACCGTATTTCTGGAGTCCCTTCCTGCTCCTCTGTGAACACTTCTTTTGAACTCTTGTTGATTCTTCACAAACTTCACGGTCATTTCTTGTTGTCCTCTCCTCCTTCCTTCCCTTAGCCTGATTACCTGGTCCTTGCCTGATGTTTTCCTCCTGATTAGGCTGTACAACATTTTCGGTCAGATTGGGCTTTCGCTGCTAGTCTTTTTCATATTGTCTTTGGGCCTCCCTTCTTATCTGTGCATTTTCGTTTCTGGTTCCTACGACTGTTTCTCCTAATTCTCCGGGTCCTTTGCCTTCTATATTTCCTCCATTCCCTAACACACTTGGTTTATTTGCCTCCCTGCACCTTTGGGTTAACCCATGGGCTCATCCTTGCTTTTTCCATTAATCCTGTTACCCTTGGTTACAAACCTCACCTCACCTCCTGTGCATTTTGTTGCTACATATTCCATCATCTCATTAACTGGCTCCCTGCCCAGTTCTCTGTCCCCACTTGAAACCCCGTTCAGGTAGTATCCTCGATTCCGTGTAGTCCCCTTTCTTGTAGTTTGGCTCATTCGTCCTGGCCTTCCTGCATCTCCCTCCACTTGTAGCTCTACTGTGTATTCATAAGCTTTCAAACCACTTGGTCCACAGGGCCCCAAGGGGTCTTTCATATGTGATGTCCTCGATATCTGCACTACTCAAGTGTGAATACTAAGTCCAGCTATGCTGGTTCATCCTCTCCTCTTCTCTCTTGTAGTGTCCCTTACGTGTTGCACATGAAGTTTTTTCCAGTACCCACGCTCCATCATCTTAGCCCTCCATGTATCTTGGCCCCCATGTGGGTCCAAGTTCACCCAATCGATCTTCCTGTGGTTAAAGTCACCCAAGACAGGAGCTTGCCCTGCATGCCTTAGTAGAGCTCTTCTGGCCACATTCTCAGCCACGACACAACCTCCGTATCATTACAGGCCAGTAAGTACGCTCTAGACAGTAGCACGCTCGCGTACTCATGCCTTTGCCTCCTGCTGTTCTGTGGTTGGGCTATACATCACTGCTATAACCACCTTGGGACCTCCAGAGTGAAGTGTTCCCACTATGTTTTGGTGGTGTGTTGTGTGGTGTGTGTGTGTGTGTGTTGTGTGTGTGTGTGTGTGTTGTGTTGTGTGTGTGTGTGTGTGTGTGTGTGTTGTGTGTGATGTGGTTTGTCGCATAGTTTTGCTGATCCCCATAATATTGTATATAGATTAGCTGAGTATCATAGTACCATCCATGTGTTTATATAGAAGATCCTCTTAGCCTGTTGACTGTATGACATATGGGGGTACAGCTTGAGTCAGGGTGAGAAGCGCTGCCTCGTTCTCACTCGACGGATAGACATAGAGAGCAGGCAGAACACGCATGCCAGGCTCCCATCTCCCTTACCACAGTCTGACAAATATATATCGTTACCATCCAACAAGCGAGTTTTAACCTTATCCATATTCTCCTACCGGAACCCCACAACACAGTGTGTGTGTGTGTGTGTTGTGAGTGTGTGTGGTGTGATTTGGTGTGTGTGGTGTAGTTACAATTTGTTAACGTTTTGTCCTAGGCACATGTCGATTTAGACACTAGGCCTGTTTGTATGTGGTGTGTGTGTGTGTGTGTGTGTACTCACCTAATTGTGTTTGCAGGGGTCGAGACCCACTCCTGGCCCCGCCTCTTCAGTGATCACTACTAGGTTCTCTCTCTGTTTTCCGTGCGCTTTTTCATACCTTCGTCTTAAAGCTATGTTATGGTTCCTGCCTCCACTACATCACTTGCTAGTCTATTCTACTCCTGAGCGACTCTGTGACGAGACGAAGTAACATCCTAACAACACTGGTGACTCGTCTGAGTCCTTCAGTTTCCAATTATGATCCCTTGTTATGTGTCCCCTCTCTGGAACATCTGTCTCTGTCCATCTTGACTATTTCCATGCAGTATTATTGTTATATTTGTTATCATGTCTCCCCTGATTCCTCACAGTCCTCCAGTGTCGTCAGTCCGATTCCTCAACTTTCTTCGTAGGACATTCCCTGAGCTCCGGTACAAGCCTTGTTGCAAACCTTTGTACTTTCCTAATTTCCTTGATGTGCTTGACCAGGTGGTGGGTTCCAAATTGGTGCTGCATACCCTATGGGCCTGACGTACACGGTGTACAGTGTCTTGAACGATTCCTACTAAGGTTTCGGAATGGCCTATCTCAGGTTTGCCAGGTGCCCATATGCTGCAGCAGATATCTGTTTGATGTGTGCCTTCCAGAGACGTGCACGGTGTTAAGGCCAATCTGGCCCCAAGATACTTTCTCCCTGAGTGAGGTTTAGCAGTCTTTGGCCACCTAGCCTATACCCTGTCCTGCGGTCTTCCTTTGTCCTTCCTCAATCCTTCATGAATTTGTATTTGGCGGGGTTGAATTCGAGAAGCTAGTTGCAGGACCCACGTGTTCATGCCTGTCCAGACACTTAGTAGTCCTGCCTGATCCTCTCTGGAATTAATTCCTCCTCATTAACTTCATTATCTCTGCGAACAGGGACAATTTCCTGAGTCTATCCCTTCCATCATGTCATTCACATAACCAAAAATAGTCACTGGTCCTAGACTGATCCTATGTGGGAGTCCGCTCATAACAGGCGCCAACTGATACCTCTTTATGTACCAGACTCGTTGTCTCCCTGTCCTGTTATATGGGCCCTGATCCATCCAGCTTCTGCAGTAAACTCATATGAGGTAACTGTGTCAAAGGCCTACCTGCAGTCCAGAAAATGCAATCAACCCACCCCTCTCTCTGGTGTCTTACATCTGTTACCTTGTCATAAAAACTCCAAAGGTTTGTAACAACAGGAATTGGTACTTCGGTGAATCCCATGCTGTTGTTGTTTATAATCTTGTACCGTTCCAGGTTCTCCACCACTCTCCTCCTGATAATCTTCTCTTTGACTTTGTATACTATACACGTCAGTGACACTGGTCTGTAGTTTAGTGGCCTCGTTCCTGTCTCCTTTCTTAAAATGGGGACTACATTTTTCGCCGTCATCCATACCACAAGGTAGTTGCCCAGTTTTCAAGTATTGAAGGGATTGTAGGTTAGTGGCATGCACAGCATGTCTGCTCCTTCTCTAAGGCCCATGGGGAGATTTCGCGTGTCCCATCGCCTTTGAGATTATCAAGGTCACTTAGCCGCTTCTGCACCTCTCCTCCGTTGTATGTCATCCAACACTGTTGGTATATCCCCTGTTGGTGTTCCCCCCTTTGTGCTGTCATCCCAGGTCCTTCCTAGTCTTTTACTGTAAATAGTTCCTTAAATCTTATGTTGAGCTCCTCAAGTACCTCATGATCGTTTCTTCTTGTGATATCCCCACCTTCTTCTGAGCCTGACACCTGGTCCCTCTTACTATTCTTCTTCCTCCTGATGTACTATACAGCAGTTTCAGGTCAGATTTGAGTTTCTATGCTATGTTTTTACGTACTGTCACTGGGCCTCCCTCCTTACCTTGCATACTCATTGCGTGGGCTCTATTTCGACTACTTCTTCTTTCTTTACCATTGGATGCTTCTTATTGCCTACTATACTTTTCCATTCTATAGTGCACGTTCATTTTTTTTGCACTACCTACACCTTCAGGTAAACCAGGGCTCATTCTAGAATACAATTTTCCCATATATCGGGGGGAGTGGGGGGGGGGAGTTGTCGTGAGACACTTGGGAATAAAGCTTTATTATTTTTTTTTCGCTCTGCCTCCTTGCATTTTGTTGTTACGTATCCCATCATTTCTTTACTGACTATTCCTACCAGTTTCTGTCTTCACTTAACTCCAGCAGAAGCTTCCTCAAACCTGCATAGTGCCGCCCTTTTTTAGTCTAGCTTTTCCCATTCAACACGCTGTTACCCCTCCCACTTTAACTCTACTTTGTATTCAAAGCACAGAGTCCACATGATCACTACTCCTCGGGGCCTCTCATATTGCTGTCCTCAATGTCTGAACTGCTTAGGGTGAACACAAGGTCATTCATCTGGATTATCCTTCCCTCTTTCTCTGGTCGTGTCCCTTAACATGTGATGCATGAGGTTTTTCATACCACATTCATCATCTTGCCTCTCGCATGTTTTGGACCCCCATTTGGCTCCAGGGTATTCCCAATTCATCTCCCTGTGTTGAATCGCCCATAACCAGTAAGCTTTATTCCCCCCCCCCTTTCTTGCCACCATCAGCCAGCTGTGTCCACCACTGCTCTGTTTTCTCTAAATTATATTCCTCTCTTGGCCTCCTGCAGTTCTGTGGTGGATTAATACATCACTGCAATAACTACCTTAGATCCCCAGACTGAAATGCCACCTACTATGTAGTCCCTTTCTCCAATCTCGTCCAGCCTTGCCCATTTCCTCAAATTTCCATCATTTTTTTATGACAGTCAGTATAACCCCTCCTCCCCCTCAGCTCCTTCTATCTTTTTCTCAGATCTAATATCCTTGTGTGAACGAAGACGATCTGTTACTGACTCAATTGAGTTTCGTTTCTGTGACTGCTATGATGTCTGGGACTTCTTCATTGTATTCTTTCGTGCCACTCCTCACATTATCGTTTATTCTATCCGCGTTCGTGTACGAAACCTTCAACCTTTTCTAAAATTGTGGTTCCTGGGAAATACTTGGGGGTTGGGAGAGCAGGAGCCCTTGCAGTGGCCTATGGTTGGGCTGCAGTGGGGTGGGGTCCAGAGTTCCCCCTTACGGGTTTGCTCTAGGGGTGGGGTTTGTGGTGTGGGGGTGGAACAGAGGGATCAGTGGGTGACTGTTGGTTTAGATGCTCAGTTGTCCTAGGTAGTTGCCTGGATAGTCCGATTTTGGCGGGGTGGTTTTTTGGGTGTGTTTGCCTTACACCGTTTCTGGGTATGCAGATCTTCTTTGTCATTTTCTCCCCATTCCTCTTTCAATTTTTGTACTCGTCCTTTCAGTATCATCCTTTCCTCTTGTGTTCTGTCTCGTCGCGGTACACACTCTGAAACTCAGTTTTTTTGTCCCCTCCTCATTGTTCTTTTCGCCTGTAGGATCATGGTTCGAGAGACACTGCTATGATAATTACCTTGAGAGGCGTTTCCCTTTCCCTTGTGGACCACCCAATTCCTGAAATTTGTCACCTGGTCATGTCGCCCTCACCTACTGCCTTCATGATACCTTCAACACTTTTTTACTCCTCCTGTTTTCTTTTATCATAGGTTTCCCCTTCGCTTCCCAACCCATAGACAAAACTGACCTCTCCCTTTTCTTCATCCCTACTGCGTCTTCCAACTGCATCCTCTGAACGTTTTATTTCCTTCCCTTGGAGCATTCCTTTCCTTCAATCCCTTTCCCTAGCTGAGGCCTCCTTGCTCATTGGTCTGTCTTTCTCCCAGCTCAGCAGTTTCCTTGCCCCTGCAGGTTATCAGTTAGAGTCGTCTTCATTATATAATAGCTCCTTCAATGCTTCATACCCTCCTTTGTGCTCCTTTGTCTTGGCCTTGGCCCCCATGTGAGTATGACAGGACATTTGCATACAGTATACTTCCTTGCTCCCTCCAGTGACCTTGTCCTTGCCTGAAGTAGAAGTTCCTGATGTTATGGTCCTGTACTGTCATTTTTCTCTTTAGGCCTGCTTCAGGTTTCCTCAGTCCTCTTCTAAGCACTTGTATCTTAGCTTCTGCTACTATGGCTTGTGCTCCCACTTCCTGCTCTCTGCAGCTATCCTTCCTCCATCCTCCTTCCAACTCTTGAGCTTCCTTCCCCATTCTACTCCCTTTTTTTAGAGCCTGCCTCCCAATCCTCCCTCCCAATTCGTCAGCCAGACCCTCAGGCTCCAGACCCTCGGGTCTGGGGCTTGCCTCTTGGCTTGACCCTGTATGTGTGTGTATGTTGTATGTGTGGTGTGTATGTGTGTGTTGTGTTTGTGTGTAATAAATGTTTGTGTGTGTGTACCCACCTAGTTGTGGTGCGGATTCGATTCACAGTTCCTGGCCCTGCCTCTTCACAACCACTACTAGGTCACTCTTCCTGCTCCTGATCTGTAGCAACCAATTCTTAAAGCTATGTTAATGGTGTGAGAAGCTACCATTTTTGCCCTAGCCACATGTCGATTAGACACTAGTCTTGTTGTAAATGCGTGCATGCGCGTGTTACTCATTTGTGGTTTGCGGGGTCGAAGTCACAGCTCCTGGCCTTGCCTCTTCAACTGGCAGCTGCAAATGACACACTTCCTGCTCCGTGACCTTTATCTACCTCTTCTTAAAGCTATGTATGATCGCATTCTGTCCTCTACTACATCACTACAATGCTAATTCCATCTTCCTGACAACTCTGTGACTGAAGAAATACTTCCTAACATCCCTGTAGTTCATCTGAGACTTCATCTTCAAAACAGATGACCTCTTGTTGTGTTCCACTATGGAACATCCTGTCTTTTTTCACCTGATCCAATAACCTCTGCATTTTATTGCGCTATCCATAATTCCCCCCCTAACTCCAGAGTCGTCAGTTCGATTTCCCTTAATCTCTCCTCTTAGCACATACCTCTAGCTCCGGGAACTAGTCTTTGTTGGCAAACTTTGCACTTTCTTTAGTTTCCTTATATGCATGGCTAGGATGAGGGGTTCCAAACTGGCGCAGCATATCCAATATGAGTCTAAATTACACAGTGTCAGGTCCCTGAGGGGGGAAAGGGAAGGACTCCTTATTTTAGTGTCAGAATGCTGTTTCTTATGTGCCAGGCACCTGTATGCTCGCAGCAAATTATTTGGTTTGATGTGGTCGCCTCGGAGATTTTCCCGGTGTTATAACTCACACCTAGATTCCTTTCCCTGAGAGAGGGTTTCTAGGTTCTTGCCCCCTAGACGTACCCCTCCCCCCCCCCCCTTAGTCTGTAGTCATCTTTGCCCTTCCCCAATCTTCTGACTTGCACTTGGTGGGGTTGAACTCCAGGAGCCAGTTTTCGGTCAGTTCCTGCAGTCTGTCCATGATCCCTCTGTATTCTGCCCTTTCTTCTCCGATGAATTATTCTCATCACTTCTCATCATCTGCAAACAGGATCATTTTGGATTCTATCCCCCCCACCATGCGCTCACAAATACCAGAAACAGTACAGTCCCAGGACCAGATCCCGGTGGCACCCCGCTCGTTACCGGCGCCCACTTTGATACCACGCCACGTACCATGACTCCGCCTGGTGTGTGGGTGTGGGTGTCGGCATGAGAGCGCCCCCCTTCCAGTTGTTTATTGCAGTAAACACCGGACTGGCTGAGCTGATTAGTTGTGTCTTTCGTCCTGCACTGTTTTACGGTGTGTCTGGAAGCTGATTAGGTTTTTTCTACTATAAACATTTAATATAAAAGGAAGCTGGGGGAATATTAGAAAGGGTCAAATATTTCTGGACAGTTGTTATCTGCAGTGTGTTTGTTGTGCTGCTGTGCTGTCTGCTGTGTGTTGTGTTGTGCTTGCTGTGTCTGTTGCTTGCTGTTGTGTTTTTTGTTGTTGTGTGTTGTTGCTTGTTTGTTCGCTGTGTTTGCTTGTTTTTTTGGTGTTGTTGCTGTTTGTCTGTTGCTGCTGTTGTGTTGTGCTGTGTTTTGCTTGTTGTGTGTTTTTTGTGTTTTGCTGCTGTTGTTTGTGTGTGTTGTTGTGCTGCGTTTGTGTTTGTTGTTTTTGGTTTTTGTTGTTGTTGTTTTGTTTGCTTTGTTTGTTTTTGTGTTGTTGTTTGTGCTGCTGTTGTTTTGTTTGTGTTGTGTGTTTTTCTGCTTTTGTTGTTTTGTGTGTTGATGTTTTTGTTTGTTTTGTTGTTTTGTTGTTGTTGGTGTGTTGTTGCTGTGTTTTTTTGTTTTGTGTTGTGTTGTTTCTTGTTGTTTTGTTGCTGCTGTTTGTGTTTTTGTTTGTTTGTTGTTGCTGTTTTGTTGTGTTTGTTTTGTTTCTGTGTTTTTGTTGTGTGTTCTTGTTTTGTGTTGGTGCTGTTTTTTCTGTTGTTGTTGTTTTTGTGCTTGTTGTTTTGTTGTTTTGGCTGGTGTTTTGTTGTTTCTTTCTTTTTGTGCTTGTTTTTGTGTTTCTTGTTTTGTTTGTTTTTTTGTTGTTTGTTTTGCTGTGTCTGTGTGCTGTTGTGTTTTTTGTGTGTTTTTTGTTTGTTTTTTGGCTGCTTTTGGTGTTTTTGCTGTTTTTTGTTGTGTGTTTGTGTTTTTGTTCTGTTGTGCTGTGTGTTGTGTTGTGTGTTTTGTTTGTGTTGTGTTGTTTGTGTTGTGTGTGTGTGTGATGTTGTTCTGTGTGTCTGTGTTTGTGTTTTGTTGTTGCTGTCTTTGTTGTTTTTTGTGCTGTGTGTGTGTTGTTGTTGTGTTGGTGCTGTGTTGGTTTGTGTTGTTGCTCTGTGTTGTTTGCTGTGTGTTGTGCTGTGGTGCTGTTGTTGTTGTTGGGTGCGGCTGTTGGTTGTTGTTTTTGTGTTGTGCTGTTTGTTGTGTTTGTTTTTTGTGTGTTTGTTTGTGTGTGTGCTGTTGTTTTGTTTGTTTCTGTGTTTTGTTTGCTTTGCTTGTTGCTGCTTTGTGTTTTGGGTTTTTTTTGTGCTGTTGTTTGTTTGTTGTGTGTTGTTTTGTTTGTTGGTTTTTTGGTTTTGTTGTTGGGTGTGTTTTTGTTTTTTTTCTTTGTGTTTTCTGCTGTTGTTTTTTGGCGTGTGTGTTTTTGGGCTGCTGGTTTTTGTTTTTGGGTTTTTGCTTTGTTGTTGTTTTGTTTGGTGTTGCTTTGTTGGCTTTTTGTTTTTTTTCTGGGGTTTTGTTTTGTGTTGTGTGTGTGTTGTTTTGGTTTTTTGTGGTTTTTTGCTGTTGTTTTGTGTTGTGTTTTGTTTTGTGTGGGTTTTTTGTTTGGTGTTTTGTTGTTTTGGCCGCTGTTTGGTTTTGTGGTGGTTTGTGCTGTTTGTGTTTTTTTTTGCGTTGCTGTTGTTTTTTTGTGGTTGTTTTTTTGGGTT
>NC_069442.1:31631925-31651845 GCF_026875155.1 Cherax quadricarinatus
TTTAAGGGGGGGGATAAAAGGGAAGAATAAAATAAAAGTAGTATAAGCGATTCCAAATGGTCTGTGAAGGCTAGAGTAGATAGTTAGCAGAGACAGTTAATTAGGGTGTGATTCTTAACATACCAAAGTAAAGGCATGAGCAAAATAAGAGAGTATATCTAGTTTGTACTATGCAAAGCATCAGTGACAATAAAGTAGAACTAGATTAACAAAGGGTTTTTTTTTACGGAAGATTTGATATCTAAAGAATGGAGGATTTGTTAAGATTTTGAAGAATTTAAATGTCACAGAGGGGGAAATGGAACATAAAGGAAACGAAGCAATGAAGTAGAATATCATTATTGAACTTGAGAAAGGAGCAAGGTTGGTAACGGCATCGAGAAAAGGTTGGAAGGACTAAATGGTGATAAGAGCAATGACTATTGAAGATTGGCAGCATAGCAGATTGGAATCTTTATTCAGGAAACGTTTCGCCACACGATGGCTGAATCAGTCCAATACAAAGAGGAAGGCGTAAAGAGAGGAAAGTTAATGAGGCTGAGTCATCACTCCAAAATGAGAAGTACAATAGGGCCGTAGACGGGTATATACTGTATAGGTGAGGTGAATGTCGGGCGGGGTCATAGGGTACCGATCCACTAGTCGAAGTAGTCTTCGTCAAAGTGAACAAGTTTGAAAATCTTTAAAGATCCATGATGTGCAGTTTCTGACAGTTTGGTGAATGGTTTGAAAAACCCCTAAGGGTTTTAAGATAGCTTATGCAAGCAGGAATCTTGGACGAAGACCTACTTCGACTAGTGGATGGTCCAATCCACGGCTACGCGGGTTCACCTCACCTACTATGAATGTCACCAGACACAGTGGTAAGGTGACATTTGGAGGTCCACATAACGTTCACTATCATTGGTATAATATCAGATTAGTGCATAAAATAAATTTATCGAAATAATGGGCTCAGCGTATGACATTGACCAACTTAATGTGGGTGGTCGGTAATGGTTTACCGTGTTAGTCAGAACTTAAACTGCAAAGCAATTACGGTCCTTGCGTGTTGGGATTGGTTCGTGACGTGTGTATACCTAATTTGTGGTTGCAGGGGTCGAGACCAGCTCTGGCCCGCCTCTTCATGACCTATAGGTCCTCTCTCTTCTCTCCTGGAGCTTAGTTTCATACCTCGTCTTAAAGCTATGTAAGGTTCCTGCCTCCACTACATCACTCGCAGACTGTTCACTTCCTGACCACTCTGGCTGAAGAAATACTTCCTAACATCCCTGTGACTCATCTGAGTCTTCATTTCCAAGAGTGACCCTTGTTTCTGTGTCGCCTCTCTGGAACCTCTTGTCTCTGTCCACTCGTCTATTCCACGCAGTATTTTGTATGTCGTTATCCTGTCTCCCCTAACCGTCCAGTCCTCCAGTGTCGTCAGGCCGATTTCCCTTAACCTTTCTTCGTAGGACATTCCCTTAGCTCTGGAACTAAACCTTGTCGCAAATCTTTGCACTTTCTCTATTTCTTAACGTGCTTGACCGGTGGGGTTCCAAATGGTGCTGCATACTCCAGTATGAACCTGACGTACACAGTTGTACAGTGTCTCTGAAAGATTCCTTACTTAGGTATCGGAAACTTATCTCAGGTTTGCAGGAAGCCATATGCTGCAGCAGTTATCTGGTTGATGTGTGCTTCCGGAGACGTGCTGGTGTTATATTCACGCCAAGATATTTCTCCTTGAGCGAGGTTTGCAGTCGTTGGCCACTAGCCTATACTCTGTCTGCGGTCTTCTTTGTCCTTCTCCGATCTTCATGAACTTTGCATTTGGCGGGTTGAATTCGAGAAGCAGTTGCATGGACCAGGTGTTGAGCCTGTTTCCCGGTCTCTTTGAAGTCCTGCCTAATTCTCATCTGATTTAATTCTCACTCATTAACCTCACATCATCTGCGAACAGGGACTCCTCTGAGTCTATCCCTTCCATCATGTCATTCACATATCTGACGATTGACTCATCGTGGCCACCATCAAGACAGTGTGTCCCCATCGCATGACTATTTCTCCCTTTATATTCTATCTCTGGACTCCTGCAGTTCTGTGGTGGGTATACATCATCAAAAGACTGTGTTAGTAACATTTTGTCCCAGGCACATGTCGATTAGACACTGGCCTGTAGTATATAGCGCGCGCGGGCGCGTTGTGTGGTTTGTGTGTGTTTAGTTAACCATTTGGTTAGGACATGTTTGATTTTTGGACATAGGTGTTGTATTGCTGAGTGTGTGTTATGTTTGTCCTTTGTGGTGTTGTGTGTGTTTATCACCTAGTTTAAAACCTAGTTGAGTGCGGGGGTCAGTCCAGCTCCTGCCCCGCCCCCTTCACTGTCGTAATAGGTCCTCTCCCCCCGGGGGAGCTTTTTCATCTCTGCTTAAAGCTTTATGGTCCTGCCTCCCCTACTTTGCTTCCCAAAAATATTCCCCTTACCTACTCTGTGGCTGAAGAAATACTTCCTAACATCCCTGTGATTTTCTGGCTTCAGCTTCCAACGGCCCCCTTGTACGGGGGTGCCCCAATCTCTGGAACACCCCTGTTTTTTGCCCACCTTGTAAATTTCCTTCAGTATTTTGTATGTCTTTAAATCATGCCCCCCCCTATTCTCCTGTCCCCATGTCGTAAAGGTTGTTTCCCCCTTAAACCCTTTTCCCCCGTGGGGACATCCCCTTTAGCTCGGGGGACAAATCTTTTTAAAAAAACCTTTTTGCATTTTCTCTAGTTTTTTCACGTGTTGGTGGGGTGGGGGTTTCCCAAAAACGGGTCCCCGCATACTCCAATACGGGCCTAAAATAAAACGGTTACGGGGCCCTTTAAATGATTCCTTATTAAGATGTCGGAATGCTGTTCTGGGTTTTTGCTGGGGGCCCCCATATGCTGAAAGCATTTTTTTTTTTGGTTGATGTGCGCTTGGAATGTCCCTGGGGGTTATACCCCCCCCAAGATTTTTTTCCTTGAGTGAGGTTTTTTGTCTCTGCCCCCCTGGACGTCAACTCCGTCTGGGGCCCCTTTTTTCCCCTTTCCCCCAATTTTCATGACTTTGATTGGGGGGAAATTAAAATCCCGGGGAAAATTTGGGCTGGACCAGGTCTGCAGCCTTTTCCAAGACCCCTTTGTTATTTTCTCCCTGCCCTTTCGATCGAGTAAATTTCTTCTCATAAACTTCCCCGTCATCTGAAAACGGGAACCTCAGAGCCCTTTTCCCTTTCCGTCGGTCGTTCACAAATACCGGGAAACAGCCGGGTTTCCTGGACTGCCCCCTGGGGGCCCCCGCTGGTCACAGGGCCCCCCTTTAAACACCTCGCCATTCCCATAAATCGTGCTTTTCCCCTGACAAGTTTTCCCTGATCCTTGTAGTCCCTTCCCCTGTTATCCCTGCTTGGTCCCCCATTTTTTGCCCCAAATTTCTTGTGTGGAACGGTGTCAAAACCCCTTCTTGCAGTCAAGAAAATGCAATCCCCCCACCCTTTTCCCCTTCCTTTCTTACTGCTGCCCCATGCCCATGGGAAACTCCATTTGTTTGGCACAGGTTTTCCCGCCCCTAAAAACCATTTTGGGGTTTGGCTTTTTGATGGGGATATTCCTTTCTAGGTGTTCCCCCCCTTTTTTCCCCTGATAATCTTCTCCATGATTTTTTTTTATATACATGTAAGTGACATGGTCTGTATTTAAATTTGTTCGGGTCTTCCCCTTTTTTAAAAGTTTTGGACTACTTTTTGCTGTCTTCCATCCCTCAGGCAATCTCCTGTTTCGTTTGATGTATTGAATATTGTTTTTGGGGGTACTTTTTGCCCCTCGCTCCCCTCTCAATCCCCATGGGGAGATGTTATCGCCCCATTTTCCTTTGAGGGACTAGTTTACTCAGAAGCCCCTTCACTTCTTCCTCGGTTGTGTGACTGTGTCCAGATTGGTGGTGTGCCCCCCCTTTTCCGTCTTTTGGAGTCCCCTTTTGCCTCCTCTGTGAAAAACTTTTTGGGAAACTTTGTTGGGGTTCTTCACATATTACGGTCATTTTTGTTGTCTCTCCTCCTTCCTTCCCTTTGGGCCTGATTACCGGTCCTTGACGTTGTTTTCCCCCCTGATGTGGCTGTACAAAAGTTTTTGGGGCAGTTTGGCTTTTGTGCTATGGGCATTTTCATAAGTCCCTTTTGGGGCCCCCCTTCTTATCTGTGATTTCGTTTTGGCTCTACGATTTCTCCCTTTTTCTCCCGGGTCCTTTGCCCTTTTATTTTCTTTTCCATTCCCTAGCACACTTGGTTTTTGCCTCCCTGGCACCTTTGGGTAAACCATGGGCTCATCCTTGCTTTTTCATTAATCCTGTTACCTTGGGTACAAACCTCTCCTCAGCCTCCTTGCATTTTGTTGCTACATATTCCATCATCTCATTAACTGGCTTCCCTGCCAGTTCTCTGTCCCACTGAACCCCGTTCAGGTAGTTCCTCATTCCTGTGTAGTCCCCTTTCTTGTAGTTTGGCTTCATTCGTCCTGGCCTTCCTGCTTCTCCCTCCACTTGTAGCTCTACTGTGTATTCTAAGCTTAAAACCACATGGTCACTGGCCCCAAGGGGTCTTTCATATGTGATGTCTCGATATCTGCACTACTCAAGGTGAATACTAAGTCCAGCCTTGCTGGTTCATCCTCTCCTCTCTCTCTTGTAGTGTCCCTTACGTGTTGGCACATGAAGTTTTCCAGTACCACCTCCATCATCTTAGCCCTCATGTATCTTGGCCCCCATGTGGGTCCAAGTTCTCCCAATCGATCTCCTTGTGGTTAAAGTCACCCATGATCAGGAGCTTTGCCCTGCATGCATGAGCTCTTCGGGCCACTCTAGCCAGTGTGTCAACCATCGCTCTATTGCTCTCGTCGTACTCTTGCCTTGGCCCCCTGCTGTTCTGTGGTGGGCTATACATCACTGCTATTACCACCTTGGGACTCCAGAGTGAAGTGTTCCCACTATGTGTGTGTGTGTGTGGTGGGTGTGTGTGTGTGTGTGTGTGTGTGTGTGTGTGTTTTGGGTGTTGTGTGTGTGTGTTGTGTGGTGTGTTGTGTGTGTTGTGTTGTCAGTAGTTGCTGATCCCTTATATGTTTTTATATAGATTAGCTGAGTTCATAGTACCATCCATGTGTTTATATAGAAGATCCCTTAGGCCCTGTGACTGTATGACATCATGGGTACAGCTTGAGTCAGGGTGAGATGCGCTGCCCTCGTTCTCACTCGACGGATAGACATAGAAGCGGGCAGAACACGGCAGGCCTGGGGCTCCCATCTCCCATTACCACAGTCTGACAATATATATATCGTTACCACCCAACAAGCGAGTTTACCTTACCCATCATTCTCCTACCGAACCCACACGACAGTGTGTGTGTGTGTGTGTGTGTGTGTGTGGTGTGTTTTGGTGTGTGTGTGTGTTATTTTTACCATTTTGTTCCCGTTTTGTCCTAGGCACATGTCGATTAGACACTAGGCTGTTGTATGTGTGGTGTGTGTGTGTGTGGGGGTGTACTCACCTAATTGTGGTTGCAGGGTCGAGACCCAGCTCCTGGCCCCGCTCTTCAGTGATCACTACTAGGTTCTCTCTCTGTTTCCGGAGCTTTTTCATCCCTCGTCTTAAGCTATGTATGGTTCCTGCCTCACTAATCACTTGCTAGTCTATTTTTATTTCCCTGACGACTCTGTGACTGAAGAAAATACTTCCTAACATCACTGTGACTCGTCTGAGTCTTTAGTTTCCAATTATGATTCCTTGGGTTTTTTTGTCCCCTCTCTGGGGAACATCCTGTCTCTGTCCATTTTGTCTATTCCATGCAGTATTTTGTATATTGTTATCATGTCTTTTCCCCCGATCCTCCAGTCCTCCAGTGTCGTCAGTCCGATTTCCCCCAATCTTTCTTCGTAGGACATTCCCCTGAGCTCCGGTACTAGCCTTGTTGCAAACCTTTGTACTTTCTCTAATTTTTTGATGTGCTTGACCAGGGTGGGGTTCCAAATTGGTGCTGCATACTCCAGTATGGGCCTGACGTAAAACGGTGTACAGTGTCTTGAACGATTCCCTTACTAAGGTTTCGGAATGCTATGCTCAGGTTTGCCAGGTGCCATATGCTGCAGCAGTTATCTGTTTGATGTGTGCCTCCAGAGACGTGCTCGGTGTTATGGCCACCCCAAGATCTTTCTCCCTGAGTGAGGTTTACAGTCTTTGGCCACCTAGCCTATACTCTGTCTGCGGTCTTCTTTGTCCTTCCTCAATCTCATGAATTTGTATTTGGCGGGGTTGAATTCGAGAAGCTAGTTGCGGGGACACGTGTTCACCCTGTCCAGGTCTCTTGTAGTCCTGCCTACCCTCATCTGATTTAATTCTCCTCATTAACTTCATATCATCTGGAACAGGGACAATTCTGAGTCTACCCCTTTCCCATATGTCATTCACATATACCAAAAATAGCACTGGTCCTAGGACTGATCCTTGTGGGAGTCCGCTCATAACAGGCGCCCACTGATACCTCATTATGTACCATGACTCGTTGTCTCCCTGTCCTGTTTATTGGGCTGATCCTCCAGCTTCTGCACTAATCTCATATGAGGAACTGTGTCAAAGGCCTTCCTGCAGTCCAGGAAAATGCAATAAACCACCCCTCTCTCTGGTGTCTTCTCTGTTACCTTGTCATAAAATCCCAGAAGGTTTGTAACACAGGATTTGTCTTCGGTGAATCCATGCTGGTTGTTGTTTATAATCTTGTACCGTTCCAGGTGCTCCACCACTCTCCTCCTGATAATCTTCTCTTTGACTTTGTATACTATACACGTCAGTGACACTGGTCTGTAGTTTAGTGCCTCGTTTCTTTTCTCCTTTCTTAAAAATGGGGGGGCTACATTTTCCGTCTTCCATACCCCAGGTAGTTGCCCAGTTTCAATATTGAAGATTGTGGTTAGTGGCATGCACAGCATGTCTGCTCCTTCTCTAAGGGCCCATGGGGAGATGTCCGGTCCCATCGCCTTTGAGTTATCAAGGTCACTTAGCAGCTTCTGCACCTCCTCCTCCGTTGTATGTCATCCAACACTTGTTGGGATATTCCTGTTGGTGTTCCCTCTGTGCTGTCTTCCCAGAGTCCTTCCTGTCTTTACTGTAAATAGTTCCTTAAATCTTATGTTGAGCTCCTCATGTACCTCATGATCGTTTCTTGTGAGTTCCCCCTTCCTTCCCGAGCCTGATCACCTGGTCTCTTACTATCTCTTCCTCCTGATGTAGCTATACAGCAGTTTCAGGTCAGATTTGAGTTTTCTATGCTATGTTGTTTTCGTACTGTCACTGGGCCTCCCTCCTTACTGTGCATACTCATTTCTGGCTCTTCGACTATCTTTTTATTTCCTGTGTTCTTTGCCTACTATACTTTTCATTTTATAGTGCACTTAGTTTTTGCCTACCTACACCTTCAGGTAACCAGGGGCTCATTCTGATCTTCCCATTATTTCTGTTGCCCTTGGGAAATAAAGCTTTCCTCTGCCTCCTTGCATTTTGTTGTTACGTATCCCATCATTTCGTTTACTGACTTTCCTACCAGTTCTGTCTCACTTAACCTCCTGCAGGAAGCTCCTCAAACCTGCATAGTGCCCCCTTTTATAGTCTAGCTTTTCCCATTCAACTCCTGTTACCCTCTCCACTTGTAACTCTACTTTGTATTCAAAGCACAGAGTCACATGATCACTAGCTCCTAGGGGCCTCTCATATGTGCTGTCCTCAATGTCTGAACTGCTTAGGGTGAACACAAGGTCCAGTCTTGCTGGTTTATCCTTCCCTCTTTCTCTGGTAGTGTCCTTAACATGTTGATGCATGAGGTTTTCCAGTACCACATTCATCATCTTGCCTCTCCATGTTTTGGGACCCCCATTTGGCTCCAGGTTTTCCCAATTCATCTCCCTGTGGTTGAAATCGCCCATAACCAGTAAGCTCTTCTTGCCACCTCAGCCAGTGTGTCCACCACTGCTCTGTTTCTCTAATTATATTCCTCTCTTGGCCTCCTGCAGTTCTGTGGTGGATTATACATCACTGCAATAACTACCTTATGTTCCCCAGACTGAAATGCACCTACTATGTAGTCCCTTTCTCCAATCTCGTCCATGCCTCCCATTTCCTCAAATTTCCATCATTTTTTTATGAGCAGTATAACCCCTCCTCCCCCTCTGCTCCTTCTATCTTTTCTCAGGATCTAATATCCTTGTGGGAAGATTGCATCTGTTACTGTCTCAGTGAGTTTCGTTTCTGTGACTGCTATGATGTCTGGGGACTTCTCATTGATTCTTTCGTGCCACTCCTCACATTTATTCGTTATTCTATCCGCGTTCGTGTACGAAACCTTCAACTTTTCTAAAATTGTGGTCCTGGGAGAATATTGGGGTTGGGAGAGCAGGAGCCCTGGCAGGGGCCTATGGGGGGCTGCAGTGGGGGTGGGGGCAGAGTTCCCATACGGGGTTGCTCTAGGGGTGGGGTTTGTGGTGTGGGGGTGGGAACAGAGGGATCAGTGGGTGACTGTTGGTTTAGATTGCTCAGTTGCCTAGGAGTTGCCATGGTTAGTCCTGTTGCGGGTGTTTTTGGGGGTGTGTTTGCCTTTCCACCTGTGTCTGGGTTATGCTGATCTTCTTTGTCATTTTCTCCCATTCCTCCTTTCATTTTTGTACTCTCTCTTTCAGTATCATCCTTTCCTCTTGTGTTCTGTCTCGATCGAGGTACACACTCTGAAACTCCAGTTTGTCTCTCAGTTGTTCTTTCTCCTGTAGGATCATGGTTCGAGTTGACACTGCCTTGATAATTACCTTGAGAGGCCGTTTCCTTTCCCTTGTGGACCACCCAATTCTCTGAAAATTTGTCACCTGGTTCATGTCGCCCTCACCTACTGCCTTCATGATACCTTCAATCACTTTTTTCTCCTCCTGTTTTCTTTTATCATAGGTTTCCCCTTCGGCTTCCCAGAGCCCATAGACAAAACTGACCTCTCCGTTTCTTCTTCCCACTGCGTCTTCCACTGCATCCTCTGAAGCGTTTTAGTTCCTTCCCTTGGAGCATTCCTTCCTTCAATCCCTTCCCTAGCTGAGGCTCCTATGCTCATTGGTCTGTCTTTCCTGCTCAGCAGTTCCTTGCCCCTGCAGGTATCTGTTAGAGTCTCTGCTTATATCATAGCTCCTTCAATGTCTTCAGACCTCTCCTTTGTGCTCCTTGTCTTTGCCTTGGCCCCATGTGAGTCTGACAGGACCTTTGCATACAGTATAGCTTCCTTGCTCCCTCCAGTGACCTTGTCTATGCTGATGTAGAAGTTCCTGATGTTATGTCTGTACTGTCATTTTTCTCTTTAGGCTGCTTCAGGTTTCTCAGTTCCTCTTCTAAGCACTGTATCTTAGCTTCTGCTACTATGGCTTGTTGCTCCCACTTCCTGCTCTCTGCAGCTATCCTCTCCTCCATCCTCCTTCCAAGCTCTTTGAGCTTCCTTCCCCATTCTACCTCCCTTTTTTAGAGCTCTGCCTCCCAATCCTCCCTCCCAGATTCGTCTGCCAGACCCTCAGGCTCCCAGACCCTCGGGTCTGGGGCTTGCTCTTGGTTGACCCGTGTATGTGTGTGTATGTGTGTATGTGTGTGTGTGTATGTGTGTGTGTGTTTGTGTGTATATATGTGTGTGTGTGTACCCACCTAGTTGTGGTTGCAGGATTCGATTCACAGTTCCTGGCCCTGCCTCTTCACAAGCCACTACTAGGTCACTCTTCCTGCTCTGAACTGTAGCATACCAATTCTTAAAGCTATGTATGTGTGTGTGTTAGCTACCATTTTGCCCTAGGCACATGTCGATTAGACACTAGGCTTGTTGTATATGCGTGCATGCGCGTGTGTACTCAGTTGTGGTTGCGGGGGTCGAGTCACAGCTCCTGGCCTTGCCTCTTCAACTGGCAGCTGCAATGTCACTCTTCCTGCTCCGTGACCTTTATCATACCTCTTCTTAAAGCTATGTATGGATCCTGCCTCTACTACATCACTACCAAGGCTATTCCACTTCCTGACAACTCTGTGACTGAAGAAATACTTCCTAACATCCCTGTTGTTCATCTGAGTCTTCAGCTTCAAACTGTGACCCCTTGTTGTGTTCCATCTATGGAACATCCTGTCTTTTTCACCTTGTCTATACCTCTGCATTTTATGTCGCTATCATATTCCCCCCTAACTCCAGTGTCGTCAGGTCGATTTCCCTTAATCTCTCCTCTTAGAACATACCTCTTAGCTCCGGGACTAGTCTTGTTGCAAACCTTTGCACTTTCTGTAGTTTCCTTATATGCTTGGCTAGGTGAGGGTTCCAAACTGGCGCTGCATATTCCAATATGAGTCTAACTTACACAGTGTACAGGGTCCTGAAGGACTCCTTATTTAGATGTCAGAATGCTGTTCTTAGGTTTGCCAGGCACCTGTATGCCGCAGCAATTATTTGGTTGATGTGCGCCTCGGGAGATGTTCCCGGTGTTATACTCACACCAGATCCTTTCCCTTGAGTGAGGTTTCTAGGTTCTGGCCCCCTAGACTGTACTCTGTCTGTAGTCTTCTTTGCCCTTCCCCAATCTTCATGACTTTGCACTTGGTGGGGTTGAACTCCAGGAGCCAGTTTCTGGTCCAGTCCTGCAGTCTGTCCAGATCCCTCTGTAGTTCTGCCTGGTCTTCGTCCGATTGAATTCTTCTCATCAGCTTCTCATCATCTGCAACAGATCATTTGGAGCTACCCAACATCGTCACAAATACCAGAAACAGTACAGGTCCCAGGACTGATCCCTGTGGCACCCCGCTCGTTACCGGCGCCCACTTTGATACCTCGCCACGTACCATGACTCGCTGGTGTGTGGGTGTGGGTGTGCGGCATGAGAGCGCCACCCATTCCTGTTGTTTAGTGCAGTAAACACCGGACTGCTGAGCTGATTAGTTGTGTCTTTCGTCCTGCACTGTTTTACTGGTGTGCTGGAAGCTGATTAGGTTTTCTACTATAAACTGTAATATAAAAGGAAGCTGGGAGGAATATTAGAATAGGGTCAAATATTTCTGGTCAGTTGTTATGCTGCTGTGTGTTGTGTTGTGCTGCTGTGCTGTGCTGCTGTGTGTTGTGTTGTGCTGTGCTGCTGTGTGTTGTATTGTGCTGCTGTGCTGTGTTGTGTGTGTTGTGCTGTGCTGCTGTGTGTTGTATGTGTGCTGCGTGTTGTGCTGTGCTGTGCTGCTGTGTTGTGTTGTGCTGCTGTGCTGTGCTGTTGTGTGTTATGTTGTGCTGCTGTGCTGTGCTGCTTGTGTTGTGATGTGCTGCTTGCTGTGCTGCTGTGTGTTGTGTGTGCTGCTGTGCTGGCTGCTGTGTGTTGTGTTGTGTGCTGTGCTGTGCTGCTGTGTGTTGTGTGTGCTGTATGTGTGTTGTTTGTGCTGCTGGTTGTTTGTGCTGTGCTGCTGTGTGTGTATTGTGCTGTACTGCTGTGTTGTATTGTGCTGCTGTGCTGTGCTGTTGTGTTATGTTGTGCTGTCTGTGCTGTGCTGCTGTGTTGTGTTGTGCTGCTGTGCTGTGCTTGTGTTGTTTTGCTGCTGTGTGCTGTGCTGCTGGTGTTGCTGGTTGTGCTGTGCTGTGCTGTGTGTTGTGTTGTGCTGCTGCGTGTTGTGCTGTGCTGCTGTGTGTTGTCTGCTGTGTGTGTGCTGCTGTGCTGTGCTGTTCTGCTGTGTTGTGTTGTCTGTGCTGCTGTGTGTTTGTTGTGCTGCTGCGAGTTGTGCTGTGCTGTGCTGCTGTGTTGTGTTGTGCTGCTGTGTTGTCTGTGCTGTGTGTGTTGTGTGTGTGTTGTGTTGTAGCTGTGCTGCTGTGTGTTGTGTTGTTCTGTGCTGCTGTGTGTTGTGTTGTGCTGCTGGTGTTGTGCGTGCTGTGCTGTGTTGTTTGTGCTGCTGTGCTGTGCTGTTGTGTGTTGTGTTGTGCTGTACTGCGTGTTGATTGTGCTCCTGTGCTGTTCTGTGTTGCTGTGTGTTGTGTTGTGCTGTGCTGCTGTGCTGTGTGTTGTGTGTGTGTGTGTGTGTGTGCTGTGTGTGCTGCTGTGTGTTGTTTGTGTTGTGCTGCTGCGTGTTGCTGTGCTGTTGTGTGTTGTGTTGTGCTGTGCTGCTGTGTTGTTGTGTGCTGCTGTGTTGTGTTGTGCTGCTGCGTGTTGTGCTGTGCTGCTGTGTTGTGTTGTGCTGCTGTGTGTTTACTGTGTGCTGTGTGTGTTGTGTTGTGTTGTGTGCTGCTGCTGCTGTGTGTTGTGTTGTGCTGTGTGCTGTGTGTGTGTTGTGCTGCTGCGTGTTGTTGCTGTGCTGTGTGCTGCTTGTGTTGTGTTGTGCTGCTGTGCTGTCTGCTTTGTTGTGTTGTGTTGTGCTGCTGCTGTGTTGTGTTTGTGCTGCTGTGTGTGTGTGTGCTGCGTGTGTGCTGTGTGTTGTGTTGTGTTGTGTGTTGCTGCTGTGTGTTGTTGTATTGTGCTGCTGTGTGTTGTGTTGTGCTGTTGTGCTGTGCTGCTGTTTTTGTGCTGCTGTGTTTGTTTGTGCTGCTGTGTTGTGCTGCTGTGTGTTTGCTGCTGCCGGTGTGTTGTGCTGCTACGTTGTGTGTGTTGTGTGCTGCTGTGTTGTGCTGCTGCGGTTTGTTGCTGCTGTGTTTGTGTTGTGTGTGCTGCTGTGCTGTGCTTGCTGTGTTGTGCTGCTTGTGTTGTGCTGTGTGTGTGTGTTGTGCTGTGCTGCGTGTGTGTGTGCCGCTGTGTTGTGCTGTGTGTGTGCTGCTTGTTTGTGTGCTGTGCTGTGCTGCTGTGTTGTGCTGCTCTGTGTGTTGTGTGTGCTGCTGTGTGTTGTGTTGTGCTGCTTTGGTGTTGTGCTGTGCTGCTGTGTTGTGTGCTGTGCTGTGCTGCTGTGCGTTTGTTGTTGCTGTGTGTTGTGCTGCTGTGGTTGTTGTGCTGTGTGCTGCTGTGTGTTGTGTTGTGCTGTGCTTGCTGTGTGTGTTGTGCTGTTGGTGCTGGTGCTGCTGTGGTTGTGTGTGCTTGCTGTTGTTGTGCTGCTGTGTGTGTGTTGTGTTTGCTGCTGTGTTGTGTGCTTGTGTTGTGCTTGCTGTGTGTGTGCTGTGTTGTGCTGCTGTGTGTGTGCTTGTGCTTGTGTTGTGTTGTGTGCTGTGTGCTGTGTGTTTGTTTGCTGTCTGCTGTGTTGTGTGCTGTGCTGTGCTGCTGTGTTGTGCTGCTGTGTGTGCTGCTGTGTTTGTGTGTGTGCTTGGCTGTGTTGTGTTGCTGGTTTGCTGTGCTGCTGTGTTGTGTGCTGTGTTGCTGTGCTGTGTGGTGCTGTGTTGTGCTGCTGTTGTGCTGCTGTGTTTGTGCTGTGCTGCTGTGTTTGTGTCTGTGTTGTGCTGCTGTGTTGTGCTGCTGTGTTGTGTGCTGTGTGCTGTGTGTTTGTGCTGTGTTGTGCTGCTGTGCTGTCTGTGTTGTGTCTGTGTTCTGTGGCTGTGTTGTGCTGCTGTGTTGTGCTGCTGTGTTGTGTGTTGTGCTGCTGTGTGTTGTGTTGCGTTTGTGCTTGTGCTGCTGTGTGTGTGTGCTGCTGTTGTTGTGCTGCTGTGTTGTGCTGCTGTGTTGTGCTGCTGTGCTGCTGTGTTGTGTGTGTGGTTGTGTCTGCTGTTGTGCTGCTGTGTGTGCTGCTGTGTTGTGCTGCTGGTGTGTTGTTGTGCTGTGTGCTGTGCTGCGTTGTGTGTTGTGTGCGTGTTGTGCTGCTGTGCTGTGTGCTGTTTGTATTGTGTGTTGACTGCTGTGTTGTGCTGCTGGCTGTGTTGTGCTTGCTGTGTTGTGCTGCTGTGTTGTGCTGTGTCTGTGCTGCTGTGTTGTGCTGCTGTGTTGTGTTGTGTTGCTGGTGCTGTGTGTGCTGTGTTTGTGCTGCTTGTGTGTCTGTGTTGTGCTGCTGTGTTGTGGCTGTGCTGTGCTGTGTGTTGTGTGCTGTGTTGTCTGTTGTGCTGCTGCTGTGTTGTGCTGCTGTGCTGTGCTGTGTGTGTTGTGATGCTGTGTGTTGCTGTCGTGCTGTGTGTTGTGCTGTCTGTGTTGTGCTGCTGTGTTGGCTGCTGTGTGTCTGTGCTGCTGTGTTGTGCTGCTGTGTTGTGTGCTGTGTTGTGCTGCTGTGTTGTGCTGCTGTGTTGTGGTGCTGTGTTGCTGCTGTGCTGTGCTGCTGTGTGTGTGTTGTGTGCTGTTTGTGCTGCTGTGTTTGTTGTTGCTGCTGTGTTGTGTGCTGTGTTGTGATGCTGTGTTGTGTGCTGCTGTGTTGTGCTGCTGTGTTGTGCTGCTGTGCTGTGCTGCTGTGTTGTGATGTGTTGTGTGCTTGTGTGTCTGTGTTGTGTGCTGTGTTGTGCTGCTGTGTTGTGCTGCTGTGTTGTGCTGCTGTGTTGTGCTGCTGTGTTGTGATGCTGTGTTGTGCTGCTGTGCTGTGCTGCTGTGTTGTGCTGCTGTGTTGTGCTGCTGTGCTGTGCTGCTGTGTTGTGTGCTGCTGTGTTGTTGTTGTGCTGCTGTGTTGTGCTGCTGTGTTGTGCTGCTGTGTTGTGATGCTGTGTTGTGCTGCTGTGTGTGCTGCTGTGTTGTGTGCTGTGTGTGCTGTGTGCTTGCTGTGCTGTGCTGCTGTTTGTGCTGCTGTGTGTGCTGCTGTGTTGTGACTGCTGTTTGTGTTGTGTGCTGTGTGTGCTGCTGTGCTGTGTGACTGCTGTGTGTTGTGTGCTGTGTTGTGCTGCTGTGCTGTGCTGCTGTGTTGTGCTGCTGTGTTGTGCTGCTGTGTTGTGATGCTGTGTGTTGCTGCTGTGCTGTGCTGCTGTGTTGTGCTGCTGTGTTGTGCTGCTGTGCTGTGCTGCTGTGTTGTGATACTGTGTGTTTGTGCTGCTGTGTTGTGATACTGTGTGTGCTTGTGCTGCTGTGTGTTGTGATACTGTGTGTTGTGCTGCTGTGTTGTGATACTGTGTGTTGTGCTGCTTGTGTGTGTGCTGCTGTGTTGTGATACTGTGTGTTGTGCTGCTGTGTGTGCTGCTGTGTTGTGATCTGTGTGTTGTGCTGCTGTGTTGTGATACTGTGTTGTGCTGCTGTGTTGTGCTGCTGTGTGTGTGATACTGTTGTTGTGCTGGCTGTGTTGTGCTGCTGTGTTGTGCTGCTGTGTTGTGCTGCTGTGTTGTGCTGCTGTGCTGTGCTGCTGTGTTGTGATACTGTGTGTTGTGCTGCTGTGTTGTGCTGCTGTGCTGTGCTGCTGTGTGTGATGCTGTGTGTTATGCTGCTGTGTTGTGCTGCTGTGCTGTGCTGCTGTGTTGTGATGCTGTGTGTTGTGCTGGTTTATGTTGTTTATGAAACTGATGGTGTTTTATTATTGCGTGTGTATTATCTTTTGTTTTTCATAGCTTTATTAATGCCAAACTCGGCATATAATAAATATATTTCGTTATATTGTCCACAGATATAAATATATGGCCATGGCAGGAATGAATGTTAAGCGCAAGTATTCAGAGGACTACACTAAATTCACCTGCACCTGACAAGAAAAAGATGCCATGGAATTACCACAGTGTGTTATTTGTTTCAAAGTTTTGGGTAATGATTCACTGACTCATTCATCTCGAGAAATGCCACCTCAATTTGTTGCAAAAGGATAAAGATTATTTCGAGCGGCAGTTATTACTTCTCAAGCGGCAGCGCCTTGAGGAGACAAGTACATTCTATGAAAAAAGCACCAATGCAGTGTGAGCTTCCTACATTGTCACATGCAAAGTCGTATAGGCCAAGAAGCCTCATACGACTGTAGAGAAACTTATGCTACCCTGTGCAACAGAAATGATGAGGCTTGTTGTCGACGAGGACGCAGCATGGAAGCTGAATGATGTATCAGTTTCTAATGACACAGTGTCGAGACGGATAAATGAGATCTCACAAAACATCAGTGAACAAGTTGTGGATGAAATAAAGAATCTCCAGTTTCCCATACAGTTGGATGAATCAACTAATGTCTCACTGTCTTCTCAGCTATTAGTATTTGCACTATACATGGATAAAGGAGACTTCAAAGACGAGTTTCTCTTTTGTAAGATTCTTGATACCACCACAAGGGCTCAGGATGTGTTAGAAATTATTAACAATTTCTTTGAAGTAAATGGTCTGGATTGGGTAAATTTGGTGGATGTTGCCACTGACGGTGCACCTGCGATGCTAGGCTCATGATCAGGCTTTCAAGCGTTGGAGAAACAGCATGATCCATTGATAACCGGAGTTCAGTTTCATTCAGAGAGGCACTGGCATCAAAAATACTACCTGATCACCTGAGCACTTTTTTACAAGGATTGGTGAAGGTGGTTGTTACATCAAATCGTCAGCGGTGAACACCAGACTGTTCAGAAAATTATGCTAGGACATGGGTTCCGACTTTGAGGTGTTCCTGTTGTACACTTCTGTACGGTGGTTGTCACCAGGGAATGTAGTCAACAGAATTTTTGAACTGAGAGAAGAATTTATTCTATTTCTCCAGTCTCAGGGGAAAGAAGGTTTTACAAATATGCTAGACCTGTCATAATTAGAACTAGCATACCTTGTCAATATTTTTGGTATCCTGAACAAACTGAATCTTCAGCTGCAAGGGAAAGGAGCAAATCTGTTCTCTCACCAAGGAATCATCAAGGCTCTTCTCGAGAAATTAGAACTCTGGATTGGAAGAGTCGAAAGTAAAGATTTAGTTCAATTTCCGTGTGTGGATGCCATGCTAGGGAAAATGAAAGCCATTCAGGTGCATATTCTCGAGCATTTACAAAAGCTGCGGGATGAATTTCAGCGATACTTTCCGGAGGTGAACATGACAAGGGATGGGTTTTCTTTCATCTGGAATCCATTCGTAACAGATGTTCATGGTGTTCCAGAGACTATACAGGAGTTCTTGAACCTGAAAAAATGATCTGGCAACCAAAGATGTGTACCAGCGGTCTACCATGGAAAGATTTTGGGCCAGTATGATTGTTACCAAAATCTGTCAACATATGCAGTCAGATTTACTTTTGCCATTTGCATCAACTTATACATGTGTGAGAGTGGATTTTCATGTTTGTTGCACATTAAGTCCAAGCAGAGGAATCGGCTTGCAGTTGAAAGCGATATTCGTTGTGCATTATCAAGTACTACTCCTAACATTATCAAGTACCACTCCTAACATTGAAAAGCTTGTCAGTGAAAAGAGAATCCAAAAGTCTAGTTACAAGGAAAAGTGAAATAATCATATTTCAAAGAAAAATGTTGGCTGTATACTTCATAATTTCAAAATTATGTTCATTAAAAAGAAATTTCTCAGCAAAATGTTAGATATGTATTCATTTATTTCCAGAAAATTATGTTTGTGTGAAATATGTTTCACACCAAAATGTTAGATATCTATTATTTTATATAACTTCTCGAATTTCTGTTTATAAGAAATATATTCTAGATCAAATTGTCTGTTGTCTTTGTTTTGCCTTTATATATCATTACTCAAAAAATTAAATGGTCCACGATTTTTTAGAATTGGGTTGGTGGTCCATGGGCTGAAACTGGTTGAGAACCACTACTCTACTCTATTTGTTAATAGCTAAACCGAGGCAAAATAAAATCGAAGTTTTGTAGTACTCGTCAACTAATGGTCTCCACTCGTGTGACAGTTGATATAATTTGTCAAAATATTTTTATCTGAAGATAATTTTCTGGTGCTCTACGAGGTGGTCAGTAGTGCTCATTGAAGAAGATTATAGGGGAGGGGGTTTCACGTTAGTACAGGGATCTTGATCCAGGGAATTGAAGTTGCCCTCCCCTATCTTGGATTAAACCTGACTGCCTCAGATTCCCTGGGTGCGGTACAATCCCTGCAGGTTTAGCGCTTTCCCAGGAATATAATATTAATATTAACGTTCAGCAGCAGTAGATTTGGAGTCCGATAGATACAGTTATAATAAAAAGTTTTCCTTATGGCACTAAAGCTAACTTATGACACAGAGCTTGACTCTATAATTATTACTAATTCTACGTCATGACTGAAGGCTCTTGACTCAAATAATGACTCAAACATGCTCACCTGAGAAGCAGGACTATACTAAAAAAATCCGGGGAGCTTTCTCGGATGCTCAGAAAACAGAAAAGCGCTATTAGCCTAGCAGTGCTCTGGAAGCAAAGCAGTGGGAGAAAGGATAGTAAATTGTGGTATTTAGTAAACTACGATAAAAACAATGTTTTTATCATATTTTCTATATGATATTTGACTTTTTTAAATTAAATCTGTAAAGTTTATTAAAATCTATAAGTCTGGGTACTTTTTACTTAAAATTAATAACGTTTTAACATGAAGACAATGAAGACAACGACACAAGTTGCAGGAAAAACTTTTATGGGACAACATTACGCTGTGTATAGTTATCATGTCTTGACAGGATGTGACACTGTCCTAATGAAGGTTTGTTTGTCAACATGTGTCTTCATTCTTGTCAGCAGTACCACATTTCACTCATCATACCCACCGCAGGTGAGATCACAGAAGGTGCAATTTTGAAAACGGAATGGCACGGTATGTAAATACAATCAAGGTTAGGTAAATGACACTTAGACCCAATGGATACCTTAATTAAACACAATATATTCTGAGAGAAAGTAAGCTTTATAAAGTTAGCAGAGAATACGTGAGAAATATATTCATACAGGTACGGAAGAGAGAGAGAGGAAGGTGTGGTTCATGGGAGTATCTTAGGTGTTAGGGAGAACTAACATCATGAGGCTACCCTGATTTTGTGTTAAGTGTTAGAAATGCTGATAGGTTCGAATTATGAACTAATTTCTTTCTGTCTTGTTCTTTGATCACTAGTCTAGCATTTGTTCATTTAATAAGGTGATTGTTTTGATGCATGACACATGCGTTGTTTCTCTTGTGTTGTGCATAAATTCTGATGCTCTTTGGTTCGTATGACAAACGTTGAGTTAAGTTTTCTCGTATAACGCTAGTCACATCCAGCGCAAGGAATGATGTGTACATCTGCTTTTATTTCTGCATCACAGGGTACATGTTTGACTCTAGTAAGGTCCTTGATGGCAATGGAAGTTATAAATGAAATGTTATTGTTACCTTTCGACAGCGTTTGGTGGAAACTAAATGTGAGAAAAAATAATGTACCCGTCACTTGCTGTCTCTGTTTCAAGTATAGCCATAATTTCAAGAACTCTTTTCCTACAGTCATGTGTGAAGCAAGACAGGCAGTGGAGCTGGGTGATAATTTAATAACATCACATTCTTCTTCCAGAAACCCCTGACTACATGCATCCTCTCTGTTCTGAGAAAGCAATATATCAGCGCCTATCTCTTGGTTCTAACGTCGGCAGCGGCATGGATAAGTTGTGCAGATAATTAAGTTGATTTAGAAGCAGTTACACAAGTTTAGGTGATTTCAATTATCATATACGTATAGCAAGGTATGTGTAAATCACCTAGGATAACCCAAAAAGTCAGATAAAGTGATCTATTTACATTGAGATAATTGGTAGGTGTCCGGTAAACCTTGATCTGCAGAGCAGAACATTTGTGTGTGTACTCGCCTAGTTGTACTCACCTAGCTGAAGTTGCAGGGGTCGAGTCCTAGCCTGGCCCCGCCTCTTCACTGGTCGCTACTAGGTCACTCTCCCTGAACCGTGAGCTTTATCTGCTTAAAACTATGTATGGATCCTGCCTCCAATACATCGCTTCCCAAACTATTCCACTTCCTGACTACTCTGTGGCTGAAGAAATACTTCCTAACATCCCTGTGATTCATCTGTGTCTTCAACTTCCAACTGTGTCCCCTTGTTGCTGTGTCCATCTCTGGAACATCCTGTCTTTGTCCACCTTTCAATTC
>NC_069442.1:31652345-31784845 GCF_026875155.1 Cherax quadricarinatus
GGGGGCGCTAAACCCACAGGGGAATAATTTTAAACGAAAGCTCAACCAAAAAGAATGGTGGCGAGCTCTTTAAACTAAAAATGAACAAACTTGGCTAACAGCCAGGGACCCGAGTTTGATCCGGGGCGAATGAAGATTGGGATGTCCTCCTTACACTTTTGTCGCAAAAAAAAATAAGGGGTCACAATACCGTGATGAACAATACACAAATAACCCGCATTTAGGAGACTGAAACTTAAGACAAACGTTTTGGTCCGACTTGGACCATTAACAAATCACACAGAAGCGAGAAGGGAAGGAGGCGAGAATACATACGAGGGGGGACGAGTTATTTGTGTATTGTTACCCTCTGTTCCCTAGCAGTACGTAGGTACCTGAGTGTTAGCTGACTGTTATGGTCGAATCCTGGGGACGAGGACCCCTCCCTCCCCCAAGAAAAAAGGCGAAGACAAAAAGCTAACTGATGACTTTTTGGGGTAAATCCTGGTTATTAATCTGAATAAAATTAAATGAAAACGACGAAATTAAACTCAGCGAAGCTGATCTTCCCTCAAACAAGTCGTGAAAACGTTACCCTTTTGGAATGACAAAATATAAAAAAAACGATCAATAAATATCTAGGAACAACTCTAAACTACCAGACTCGCCCTTCATGATCGAAGCCTCCAAACAGCGTATTCCCAACAGTGCTAACGAAATATTCAAGCTTTTATTGGACGTTTCCTAAGGTTTTGAGGAGGCAGATCAGGGTAATAAATATAATATTGTGTATATGGACTTCAGTAAAGCTTTTGAGAGTCCCACATCACAGACTATTGAGGAAAATTAAGGCACAGGGAATAGGAGGAGAATTTTTTTCCGGGATAAAAGGCATGGTTGACAAATAGGAAAGAAAGTTTTACTTAAATGGGGAGAAATCAGAGTGGGGAAGCGTCATGAGTGGTTTTCCCCACATGGGTCAGTGTTGGGCCCCTTGTTGTTCACAATGTACATCAACGACATAGATGAGGGAATAAATAGCGATATAAACAAGTTTTGCCGATGACACCAAATAGGACGACGAAATCATCTGACGAGGACATTAAAGCACCCAGGAAGACTTAAAAAGACTGATGCAGTGGTCGGAGAATGGCACATGCAGTTTAATATAGAAAATTTCAAAGTTCTATTTAACACTGGCAGAAAATAACCATGCCACATACAAAACAAATAATGCGGATCTTAATACTATTACTGTTTGCAAAAAGGATTGGGAGTTCTGGTTAGCAGTGATCTAAAACCAAGACAAAAAGTGCAAAGTGTTCGCAAAAAAAGCGAATAAAATCCTTGGCTTCTTATCAAGAAGCATAAAATAATAAGAGTCCTCAGGGTTGTTTCTTCAACCTATATATCCTTGTTAGGTCTCATTTTGATTATGCTGCACAGTTTTTGGTCACCGTATTACCGAATGGATATAAATGCTCTGGAAAACGTACAAAGGGGGATGACAAAGTTGACCCCCAAAGTATAAAAAATTTTTCCTTGAGGACAGACTGACTAAATCGCACTTCAAAAAGACGTAGAATTTGGGGATGGGGGGGGGGAATGATAGGTGGATAAATAGAAAAAAAGGAATAAAAAAAGGGGGATGTAAATAGTGGCTAAAAAATACTAGCCAGACAGGACTTTGCACTTTTTTAAAGTCAAAAATCAGATCTGGGTATAGGAAAGGCACTGGTTTGGTAATAGATTTGTGGATGGGGGAAAAAACCCCGAGTACCGTCAAGAAGCAAAAACGTTGGTGTTTTTAAAAAATGGTTAGATAAATACTGAGGGGGGGGAGTTGGACCTGACAGCTTGTGCTACTAGGTCAGATGCCGTGTCCCCCCTTAAGTGAATGTGATCTGACCTGACGGTTGGGGCATTGGCGGGGGTTGGTGGGCAAACTTGAACCGCCCGCGGGCCAGTAGCCTGCTGCGTCCTTCTTCTTTTTTATGTTTATTAGAAGCGTTTTTCTCCAACCAGTGACTTTTTTTTTTCAAAAAACAAAAATTAGTTTTGTCATGATACCATTAATTAATGATACTGAGCTTTCTCCCCGGGGATTGGGGGCTTTAATGCAATCATGTGGGGATGACATTAATCATTAAATTCCAAATACCACATTTTTTGTTTAAAAAGGTTTTTGGGACTAAATTCTATAACAAAATTAAAGATTAAATTTTGGGTTTTTTTAAGCTGAGCAATTATTTTAAGAAATTTTTTGCCGTCTTTTGCTGCTCGTTCATGCTGTTCGAAATTTGGTTAGATTGGAGGGTTTGGTTAGGTTAAGGCTTTCAGGAAAAAATGACAAGTGTTTCCCCGACCGGGCTTAAACAATGATGACCCGCTTACCTGGCTACACAAACAGAGGTTAGTAAGCACTCTATAATTAAATGTTTCCCGACTTACAAAATCGAATCACAAGATTGCAAACCAATCGTGCATTGGCTGTAAATTTTAGAAATACTTTTTTCCCTGGTTCAAACCCCCCATTCCCCGACTTTTAAAAGTCAATCATACTATTTAAAAAAAATATTAAAAAACCCTTTTCCAATGGGGAAAATAGTGTAGTGTACCTTCCCCGGAAAAACCCTTTCAAAACTGAATAAAACCTAACTTTCGAACTCTACAACTATTTTTGTACTACAATTATTACTGCTGCTCTATTACAAATTTTTGTTACTTCCCCACTTACTAGCTACGTTTTTACTTTTTCAATGTCAACTAACCCTTTATGTAAATCACAGCCACTTATACATACTGCATAATAATATTTATCAAGACAACCACATGAAAAAAACAAATGAAAAAAAAAAAATTAGGCTAAAGTGTCTTTCTGAAAAGAGTCTCTTGACTAATTGTAACTACTACCCACACAAAACAGCAAGTGTCTATCGATGCATGCCTTTGACAACCAAAATCACCTATAACTACCAAACAACACAACCTAACAAAACTCTGTACACAGCTTTAAGAACAGGAATGACTGGGCTTAAGAGGCCAGGAGAGTGGACCCCAGCCACGGCCAGACAAAACTGAATTAGGAGCTAGGACTTTGACCGCCCACATCTGCAAAAAAGTGATACTTAACTAGAAAAACTTTACTTTTGAAGTTCAACCACAATAAACTATCAATCACAATTACCGACATCAGCGGTCAATCAAAGGTAGTAGAGATAACTTTCAAGATACCGTTGATCAAGCCACTCTCAACCACCCCCGGGCACTCGTGGATGCCCACTCTCCCTTCAACAGGCGCTATACCTTCAGCTAGTGAAGGGCACTTGGGCCAAGGAATTGGAGCGCCCTCCAATTCTTGATTGCCTTCCATTACCTAGACCAGGGTGGGCAACCTTTTTAAGTGTGTGTGCCAAACTCGCCAAATCCTTGATACAAATTTCTAGGAACATATTATTTGTAGTAAAGCAGCACCTGATTAAAAGTTATCCACATAATTTCACGAAAATGGTGGAATAATCTTCGAATCGACGGACAATTTCCCCGCTTTTCTTTGGAACAGATATGTGATAAATGTTCGTTTTTTTTTTTTTTTTTTTTTTAAAAAAGGGGCCTTAAAAATTTTAATTTTGGGCATCCAAATTACCCCTCCCAATTTAAAACCCCCTAAAAAAAATTTTCCCAAAAATGCCCAAAATTAAAATGTGCCCGCTTTATTAAATTTTTTGGAAAAAAAAAATTTTATAATAGTTTGGGAAAAAAAAAAAAAAAAAACAGGAAAAACACCCATGAGGGGGAAAAAAAAAAAAGGGGGTTTAATAAAAAAAAAACGGAAACATTTTTAATTAAATGAAAAAATAATAATTTTAAAAAAAAAAAAATTTTTTTATAAATATAATATAAATATATAATATTATATATATAATAATATAATTTAATAATATATATATATAAAAATTTTTAAAAAAAAAATTTAATTTAAAAAATATAATTTAAAAATTTTTTTAAAAAATTAAAAATTTTTAAAAAATTTTTTTAAAAAAATTAAAATATAATTTTTTTTATTTAATGTAAAAAAAAAAAATAAAAAAAATAAAAAAATTTAATAAAATTTAATTTAAAAATAATAAAAATATTTAATATTTAATTTTTTATAATAAAATGAAAATAATTTTTTTTTTTAATTTTTTTAAATTTTATAAAATTTTTTTGGGATTGGAAAAAAACCCAAATTGGGGGAAAATTCCCAATTTTTCCCTTTCGGCGAAAAAATAAAATTTTTAATTTTTAAATTTTTTAAAATTTTATATAAATATATATATATATTTAAAAAAAAATAAAAATAATTTTAAAAATTAAAAAATAATAAAAAAAAAAAAAATTAAAATATATTAATATTAAAAAAAATTTTTTTTTTTAAAATTAAAAATTTTTTTTAAATATTTTTTAAAAGGGGGCCGGGTCTCCCCAGGGGGGGGCCCAAAAAAAAAACCCAAAAGAAAAATTTTCCATCTTAAAACTTTCCCCCCCCAAAATTTCAGTTTTTTCAATTCAAAACCGCCCTTTGGGCTTCATTTAAAAAACAACAATTCCAAACCCAAAATTTAAAAAATTTTATAAATATTTAATTTTTAAATTTTAAAATTTAATATTTTATAAATTTATAATAACTTTTAAAAAATTTTTTTTTAAAAAAAAATTTTTATTATTTTTAATTTATTTTTTTTTTTTTTTTTTAAAAAAAAAAAAAAATTTTAAAAAAAAATTTTTTCAAAAAAAAATTTTAAATTTTAAAAAAAAAAATTTTTATTTTTTTAAAAAATTTAAAAATTTAAAAAAAAATTTATTTTATGCAAAAAACCCCACTTGAAAGAGAAAATTAAGCTTTGGTTCCCTTTAAAAAAATTAAAAAGGCTGGGCTTTGGGGGGGGGCCAGAACCCCCTATAGCCCACAACTTCCGGGGGGGGCCCCCCAATTTGGTGGTCCTTTCCAAAAACCCCCCAAAATTTTTAAAAAATTTAAAATTATTTTTTTGCCCAAAAAAAAATTTCCCAAATTTTTAAAAAAAATTTTAATTAAAAAAAAAAAAAACCCCTATTATTAAAAAAAACTGTTTTTTAAAAAAAGATTAAAATTTTTCCCTTTTCCGGGGGGGTAACCCTTTTTCCAAAATTTTTGAAAAATAAAAAATTTTAAAAAAAAAAATTTTTTAAATAATTTTTTTTCACCCACAAAGGCCCATTCCCGGAAAGGGTTAAAAAACCTGGTTTCCCGGTTTCAAAAAAATTTTCCCCTTTTTTTTAAAAAAGAGCAAGATGGGGGGGTGGGGCCATTAAAATTGGGGGGATCGGGGAGCTTCGGGGTTTTTACCTTTTTAAAATTTTTGGGTATCAATTTTTTCCAGAAAATGAAAAAAGTTTCATTTCATAAAAATAATCAAACCCGGGTAAAGAAAATGGAAAGAAAAGGGGTTTTCCGGGCTTCCCCTTTAAATTTTTTTTTAAAAAAAAAATTTTTGAGTTTTTTTTTTAAAAAAGATGAAACGACGGAAAAAAAAACGACTCTCTAAAATAAAAATTCTAACCCCCTTTTACTACTTTTTCTTTTCCCATTTCCCAAAAAATACTTTTTTAAAACCATGTCCAAAATAAAACTTTTCCCCTTTTATCTGCACTCTCAAAAAAAAAAAATTTTTTTCCAACAAAATTTTGAAGAAAAACCCTTTTGGGAATTTATTTTTTAAAAAAGGGAAATTAAAAAAAGGGGTTAAAAAAAATTTTAAAAAAAAAAAAAAAAAAAAAAACAAAATTGGAACGTTTTCAAAAAAAAAAAGGGGAAAAAATTTTAAAAATGGGCTCCCAAAAAAAAATTTGTAAAACCTTCATCCCAAAAAAAAAGGGCCCAAAAAAGGGGGCCCCCCCTTTTTTAAAGGGGGTTTTTTGGGGGCGGGCCCTGAAAACCCCCCCCCCCCTTTCCCCATTTTCAAAACCGCTTTTTCCTTCCAAACTTTTTTTTTTTTAAATTTTAAAAAAAATTTTTTTATATATATATAAATAATATAAAAAAAATTTTTATATATAAAATTATATTTAAATATAATATATATAAAATAAAAAAATTTTTTTAAATATAAAAAATTTATATAATATATAAATTTTTTAAAAATATAAAATATATATTTTTAATTATATATTATAAAAAATTTTATAATATATATATATAAAAAAAATAAAAAAAATTAAAAATAAAAATTAAAAAACGTTTGTAAAAATTATATTTTTTGAAAATTGGGGGTGCAAAAACACTTAAAAATTTTTAAAATTTTTCCCAAGGGGTTGTTTTCAAATTTTTAAAATTTTATAATTAATAAAAATTATTTTATTTTTTAAAAATTTTTTTATATATTTTTTTTTTTTTTGTGTGGTTTTTTTGGGGTTTTTGGGGAGTGTACTCCCCCTTGAAGTTTTCCCCTTTTAAGGGCTAGAAAAATTTTTTCCCTTCTTTTAATTTTCCACTACCCCCCCCATCACAACCCCCCAAAAAATTACAAACATTTAAAAACATTTTTTTTTAAACAAATTAAAAAAAAAAAAAAAAAAAAAAAAAAACCAAAAAAAAAAAAATTATCATTAATAACAATAAAAAAATAATAATCAAAAAAATAATAAAATTAAAATTCAAAAACACCAACTAAAATAATAACTTAAAACATTACAATAATGACCAAAACAAGAACCCAAGAACGTACTAGAGAAATAAAACCCGGGGAGCGAGCTGTGGAGGGCCCCCCAAAGGGGGTTTATCAGAGTGGGGGCCTTTCACCAAAACTTTCGGGAAATTTCCACACCCTTTCCCCCTTCCCAAACAAACCTCAATAAAAATCTAAATCCAGCACCACCCTAACAAAATTCCATAAAACCCCTGACACAGCTATAACTCAAAAGGGACCTGCCATAACATTTATATTCAAAAACACTTTAAAAAAATCAGGAAAAGTAAGGAAAAACGCCCTCAATTAAACAATAAACCAAAATCATCAAAATACAAAAATAATAACCAAACCCCCACAATTTCAATAATAAACCAATTATTAAAAAAACACACACAAACAATAAAACAAACAAAAGCCCTCATAATTTACCCTTAAGCCAGACACCACATAACCGACAATATCCAAACACAAAATATTGCAATAAACCAAAAACGATCAAATATACCAAAAAAAACAAACCCATCAAATAATAAACCAAACACTATCATAAAACCCCCATCAAACATAAAAATAACCAACAAAACCCTAAAATAACATAAAATAAATATGAAAAACGAAAACACCAATTAAAAAACCCCAAAACAGCAAATGCAATAAACCAAACACCAAATAAAAACCATACACAAACATAAGTATAATAAACCAAACCCAAAATAAAAAACCATAACACAATCATAAATAATAAAAAACCCAAAAGCCAATATAATAAACCATAGCAATCAAATTACTACTAAAAAAAACCAAGCACCAATTTCAATATGCAAAAAACTTCATATAACCTAAATCAAGCTACCATAAAATTTAAAAAAAACCAAACACCGTTAAAAATATCAGCAAAAACCCAAAAAATCATCAAATATAAAAACACAAAAACCCAAAAAACATATACATATACACCAAAAAACATCAATAAAACAATAAATCAAAATCATCAAAAAAAAAAAAAAAAAAAATATAAAACCCAAAAAAACTATCACAATATACCAAAAACCAAACAACTCAAACTTACACTAATAAACAAAATCATATCTATATAAACCAAACCACTCATAGTATAAAGACAATGCAAAACCCCCCATAAAATAACAAAAATAAAGCAAAACCCCCAAAAAAACCCCAAAACTAAAGTAAACCCATCAAAATACGCAATAAAAAAACACCCTCATGATACAGCAAAAATAAACATAATACAGTAATTTAAAAACACCATCAAAAATACGAAATAATAAAACACCATAATACGCAATAATAAAACACCACAAATACAGCAATAATAAAACACCATCATAAAACACAATAATAAAACCATCATAAAAAAGCAATAAAAACCCTAATACAACAATAAAAAGCACCACAAAACAGCAAAATAAAAAAACCATCATAAACAGTAATAATAAAAATAAACATAATTCAGCAATAATAAACACCACTAAAACAGCAATAAAAAAACACCACTAATACAGAAATAATAAAAAACCTCATAATCAGCAAAAATAAAAAACCCTCATAAAACAGTAAAAAAAAAATCCTTTCCCGGTAGGGAGTAATACAGAATAAAAAAGCAAATACCATAAAATTTTCAATAATAACTAAGCACCACATATAAAATAAGCAAACGCAACAAGCACGCAAAAAAAAGCAAACACCATCATAATACAGTAATAATACAGGAACCACCACTAACAGAAAAAAATCAATAATCACATCATATAATAATAAAGCAAACACCATCATAATACAGCAATAAAAAGCCAAAAAACCACCAAAACAAAATAAACTAAGCACCATCATAATACTACAAAAATAATTAACTAAGCCCATATAAATACAAAATAATAAAATAACCCATATTAATTAAAAAAACACCATCGTAAACATCAATAAAAAGACAAACACATAATACAACAATAAAAAAAAAACACCATAATACCGAACACGCCATAAAATTAAAACCCAAACAAACCCTCTATTATAATAAACAAACCCATAAGTTATAAAAATAAAACTCAAAAACCGTCATGTTATAACAATAACAAACCAAAAAACTTTCAAACCAAAAAAATAGTCAAATACACCCGACCATAATGTACTAAACAAAAAATTCTCAAAAAATAAAAAAAAAACACCCAAAACCCCAACAAAGAAACAAAACACGAGAAAAAATAAAAGATAAAAAAACACCATACTGTAATAAAATGCTAACTATAAGAATTAAAACTTTTCTATATTTGCAAAAACAACAGCTAATCATAAGAACAAAGGCTAAAAACAACAAAAACACCAGACATAACAGTAAAACAAAAACACCCGACCCTTAATAACAGTAAAAAAACACACAACCAGAACAACAGTAAAAAAAAAACACCCGACAAAAACAATAAAAAAATATCGACCCCGAACAACAGTAAAACAAAAACACCCAAAAATAACAAGATTGCAAGAAAACACCAGACCATAACAATAGAAAAACCCCAACACTAACAGACAACCGAAGAGCTCGCCAAAAAAAAAAAATAACAAACCAAACAAAGAATAAAACAAAAGCACTGACCATAAAAAATAAAAATACACCCCAAAACCCTAAATCAAAAAAAAATCCGACCACAACATGAAATAAAAACGCAAAACCAAAAAAATACAAACAGAACAAAACAGTAAAAAAAAAAACTTTGAACATAAAACTAAACAATAAACATAAAAAATTTATTGAACAGTAAAACAAAAAAACATAATATAAAACAAAATATCAGAAAAAGTAAAACAAAAACATCATTACAGTAAAAAAAAATCAAACAGAACAGTAAAAAACAAAACAATATGAAAAAAAACTTTAAAAAAGTACCAAAAAAAGTTTACCAAAACCGCGGGTTTTTTAAAACCAAAAACATAAAAAAACAAAAACGAAAGTAAAACAAAAAATCAAACAGTAAAACAAAAAAAAACAGAAAACCCAAAACAGAACAGTAAAACAAAAACATCAAAAGAAAAAAAAAAAACAGAACAGTAAAACAAAACATCAGAACAGTAAAACAAAAACATCAGAACAGCAAAACAAAAACATCAGAACAGTAAAACAAAAACATCAGAAAAGAAAAAATAAAACAACAGAACAGTAAAACAAAAACATCAGAACAGTAAAACAAAAACATCAGAACAGTAAAACAAAACATCAGAACAATAAAACAAAACATCAGAACAATAAAACAAAACATTAGAACAGTAAAACAAAAACCGAACAGTAAAAGAAAAACAACAGAACAGTAAACAAAACACCAGAACAGTAAAACAAAAACATTAGAACAGTAAAACAAAAACATCAGAACAGTAAAACAAAAACATCAGAACAGTAAAACAAAAACATCAGAACAGTAAAACAAAAACATCAGAACAGTAAAACAAAAACATCAGAACAATAAAACAAAAACATCAGAACAGTAAAACAAAAACATCAGAACAGTAAAACATCAAACAGTAAAACATCAGAACAGTAAAACATCAGAACAGTAAAACATCAGAACAGTAAAACATCAGAACATAACAGTATACAGGAACACCAGACAATATAACCCTTAAATAATAATATAGAGATCAAAGCAATAGAGACCAATAAAACAAAACACCAGACCACAACAATAAACAAAGCACCAAACAACAATAATAAAACAACACTACACCTCAATAAAAATAACCAAAACGATAGCCATAATACAATAATCTACAATACGGGTCAATACAATAATAACCCAAGCAGCCCACAATAAAAGCCTAGTCCCCAAGGCCCCCCCCCTAGCCGTCTCTTGGCGGGACTAACTATTGCTAACAACAAAATTATCATCACACAATCTTCATGTAGTTTAGTAGTTTGTCTCCCCCCCACAGGAAATATTGGACACTTCTTTAACCTAGCGTAGCCTCTTCCTCTTTTAAATTAACAGTGGAACACTAAATCCGCAAGGGACATCATTATCATGGGGAGAACTAGACTCGTCGTGGTTCATGGTGCTAAGGTGAAGGCTCGACCCTCCGTACGTTATGTCCTCTCCCCTCACCTGCCATTTCCCCGTTGTTCTTTTATAAGCCAATAAATAATTAAGTAGAGAGGAGTAAGGTGATAAATATCAGTGTATCCGACCTCCAGAGCGTCCCACTAGGGATACTATTTTTAGCTCTTTATCGAATTCCTTTACAGAGGGAAGCCAGGCTATCACCAAGTTATTTTTTCTCCTGCCCTACTCTTCATGATAATTATATGCCCAGACTTGACTTATTTATTCTATCTTCAAAAAACTGACAAAAACTGACATAAAATAAATTTGTTTATATATATATATATATATATATATATATATATATATATATATATATATATATATATATATACACCCATAGTCTCGAAGCGGATGAAAAGGCTTCAAGGAAGAATATTTGTATTTTCTTCCCGAAGCCATTTGAATGAATGAATGAATATATATATATATATATATATATATATATATAATATATATATATATATATATATATATATATATAAATATATATATATATATGCAAAACAACAACAGAGGAGTTGAATGATAGCTCTAGGTCTTTCGTGTTGCAATCAACACGTCAGGAGTTAAAAATCCTGCAGAAATGAGGGAAACATTAGAGTTAGAACGTTCCTCTAAACTTATCTGCTTGGTACTTCCTACTCATTTCTGTTAAGCTCCTGATGAGTGACTGAAAACATGAAAGGCCTAGCGCTATCATTTAATCCCCTATTATTTCTTTTGCATCTTGCATCACTTGTTCGCGATTACTACTACATATATATACATATAAATATATATATATATATATATATTATATATATATATATATATATATATATATAAATATATATATATATATAATGGCATGAGTACTACCTAAATTTCCAGTGTAAAATACGTAAGATTCCTAAAAGATGTCACTCGGATGCTCAAAGTAATGGCGTAATTGCACGCTATGTACACAACTGGTGTGAGAAAAGTGAGGCGCCGGTGACAAGGTAATCCCGGACTCCAGACTCACTGCAACGTGAAGCCAAACTGGAGTCCCAAATGCGATAGCCTTGTCATCTTGTTTTCATTCTTCTCGTCCGGCCAATCAGGGCACGGATACTGCAACACGTCATGAACATTTATTACGTTTCCATGACGTCATAAATTAAAGGGTGGGCTAGGTTTATCCTCCCAAATCAGGACATGATAGTGCACTTCTTCATCGACGTCCATGACGATTGTGTGTCATACTTGGGGGAGGAGCTACGCTCATGGGGAAAATTTTAAATTTTTAAGATAATGAGGATTTCTAATTAACTTTAAGTAAATTTTTTATTTTTACGATGTCCTGAAGAGTTTAAAGGCCTTAGATTTAAAAACTATTTAAAATTGGTGGAAAGAAAAGTCGTTTTTGTTGAGAAGTGTTTGGTGGAAGGTGGTGGCCCCGGGGACGTGGTTTTTGTGAAGAAACCCACGCCCACCACCACCATATCAAGACCCCCATTCCACCTCCCAAATCCACCCCCACATCAACACCACTACCATATCAATACCACCCCAAATATCACATCACCCCCCACTATCAGATCACGCCACCACCACCTATCAATACCCCCATCACCCCCACTATCAACACCCCCACCCCACTATAACAATCACCCCAGCCCATCACCCCCACACCCCATCAACACCACCACCCTATCAACACACCCCACCCCCCATATCAATCCCACCACCATTAAACACCACCACCACCCCCACTATAAATACCCACCAAATCAACATCCCCCACCCCCACCACTATCCACCCCCACCATTAAAACACCATCACCACCCCCACATAAAACCACCATCCCCACTATCTACACCATCGCCCACACTAACAACCCCATCACCTTATCAACACCACCACCCCCACTGTCTACACCACCCCCACTACCACTATCAACCCCACCCCCACTATCAACACCATCACATATCAACACCATTCCAACACCACTATCACCATTCCCTATCAACCCTCTACTATCACACCCTGAAACCCACCATTACAACACCTCACACTATCAACCCACACCACTTAAACCCCACCACTTCCCTCACCACTATCAACACCACCACCACTATCAACCCACCACTCTCAACACCACACCCCCCACCCCTTCAACACACCGCGACCATTTTAAATTTCTACCCCCAAAACCCCCACTAAAAGTCACCCCATACCATATCAAAACCCCCCCATATTTCACCCCCACCACCACCACTAAGAACCATCACCTTATCAACACCACCACCATTACCCCCCAAACCACTTCCATAAACACCACCCCACTATCTCACCACCCCAAACCACTAACAACACCATCCCCTTTCAACCCCACCCCCCCCTATTCCCCTCACCACTCCCCCCAAAATCAACACCCCACACTAAAACACCACCCCCCCTTTACACCCCACCCCACATTACCCTCACACCCCCTCCCCTTCAACACCTCACCCTTCACACCCCCATATCAACACATCACCACTATAAACACCCCCATTTAAACACCATCACCACTTCAACCCACCCCCATTAAACACCCATTCGCACACAAAAAAATCAACCCCCAGCCCCCACTTCAACCCCCCTACCCAACCCCCCACCCTACAACCCACCACTTCAACCCACCCCATATCAACACCACCCTATCCCCATCAAAATATTCAACCCCAGCACCACTATCACCCACCATATAAACACCCCCACCACTATCAAACACCTTCCCACCCCACTATCAACCCACCCCCACTTCAAACCCACCCCACTTCAACACCACCACCCACTATCAACACGCCCACTATCAACACCAACCACTATCAACACCACCCCCATATAAACCCATACCATTAACACCACCATATAAACACCATCACCACTTATCCCCATTCAAACCAACCACTACAACCCCCACCATGTAAACCATCATCACTATCTACACCATCCCATATAAACACCATATCTACCCACCCCCTCCCATATCAAACCCCACCACCCCACCATTCTCCCCATTTCTACACCATACCTATCAACCCCACCCCCATTCACCTTATCAAACCATCCCCCTTTTAAAACACCACCACCAGTATCAAACCATCCCACATCAACACTACCACTTCAACCCATCACCACCACTTCAACACCATCCCACTATCACCATCATCACTATCAACACCCCCACCACTATCAACCACCACTTAACCCCACCCCACCACTATCTACCCCCATCCCACTATCAACACCACCACCCCAATTTCTACCCCTCACTATCAACACCCCCATCAACACCCTACTATCTACAATCACCCCCACCGCCACCACTATTACACCTCCCCACTAATCCCCCCACCACATCTACATCTCACCATATCAACACCACAACCCCCACTATCTACCCCACCCCCATATCTCCCCCCCACCCTATTACACCACCCCCCACCACTACCCATCACCAATCAACACCCCCCCACCACTATCTACCCCATCATATATCCCCCATCACCACTATCAACACCACCAACCCATATCTACCCCCCCACCACCTCAACACCTCATCAACACCCCCCCACCATCAACCCATCCCCAACAGCGCGTCTGTGTTTATGTCAAGATAAAAAAAATATTTGTTGATATTTTCCAATAAATATGAAAAAAAAAAAACCCAAAATTATCCATGGGAAAAAAACCATTTTTCGAAAAAAAAAAAAAAATCAGCCTACTGTGTGGGCGAAACGTTGTAAAAAAAGAAGGCGTTATAGCTTTTTGTTTTTTTTTCCCACGTTGGTTTTCTATCCATATCCCTCCCATTATTATTTACTCAGTAAAGGCCACGTCGTTAAAGAGGACACATTTTATTTTTTATCTTTATTGTCAGTGTTACTCTACTACTTACTAATAATAAAAATAATAATGAAAAAATAATAATAATATAATAATAATAATAATAATAATAATAAAATAAAAATATTTTTAAAAAATTATTTTTATTACTTTATATTATTATTATTGTTTTTATGGTTTAGGAGACGCAAAACCCGCGGGGAAGGATGGGAAATAAAGAATGGGCTGAAATCAATTTGTCTGTAAGAGAATTTTAAAAACCGCTTGCTTATGGCAAGCAGCTAGAGCAGCATGATGGCAACATTCTCCATGCATGAAGCTGGCAGAACAACAGCGGGGTGGGTAAATTGCTGGTGGAAAAATAACAAAATAAGTGAGGGGAGTTGGGTGGTCCTTTTGTTAGATTAAAAAATTTTAAGTTTGTATTTCTCCGGGGAGCCACGCATACCACACACACAGTCAGCGATCCCTCTAAACCCAAAATCAACGCTCACAACTCAAGACAAAAATAAAAAAAAAAAAAATACCGTGGCTGAAACAGTTCATAAATGCCTACCCCGCGAAAAAAAATTTGTCAAGTTTCGGTCCTTCCTGGACAGTTGTCGGTCAAAAACTATGAAAAAAAAAAAAGGTAAAAGAAAGTTTTATGTTATTTACTTGTGGAAATATGATATTTTCGGAAATACGGTAAATTTTAGGAAAATGGTGCCCTATTTTGTATTTTTAAAAGAAGTTGTTATCGAAAAAAGAAGGGACATCGCATTTGGTTTTTTGAATTTTGTACAAACGTTGGGGTTGGGAAAAATTTTTGTCTTAGGGGTTTTAAAATTGTGTTGAACTTTCAGATAGGGGCGAAATTGGTGGGTGTGCTTCCGATAATTGAGATATCGACGATGGCAAGACAGCTCAGGAACTCAGATAAACTCTCTAGATTTGTGTGTAATTTGGCCAGCTTATTTTCATAAATTTAATTAGGTGAGGTTTCTGGTAGTACAAATTATCTCCGTCAAATTTTGGGGGTTTAGTGTTTTTAAAATATATTTTCCTTGTTATGTAAGGGGTTTTAAAATATTTTAATAAATTATTTATTTTAATAATATATAATATTATAATATATATTTATATAAAATTTATATATATATAAACCATTTTTTATTTTTATTTTACAGTCCACAAATTTTTTTATTTACCGTATTCCGGTGTATGATATTTTATTTAATTAAAAGGGCCAGAGCAACTTGGGGTTTGACGTGGTAGGGATCGAAGGGGGACATTTTTTGCGACCTAGGGTCCAAATTCCTACTTGTCTATTTATAAATAATAATTATCTTTGTTATTTTCTGGTTTTTACATTATGAGTTACATCCAGATAAATGAAATTTTTCCCATTTAATTTGCCCGTTGGTTTTCTTGAACCCGGGGGAATTAGTGAAGTCATTAATTAGTTAATTACTTAACAATTATTGTGAAAGACAGGAGGTGGATGTTAAGTTCACAAATTTCTTTTTAAGGTAGTGGATTATAATATTCCAAATTAATTTTTATAAGAAAAGTCAAATGGGCTAAAGATTATATTAAAGTGTATAGTGTATGTGTATTGATAAACCAAGTGTTGTAATTTTATTAATGTGTTATTAATTTTTTCAAAACCAAAATGGCTAGGTTTTTTTAAGTATTTGTATAAAAGTTAATTTTGATAAGCCCAAATTTTGGCCAAGATTTATATCAGTGTTGTGTAATTGATAGCCAAGTTAAAATAATATTAATGTGTATAAATTAAATTTTTCTTTGCCAAAAAAATTTGGAAGGATTTAATTAATTTGTTAAAAATTTTTATAAATCAAGTTGGTAAAGGTTTGTTTGTTTAAAATTTAAAGTACATTTAAAAAATTTTTATTAAAAATTTTTTTGCATGTAATTGCTAAGTCAAGTAGCTAGGGTTTATTGAAGGTAAATTGTTATTTACGTTTATAAAATGATAATTTTTTACATAATCAGTGTTATTAAGTTGAATTTATACATTGCATCATGGCTGAAAAAAGAGAAAAATTTAAAATAGAAGACAAAAAATGGAAAATTTGAGCAAAAAAAGCTCATGCAGGCTAGAAAAAGGTCATGTAACCAAGGCTATAATAAATGTTTGGATAATGAATCAAGAAACTGTGGGAAAATGATGATTTTAAAATTGTATTAGATGCTTTAGGGGAATGATATGATTCATATAAATTAATTTTTCAAAAAATATGAAGGGATTTGTTAGTAACTGTGTTTGAGAGACTGAAATAGATCTTATGTTAAACAGATTATGAAATTTGAGGAAAAGATTCTTTCTTTTAAAATCGGCCTTGAAAAATTAAAAAGTGTAAACCAAGCAGTTAATCAGTCTGCTCCAACAAAAATTGTCTTTGCCAAAAAATCCCCGAATTTGTTTACCTGTATTTAATCCTGGAGAAAAATTGGGGGGAAATTTTTGGTCAAATTTTAAAGCAGATGTGCATGATTTGGAGTGACTAGCCTGTGTAAATAAATTACTTTACCTCAAAGGACAGGTAAGAGGGGACTCACATCTGATCCCAAGCCCCTTTCCAATGTAGATGACTCTTTAAAGGAAGCGTTTACCCGTTGAAGGTCATTATGGTAATATAGACAAAAATAGGTTTTGGGTCTAAGAATATCATTATTAAATTTAAAATCCCAGTCACACTTACAAAGGTTTACAGCAGTTTAGAGTTAAAGGAGGCACTCTCAAAAATTTAAGTAATAAAATAATTGAAGGAAAAGATGGTTTTGAGTGCCATGGCGGATAAATTAAGCTGTAAAACTTGAATGGCTTCGAATAAATTCAAAAGGTTATTTTGGTCTGGAGGAAATTTAAAACTAGGTTAAAGAATTAATTGTTCATTGCAGACCCGCCAAACCCAATATTTTTTAAAAATGCAACACATAATAGCTCTAAAGGGATCTGTCAAAATTTCCCCCAAAAGGGGAAAAATTATCCCAAAGATAATAATAAAAAAAATCAAAACGTTGTGTAAAGGGAAGAATTTTTGTGCTTGCGTTTTAAAAAATTTTGTTTACCCTTCAAATGGAGGCGAAATTGGGGTGTGCTTCCTGCATAACTTGAGATATCAGCGACTGGACAAGACAGCCCAGGAATAGATAAGCCTCTGATTTGTGTGTAATTCTGGCCAGATTATTTTTATAGATTTAATTTAGTGGGTTTTTGAGTATGTAGCATTAATTTCAGTCAAAAAGGTGAGTGATATTCAGTTATTTTCCTTTGTTAGAAATTTTGTATTATATATATATATATATATTATATATATATATATTATATTATTATATATATTTTTTATATATATAATTTTATATATTAACCCCTTTATTATTTTTTAAAATTTCAGTCCACAAATTTATATATTTACCAGTATTCCCGGTGTTGTATATTTCATTTAATTAAAGGTCCAGAGCAATTGTGGTTTTTTACGTGGTAGGGATCGAAGGGGGACATTTTTTTCACCTAGGTGTCCCAAATTCTCTTTTTAATGATAAATAATAATATCTTTGTTATTTTTTGGTTGTACATCATGAGTTCATCCGATAAAAGCAATTTTCCACCTACTAAATTTGCTCTATATAATGCTAATTTGTGTAAAGAGAAGTGGGGGGCAGTGTAGTAGTTTAGCGCAGTAGTGTGGAGTAGTACTGTAGTGTATTTGTCCAGTGCAACAGTAGCAGCTGTAGTACTACTAGTAATGGAAGCAGCAGTTGTGTCTAGTGAGAACAGTTGAAAATTTTTGTAGGGTGAAAGTATTTTAATAGTGTAGTAGCGGGGTGGGGTATAGTGTAGTGTAGTAGTAGTTGTTGTAGTCGTAGCAGTAGTGGTCGTAGTAATAGTGTTTTCATAAAAAGTGGTGAAAATTTTTGTTATTGTAGTAGTGCAGTCAAAGGTCCCAGTAGCAATAGTAATGTAGCGGTTTTGTCGTTGTTTTTAGTAATAAACAGTAGTAGCGTAGTAAAAATATAAAAAACAAAGAAAAGGGGGTACTACAGGTATCTAGTGGCGCACGCTGGACGGACTGTGGAGAGTAACTGAAATATGAAAGAAAAGGGAAGCAAAAAGAGGCTGTCAGGGAAACCCGAAAAAAATAAAGGAAATAAGGAAGAAGGTCAAGAAGAAAGGGGAGGGGGGGGCAAAGGGCAGGAAGCCACGGAATTTTATGAGTAGAGCATTTCCCCGGTTTTAAAAAGGGAAAGGGGGGCTAAAAGGGAAGAAAAAAAAGTCATATTAAAATGTTACGATAATGGCCGTTCCCCAAAAAAGGCGTTGTGAAGGTAGGGGTGTGTTTTAGCAGAGGACCCGTTAATTTTTGGGGCTGTGATCTCTAACATACCAAAAAGTACAGGCGATGACAAAATGAGCAGGAAATGGAGTAGTAATCTAGCTCTATTGTCACTGATGCCAAAGCATCAGTGACAATAGAAGTAGGAACTAGATTACTACAAAGGGTATTTTTTTCACGGAAAGCAAGTTTGATATCTAAAGAATGGAGGATGTTGTTAAGATTTTGAAGAATTTAAATGTCACAGAGCGGTGGAAATGAACATAAAGGAACGAAGCAATGAGTTAGATTATCATTCAGCTTTGAACTTGAGAGAAGGAGCAGTGTTGGTAACGGCATCGAGAAAAGGTTGGAAGAGACTAAAATCGTGTGATAAGAGCAATGACATATTGAAGATTGAGACACTTATGCAGCATATGGGAATCTTTATTCAGGAAACGTTTCGCCACACAGTGGCTGAATCAGTCCAATACAAAGAGGAAGGCGTAAGGAGAGGAGTATGAGGTAATCAGTCCCTGAGCCTGGAGTCGATGTGTTCAGTCCATCAATCTTGTAGAATGTACAGCATAGGGCCGTAGACGTGGCTTATTATATACTGTAGTGAGGTGAGGTGAAGTAGGCGGAGGCGGGGTCATAGTGGTACCATCCACTAGTCGAAGTAGGTCTTCGTCCAAAGATTCCCATATGCTGCATAAGTGTCTCAATCTTCAACTTGTCGGTTTTTCAAACCATTCATCACAACTGTCAGACACTGCAGCATCATGGGATCTTGTTACAAAGAATTCTTCAACACTTGTTCAACCTTTGGACGAAGACCTACTTCGACTAGTGGATGGTACCACTATGACCCCGCCTCCGCCTGCTTCACCTCACCTTACTATGAAATGTCACCATGGACCACCAGTGGTCCATGGTGACATTTTGGGTAGTCCACATAACGTTCACTATATTTGGTAATAAACTGCAGATTAGTGCATATAGTGGTAAATTTATCGAAAATAAAGTGTGGATCAGCGATATGTACATTGACCAACTTAAACGAGGGTGGTCGGATAATGGATTCACCCGTGTTAGCTGCAGCGACACTTAAACTGCAAAGCAATATCACGGGATCCTTGCGTGTTGAGGCAGTTGGTTCGTGACGTCGTGTACTCACCTAATTGTGATTGCAGGGGTCGAGACTCAGCTCCTGGCCTCGCCTCTTCACTGACCGCTGATAGGTCCTCTCTCTCCCTGCTCCATGAGCTTTATCATACCTCGTCTTAAAGCTATGTAAGGTTCCTGCCTCCACTACATCACTCGCCAGACTGTTTCACTTCCTGACCACTCTATGGCTGAAGAAATACTTCCTAACATCCCTGTGACTCATCTGAGTCTTCAATTTCCAAGAGTGACCCCTTGTTTCTGTGTCGCCTCTCTGGAACCTCTTGTCTCTGTCCACCTCGTCTATTCCACGCAGTATTTTGTATGTCGTTATCCTGTCTCCCCCTAACCGTCCTGTCCTCCAGTGTCGTCAGGCCGATTTCCCTTAACCTTTCTTCGTAGGACATTCCCTTAGCTCTGGAACTAACCTTGTCGCAAATCTTTGCACTTTCTCTCATTTCTTAACGTGCTTGACCCGGTGCGGGTTCCAAACTGGTGCTGCATACTCCAGTATGAACCTGACGTACACAGTGTACAGTGTCCTGAAAGATTCCTTACTTAGGTATCGGAACACTTATCTCAGGTTTGCTAGGCAGCCATATGCTGCAGCAGTTATCTGGTTGATGTGTGCTTCCGGAGACGTGCTGGGTGTTATATTCACGCCAAGATATTTCTCCTTGAGCGAGGTTTGCAGTCGTTGGCCACCTAGCCTATACTCTGTCTGCGGTCTTCTTTGCCCTTCTCCGATCTTCATGACTTTGCATTTGGCAGGGTTGAATTCGAGAAGCCAGTTGCTGGACCAGGTGTTGAGCCTGTCCAGGTCTCTTTGAAGTCCTGCCTAATTCTCATCTGATTTAATTCTCCTCATTAACCTCACATCATCTGCGAACAGGGACACCTCTGAGTCTATCCCTTCCATCATGTCATTCACAATCTGTACGATTGAGCTCATCGTGCCACCTCAGACAGTGTGTCCACCATCGCACTGCTATTCTCTTCATATTCATCTCTTGGACTCCTGCAGTTCTGTGGTGGGTTATACATCACTGCAATGACTGTGTTAGTTACCATTTTGTCCTAGGCACATGTCGATTAGACACTAGGCCTGTAGTATATGCGCGCGCGCGCGCGTGTGTGTGTGTGTGTGTGTGTTAGTTACCATTTGGTCCTAGGCACATGTCGATTATTTGACACTAGGCCTGTTGTATGTGCATGAGTGTGTGTGTATGTCTGTCCGTTTGTGTGTGTGTGTGTGTGTGTTTACTCACCTAGTTGTACTCACCTAGTTGAGGTTGCGGGGGTCGAGTCCGAGCTCCTGGCCCCGCCTCTTCACTGATCGCTAATAGGTCACTCTCCCTGAGCCGTGAGCTTTATCATACCTCTGCTTAAAGCTATGTATGGATCCTGCCTCCACTACATCGCTTCCCAAACTATTCCACTTACTGACTACTCTGTGGCTGAAGAAATACTTCCTAACATCCATGTGATTCATCTGTGTCTTCAGCTTCCAACTGTGTCCCTTTTTACTGTGTCCAATCTCTGGAACATCCTGTCTTTGTCCACCTTGTCAATTCCTCTCAGTATTTTGTATGTCGTTATCATGTCCCCCCTTCTCTCCTGTCCTCCAGTGTCGTCAGGTTGATTTCCCCTTTAAACCCTCTCCTCGTAGGACATACCTCTTAGCTCTGGGACTAGTCTTGTTGAAAACCCTTTGCACTTTCTCTAGTTCTTCACGTGTTTGGGCTAGGTGTGGGTTCCAAACTGGTGCCGCAACTCCAATACGGGCCTAACATACACGGTGTACAGGGTCCTGAATGATTCCTTATTAAGATGTCGGAATGCTGTTCTGAGGTTTGCTAGGCGCCCATATGCTGCAGCAGTTATTTGGTTGATGTGCGCTTCAGGAGATGTGCTGGTGTTATACTCACCCCAAGATCTTTTTCCTTGAGTGAGGTTTGTAGTCTCTGACCCCCTAGACTGTACTCCGTCTGCGGCCTTCTTTGCCCTTCCCCAATCTTCATGACTTTGCACTTGGTGGGATTGAACTCCAGGAGCCAATTGCTGGACCAGGTCTGCAGCCTGTCCAGATCCCTTTGTAGTTCTGCCTGGTCTTCGATCGAGTGAATTCTTCTCATCAACTTCACGTCATCTGCAAACAGGGACACCTCAGAGTCTATTCCTTCCGTCATGTCGTTCACAAATACCAGAAACAGCACTGGTCCTAGGACTGACCCCTGCGGGACCCCGCTGGTCACAGGTGCCCACTCTGACACCTCGCCACGTACCATGACTCGCTGCTGTCTTCCTGACAAGTATTCCCTGATCCATTGTAGTGCCTTCCCTGTTATCCCTGCTTGGTCCTCCAGTTTTTGCACCAATCTCTTGTGTGGAACTGTGTCAAACGCCTTCTTGCAGTCCAAGAAAATGCAATCCACCCACCCTTCTCTCTCTTGTCTTACTGCTGTCACCATGTCATAGAACTCCAGTACGTTTGTGACACAGGATTTCCCGTCCCTGAAACCATGTTGGCTGCTGTTGATGAGATCATTCCTTTCTAGGTGTTCCACCACTCTTCTCCTGATAATCTTCTCCATGATTTTGCATACTATACATGTCAGTGACACTGGTCTGTAGTTTAATGCTTCATGTCTGTCTCCTTTTTTAAAGATTGGAGGACTACATTTGCTGTCTTCCATGCCTCAGGCAATCTCCCTGTTTCGATAGATGTATTGAATATTGTTGTTAGGGGTACACATAGCGCCTCTGCTCCCTCTCTCAATACCCATGGGGAGATGTTATCTGGCCCCATTGCCTTTGAGGTATCTAGTTCACTCAGAAGCCTCTTCACTTCTTCCTCGGTTGTGTGCACTGTGTCCAGCACTTGGTGGTGTGCCCCACCTCTCCGTCTTTCTGGAGTCCCTTCTGCCTCCTCTGTGAACACTTCTTTGAATCTCTTGTTGAGTTCTTCACATACTTCACGGTCATTTCTTGTTGTCTCTCCTCCTTCCTTCCTTAGCCTGATTACCTGGTCCTTGACTGTTGTTTTCCTCCTGATGTGGCTGTACAACAGTTTCGGGTCAGATTTGGCTTTCGCTGCTATGTCATTTTCATATTGTCTTTGGGCCTCCCTTATGTTCTGTGCATATTAGTTTCTTGGCGCTAGACTGTTTCTCCTTATCTCCTGGAGTCCTTTGCTTCTATTTTTCTTCCAGTCCCTAGCACACTTGGTTTTGCCTCTGCACTTTGGGGTAAAACATGGCTCATCCTTGCTTTTTCATTAATCCTGTTACCCTTGGTACAAACCTCTCCTCAGCCTCCTTGCATTTTGTTGCCTACATTTTCCATCATCTCATTAACTGGCTTTCCTTGCCAGTTCTCTGTCCCACTGAACCCCAGTTCACGTAGTTCTCATTCCTTGTGTAGTCCTTCTTGTAGTTTGGCTTCATTCGTCCGGCCTTCCTGCTTATCCTCCACTTGTAGCTCTACTGTGTATTCTAAGCTTAAAAACCAATGGTCTCTGGCCCCAAGGGTCTTTCATTTGTGATGTCTCGATATCTGCCTACTCAGGTGAATACTAAGTCCAGCCTTGCTGGTTCATTCCTCTCTCTCTATCTTGTAGTGTCCCTACGTGTTGGCTCATGATGTCTTTCCAGTACCTCCGCCATTTCATCTTAGCCCTCCATGTATCTTGGCCCCCATGTGGGTCCAAGTTCTCCAATCGATTCTTCTTGTGGTAAAGTCACATATTCAGAGGCTTTTGCCCTGAATGCATGAGCTCTTCTGGCCACTCTAGCCAGATGTGTCAACCTCGCTCTAATGCTCTCGTCTTACTCTTGCCTTGGCCTCTGCTGTTCTGTGGTGGGCTATAATCACTGCTTTACCACCTTGGGGACCTCCAGAGTGAAGTGTTTCCACTTGTGTGTGTGTGTGTGTGTGTGGTGGTGTGTGTGTTTGTGTGTTGTGTGTGTTGTGTTGGTGTTGTGGTGTGTGATGTGTGTGTGTGTTGTGTGTGTTGTGTTGTTCAGCATAGTTGCTGATCCCTTTTATGTGTTGATATAGATTAGCTGAGTATCATAGTAACATCCATTGTGTTTATTTGAGATCCTTAGGCTGGACTGTATGACATCATGGGGGTACAGATTGAGTCAGGGTGAGATGCGCTGTCTTGTCTCACTCGACGGAATTAGACCATAGAAGCAGGCAGAACCACGGCAGGCCTGGGTAGGCTCCCATCTCCCATTCCACAGTCTGACAATATATATATCGTTACCATCCAACAAGCGAGTTTACCTTATCCATCATTCTCCTACCGCACCCCACACGACAGTGTGTGTGTGTGTCGTGTGTGTGTGTGTGTGGTGTGTGTTGGTGTGTGTGTGTGTTACGTTACCCTTTTGTTACCGTTTTGTCCTAGGCACTTGTCGATTAGACACTAGGGCCTGTTGTATTTGTGTGTGTGTGTGTGTGTGTGTGTACTCACCTAATTGTGGTTGAGGGGTCGTGACCCCAGCCTCCTGCCCCGCCTCTTCAGTGATCATACTAGGTTCTCTCTCTGTTTTCCGGAACTTTTTTCATACATCGTCTTAAAGTATGTATGGTTCCTGCCTCCACTACATCCACTTGCTAGTCTATTCTACTCCTGACGACTCTGTGACTGATAAGAAGTACTTCCTAACATTATTGTGACTCGTCTGAGTCTTCAGTTTCCAATTATGATCCTTGTTTTTGTGTCCACTCTCTGGTACATCCTGATCTCTGTCCATCTTGTCTATTCCATGCAGTATTTTGTATATTGTTATCATGTCTCACCTGATCCTCCACAGTCCTCAGTGTCGTCAGTCCGATTTCCGTAATCTTTCCTTCGTAGACATTCCCTCGAGTCCGGGTACTAGCCTTGTGCAAACCTTAGATTTAAACCCCCCCCCCCTTTCCCTTTTATCTTACTTTCTCTCTAATTTCTTATGTGCTTGACAGGTGTGGGTTCCAAATTGGTGCTGCTTATCCAGTATGGGCCTGAACGTACACGGTGTACAGTGTCTTGAACGATTCCTTACTAAGGTTTCGGCTTGCTATGCTCAGGTTGCCAGGTGCCCATTGCTTGCAGCCTGTTATCTGTTTGATTAATGTGTGCCTCCAGAGACGTGCTCGGTGTTATGGCCCCCCAGATTCTTTCTCCCTGATGTGAGGTTTACAACTCTTTGGCCACCTAGCCTATACTCTGTCTGCGGTTATTCTTTGTCCTCTCCTCAATCTTCATGAATTTGGTATTTGGCGGGTTGAATTCGAGAAGCCTAGTTGCTGGACACGTGTTTCAGCCTGTCCAGGTCTCTTTGTAGTCTGCCTGATCCTCATCTGATTTTATTTCTCCTCATTCACTTCAGTCATCTTGCGAACAGGGTCCAATTTGAGTCTTCCCTTCCTTCATGTATTCACATTTACAAAAATAGCACTGGTCTAGGACTGATCCTTGTGGGGAGTCCGTATTAACAGCGCCCACTGATTACCTCATTATGTACCATGACTCGTTGTCTCCCTGTCCTGTATATGGGCCTGATCTCCAGCTTCTGCACTATCTCAATGAGGAACTGTGTTCAAAGCCTTCCTGCAGTCCAGGAAAATGCAATCACCACCCCTCTCTCTGGTGTTCTTACTTCTGTTACCTTGTCATAAAACTCCAGAAGGTTTGTAACACGGATTTGTTTCTGGTGAATCCATGCTGGTTGTTGTTTATAATAATCTTGTACCGTTCAGTTCTTATTTTTTTTATATGTGATCCACCACTCTCCTCCTGATAATTCTTCTCTTTAGGACTTTGTATACTATACACGTCAGTGACGCTGGTCTGTAGTTAGTGCCCTCGTTTCTGTCTCCTTCTTAAAAATGGGGACTACATTTTACGTCTTCCGTTACCTCAGGTAGTAGCCAGTTTAAAGTATTGAAGATTGTGGTTAGTGGCATGCCACAGCATGTATGCTCCTTCTCTAACGGGCCCATGGGGAGATGTCTGTCCCATCGCCTTTAGTTATCAAGGTCACTTAGCAGCTTCTGCACCCCTCCTCCTTCCGTTTGTATGTCATCCAACCACTTGTGGTATATTCCCTGTTGGTGTTCCATCTGTGCTGTCTTCCCAGAGTCCTTCCTGTCTTTTCTGTAAAAAGTTCCTTAAATCATTATCGTTGAGCTCCTCATGTACATCATGATCGTTTCTTGTGAGTCCCCACCATTCTTCTGAGCTGATTCACCTGGTCCATCTTACTAATCTTCTTCCTCCTGATGTAGCTAACAGCTGATTCAGGGTCAGATTTGAGTTTCTATGCTATGTTGTTTTCGTACTGTCACTGGGCCTCCCTCCTTACCTGTGCTACTCATTTCTGGCTCTTCGACTATCTTCTTATTTTCCTGTGTTCTTTGCCTACTATACTTTTCATTCTATTGTGCACTTAGTTTTTGCCTACCTACACCTTCAGGTAAACCAGGGGATCATTCTGTTGATCTTCCCATTATTTCTGTTGCCTGGGAATAAAGCTTTCCTCTGCTCTTGCATTTTGTTGTTACGTATCCCATCATTTCGTTTATGATTTCCTACCAGTTCTGTCTCACTTAACTCCTGCAGGAAGCTCCTCAAACCTGCATAGTGCCCTTTATAGTCTCTAGCTTTTCCCATTTCATCTCCTGTTTACCCTCTCAACTTGTAACTCTAATTTTGTATTCAAAGCACAGAGTCAACATGATCACTAGCTCTAGGGGCCTCTTCATATGTGCTGTCTAATGTCTGAACTGCTTAGGGTGAACACAAGGTCCAGTCTTGCTGGTTTATCCTTCCCTCTTTCTCTGTAGTGTCCTTACACATGTGATGCATGTGTTTTTCCAGTACCACATTCTTATCTTGGGCCTCTCCCATGTTTTGGGACCCCATTTGGCTCCAGGTTTTCCCACTTCATCTCCTGTGGTTGAATGCGCCCTTAACCAGTAAGCTCTTCTTGCCACCTCAGCCAGTGTGTCACACTGCTCTGTTTCTCTAATTATATTCACTCTCATGGCCTCCTGCACTTCTGTGCGTGGATTATACATCATGCAAGAACTACCGTATGTTCACCAGACTGAAATGCACTACTAAGGTAGTCCCTTCTCCATCTGTCCATGCCTCCCATTCCTCTAATTTCCATCATTTTTTTTTGAGCAGTATAACCCTCCTCCCCCTTGCTCCTTCTATTTTCTCAGGATCTATATCCTTGTGGGAAGAATTGCATTTGTTACTGTCTCATTGAGCTCGTTTCTGTGACTGCTATGGATGTCTGGGACTTCTCATTGATTCTTTCGTGCAATCTCTCATTTATTCTTTATTCTATCCGCGTTCGTGTACGAAACCTTCAACTTTTCTAAAATTGTGGTCCTGGGAGATTATTGGGGTTGGGAGAGCAGGAGCCCTGGCAGGGGCCTATGGGGGGCTGCAGTGGGGGTGGGGGCAGAGTTCCCATACGGGGTTGCTCTAGGGGTGGGGTTTGTGGTGTGGGGGTGGGAACAGAGGGATCAGTGGGTGACTGTTGGTTTAGATTGCTCAGTTGCCTAGGAGTTGCCATGGTTAGTCCTGTTGCGGGTGTTTTTTGGGGGTGTGTTTGCCTTCCACCTGTGTCTGGGTTATGCTGATCTTCTTTGTCATTTTCTCCCCATTCCTCCTTTCATTTTTGTACTCTCTCTTTCAGTATCATCCTTTCCTCTTGTGTTCTGTCTCGATCGAGGTACACACTCTGAAACTCCAGTTTGTCTCTCAGTTGTTCTTTCTCCTGTAGGATCATGGTTCGAGTTGACACTGCCTTGATAATTACCTTGAGAGGCCGTTTCCTTTCCCTTGTGGACCACCCAATTCTCTGAAAATTTGTCACCTGGTTCATGTCGCCCTCACCTACTGCCTTCATGATACCTTCAATCACTTTTTTCTCCTCCTGTTTTCTTTTATCATAGGTTTCCCCTTCGGCTTCCCAGAGCCCATAGACAAAACTGACCTCTCCGTTTCTTCTTCCCACTGCGTCTTCCACTGCATCCTCTGAAGCGTTTTAGTTCCTTCCCTTGGAGCATTCCTTCCTTCAATCCCTTCCCTAGCTGAGGCCCTTTTGCCCCTTGGGGTTCTTTTTTTCCTGTCAGCATTTCCTTTTCCCCTGCGGGTATCTGTTGGTCCTGCCTTATATCATAGCTCCTTTCAATGTCTTCAGACCTCCCCTTTTGTGCTCCTTGTTTTTCCCTTTGGGCCCCATGTATCGACAACCCTTTGCATCCCGGTATAGTTTCCCTTTTGCTCCCTCCATGACCTTGTCTAGGGCCTGATTAGAAGTTTCCTGATGTTTTTTCTGTACTTAAATTTTTCTTTTTTAGCTCCCCTTCTTTTTTCTCATTTCCTCTTCAAGGGCCTGTATTTTAAGCTTCAGCTTTTTGGTTTTTTGGGCTTGTTGTTTCCCACTCCCTGCTCTCTGCACTATCCTCTCCCCCCATCCCCCTTTTCCAACCCTTTGAGCCCCCTTCCCCTTTCACCCCCCTTTTTTTTTAGATTTTCTGCCCCCCAATCCTCCCTCCCAATTCGTCGGCCAGCCCCTCAGGCTCCCAGCCCCCTCGGGCCCTGGGGCTTGCCCCTTGGTTGCCCCTGTATGGTGGGGTATGTGTGTAATTTGTGTTTTGTTTTAATGTGTGTGTGTTTTTGTGTTTAAAAAGTTTGTGGTGTACCCCCCCTAGTGTGGTTGCAGGTTTCCCGTTTCACAGTTCCTCGGGCCCGGGTTTCTTCAAAACCACTACAAGGTCACCCCTTCCTGCTCGAACTTAGCATACCAATTCTTAAAGCTAGGGTTGGGGTGGGGTTTAGCTACCTTTTTCCCTAGGCACATGTCGAAAAACACTAGCTTTTGAAAATGCGTGAAAGCGCGGTGTACTCAGTTGGGGTTTTGCGGGGGTCGAGTCACAGCCCCCGGGCCCTTTTCCCTTTTCAACGGGCAGCTGAAATGCCCACTTTTCCCCTGTTTCCGGACCTTTACATACCTCTTCTTAAACCCAGTATGGACCCTTTGCCTCTAAACTAAAAAAAAATAAAACTCCCAAAGGGGCTATTCCCCTTCCTGAAACCTGTGCCCTGAAGAAATATTTCCTAACACCCTGTTGTTCATCTGAGCCCTTCAGCTTCAAACTGTGCCCCCTTTGGGTTGTGTTCCATCTATGGAACATCCTGTCTTTTTCACCCTTGTCTATCCCTCTGCTTTTTTATGCCCCCTATCATTTTCCCCCCCCCCCTAATTCCGTTCGTCAGGTCGATTTTCCCTTAATCTCTCCTCCTTTTGAAAAATACCCTTAGCTTTCCCGGGGCATTTTTGTTGCAAACCTTTTCACTTTCTGTAGTTTCCTTAAATCTTTTTCTAGGTAAGGGGTTTCCCAAAGGGGCTGCATATTCCAATATAGTCTAACTTACACATTTACAGGTCCTGAAGGACTCCTATTTAGAGTCCAGAATGCTGTTCTTAGGTTTGCCAGGCACCTGTATGCCGCAGCAATTATTTGGTTGAAGTGCGCCTCGGGAGATGTTCCCGGTGTTATAATCACACCTAGACCTTTCCCTTGAGTGAGGTTTCTAGGTTCTGGCCCCCTAGACTGTACTCTGCTGTAGTCTTCTTTGCCCTTCCCCAATCTTCATGACTTTGCACTTGGTGGGGTTGAAACTCCAGGACCAGTTTCTGGTCCAGTCCTGCAGTCCCGTCCAAGATCCCCCTGTAGTTCTGCCTGGTCTTTCGTCCGATTGAATTCTTCTCATCAGCTTCTCATCATCTGCAAACAGGATCATTTTGGAGTCTATCCCCCCCACCATGTCGCTCACAAATACCAGAAACAGTACAGGTCCCAGGACTGATCCCTGTGGCACCCCGCTCGTTACCGGCGCCCACTTTGATACCCTCGCCCCGTACCATGACTCGCGGTGTGTGGGTGTGGGTGTGCGGCATGAGAGCGCCACCCATTCCTGTTGTTTAGTGCAGTAAACACCGGACTGCTGAGCTGATTAGTTGTGTCTTTCGTCCTGCACTGTTTTACTGGTGTGCTGGAAGCTGATTAGGTTTTCTACTATAAACTGTAATAAAAAAAAGAAGCTGGGAGGAATATTAGAAAAAGGGTCAAATATTTCTGGTCAGTTTTAAAGCTGCTGTGTGTTGGTTGTGCTGGGTGTCTGTGCTGCTGTGTGTTGTGTTGTGCTGCTGTGCTGTGCTGCTGTGTGTTGTGTTGTGCTGCTGTGCTGTGCTGCTGTGTGTTGTGCTGTGCTGCTGTGTGTTGTATTGTGCTGCTGCGTGTTGTGCTGTGCTGTGCTGCTGTGTTGTGTTGTGCTGCTGTGCTGTGCTGTTGTGTGTTGTGCTGCTGTGCTGTGCTGCTGTGTGTTGTGATGTGCTGCTGTGCTGTGCTGCTGTGTGTTGTGTTGTGCTGCTGTGCTGTGCTGCTGTGTGTTGTGTTGTGCTGCTGTGCTGTGCTGCTGTGTGTTGTGTTGTGCTGTACTGCTGTGTTGTATTGTGCTGCTGTGTTGTGCTGTGCTGCTGTGTGTTGTATTGTGCGTACTGAATGTGTTTGTATTGTGCTGTACTGCTGTGTTTTATTGTGCTGCTGTGCTGTGCTGTGCTGCTGTGTGTTGTGTTGTGCTGCTGTGCTGTGCAGTTGTGTGTTATGTTGTGCTGCTGTGCTGTGCTGCTGTGTTGTGTTGTGCTGTGCTGCTGTGTGTTGTGTTGTGCTGCTGCGTGTTGTGCTGTGCTGCTGTGCTGTTCTGCTGTGTTGTGTTGTGCTGTGCTGTTCTGCTGTGTTGTGTTGTGCTGTGCTGCTGTGTGTTATTTGTGCTGCTGCGTGTTGTGCTGTGCTGCTGTGCTGTGCTGCTGTGTTGTGCTGCTGTGTGTTTGTACTGTGCTGCTGTGTGTTGTGTTGTGTTGTGCTGCTGTGCTGTGCTGCTGTGTGTTGTGTTGTACTGTGCTGCTGTGTGTTGTGTTGTGCTGCTGCGTGTTGAGCTGTGCTTGTGCTGCTGTGTTGTGTTGTGCTGCCCGTGCTGTGCTGTTGTGTTGTGTTGTGCTGCTCCCGTGTTGTACTGTGCTGCTGTGTGGTTTGTTGTGCTGTGCTGCTGTAGTGTTTTTGCTGTGCTGTGCTGCTGTGTGTTGTGTTGTGTTTGCTGCTGCGTGTTGTATTGTGCTGCTGTGCGTGCTGTTGTGTGTTGTGTTGTGCTGTACTGCTGTGTTGATTGGCTGCTGTGTTGTATTGTGCTGCTGTGCTGTGCTGTGTTGCTGTGTGTTGTGTTGTGCTGCTGTGCGTGCTTTTGTGTGTTGTGTTGTGCTGCTGTGCTGTTGTGTTGTGTTGTGCTGCTGTCTGTGCTGCTGTGTTGTGCTGTGCTGCTGTGTGTTGTGTTGTGCTGCTGCGTGTTGTCTGTGCTGCTGTGCTGTTCGCTGTGTTGTGTTGTGCTGTGCTGCGTGTGTTGTGTGTTGTGCTGCTGTGTGTTGTTTGTGCTGCTGCGTGTTGTGCTGTGCGCTGTGTTGTGTTGTGCTGCTGTGTGTTGTACTGTGCTGCTGTGTGTTGTGTTGTGCTGCTGTGTGTTGTACTGTGCTGCTGTGGTTTGTGTTGGGCTGCTGTGTGTTGTGTTGTGCGTGCTGCGTTTTTGTGCTGTGCTGCTGTGTGGTGTTGTGCTGCTTTTGCTGTGCTGTTGTGTGTTGTTTCTGTGCTGCTGTGTGTTGTGTTGTGCTGCTGTGTGTTGTGTTGTGCGCTGCGTGTTGTGCTGTGCTGCTGTGTTTGTGTTGTGCTGCTTTGCTGTGCTGGTTGTGTGTTGTGTTGTGCTGCTCTGTGTTGTACTGTGCTGCTGTGTGTTGTGTTGTGCCCGCTGCGTGTTGTGCTGTGCTGCTGTGTTGTGTTGTGCTGCTGTGCTGTTGTGTGTTGTGTTGTGCTGCTGTGTGTTGTGCTGTGCTGCTGTGTGTTGTGCTGTGCTGCTGTGTGTTGTGTTGTGCTGCTGCGGTTGTGCTGTGCTGCTGTGTTGTGCTGTGCTGCTGTGCTTGCTGTTGTGTGTTGTGTTGTGTTTCCCGTGTGTTGTGCTGTGCTGCTGTGTGTTGTGTTTTTGCTGTGCTGCTTTTGTGTTGTGCTGCTGGGGTGTTGTGCTGCTGTGTTGTGCTGTGCTGCCGTGTTGTGCTGTGCTGCTGTGTGTTGTGTTGTGCTGTGCTGCTGTTGTTGTGTTGCTGTGCTGCTGTGTGTTGGTTGTGATGCTGTGCTGTGCTGCTGTGTGTTGTGTTGTTTCTGCTGTTTTGTGCTGTGCTGCTGTGTGTTGTGTTATGCTGTGCTGCTGTGTTGTGTTGTGCTGCTACGTGTTGTGCTGTGCTGCTGTGTGTTGTGTTGTGCTGTGCTGCTGTGTGTTGTGTTGTGCTGTGCTGCTGTGTGTTGTGTTGTTTGTTGTGCTGCTGTGTTGTGTTGTGATGCTGTGCTGCTGTGTTTTGTGTTTTGCTGCTGTGTGTTGTGTTGTGCTGCTGTGCTGTGCTGCGTGTTTTGTGTTGTGCTGCTTTTGCTGTGCTGTTGTGTTTTTATTGTGCTTTCTGTGTGTTGTGTTTTTGTGCTGGTGCTGTGCTGCTGTGTTGTGCTGCTGTGTGTTGTGTTGTGCTGCTGTGTGTTGTCTGGGGTGTGTGTTGTTTGTGCTGCTGTGTTGTGCTGCTGTGTGTTGTGGCTGCTGTGTTGTGCTGCTGTGTGTTGTGCTGCTGTGGGTTGTGTTGTGCTGCTGTGTGTTGTGCTGCTGTGTTGGGCTGCTACGTTGTGCTGTTGTGCTGTGCTGCTGTGTTGTGCGCTGCGTTGTGCTATGTTGTGCTGCTGTGCTGTGCTCTGTATTGTGCTGCTATGTTGTGCTGCTGTGTTGTGCTGTGTATTGGGCTGCTGTTGTGGGCCCCTGTGTTGTGGGTGTGTTTGTGCTGCTATGTTGTGCTGCTGTTGCTGTGCTGCTGTGTTGTGCTGCTGTGTGTTGTGTTGTGCTGCTGTATGTTGTGTTGTGCCGCTTTGTGTTGTGTTGTGCTGCTGTGTTGTGCTGCTGTGCTGTGCTGCTGTGTTGTGCTGCTGTGTTGTGCTGTTGTGCTGTGCTGCTGTGTTGTGCTGGGTGTGCTTTGCTGCTGTGTTTTTGCTGCTGTGTTAGCTGCTGTGGCTGTGCTGCTGTGTTGTGCTGCTGTGTTGTGCTGCTGTGTTGTGCTGCTGTGCTGTGCTGCTGTGTTGTGCTGCTGTGTTGTGCTGCTGTGTTGTGCTGCTGTGCTGTGCTGCTGTGTTGTGCTGCTGTGTTATGCTGCTGTGCTGTGCTGCTGTGTTGTGCTGCTGTGTTGTGCTGCTGTGTTGTGCTGCTGTGTTGTGCTGCTGTGTTGTACTGCTGTGTTGTGCTGCTGTGTTGTGCTGCTGTGTTGTGCTGCTGTGTTGTGCTGCTGTGTTGTGGTGCTGTGTTGTGGTGCTGTGTTGTGCTGCTGTGTTGTGGGGCTGTGCTGTGTTTTCTGTGTTGTGGGTGCTGGTTGTGCTGCTGTGTTGTGCTGCTGTGCTGTGCTGCTGTGTTGTGCTGCTGTGTTGTGCTGCTGTGTTGTGCTGCTGTGTTGTGCTGCTGTGCTGTTGTGTTGTGCTGCTGTGTTATGCTGCTGTGCTGTGCTGCGTGTTGTGCTGCTGTGTTTTTGCTGCGTGTTGTGCTGCTGTGTTTTGCTGCTGTGTTGTGCTGCCTGTGTTGTGCTTTCGTGTTGTGCTGCTGTGTTGTGCTGCTGTGCTGTGCTGCTGTGTTGTGCTGCTGTGCTGTGCTGCTGTGTTGTGATACTGCGTGTTGTGCTGCTGTGTTGTGCTGCTGTGTTGTGCTGCTGTGTTGTGCTGCTGTGTCTGTGCTGCTGTGTTGTGCTGGGTGTGTTGTGCTGCTGTGTTTGTGCTGCTGTGTTGTGCGCTGTGCTGTGCTGCTGTGTTGTGCTGCTGTGTTGTGCTGCTGTGTTGTGCTGCTGTGTTGTGCTGCTGTGCTGCTGTGTTGTGCTGCTGTGTTGTGCTGCTGTGCTGTGCTGCTGTGTTGTGCTGCTGTGCTGTGCTGCTGTGTTGTGCTGCTGTGCTGTGCTGCTGTGTTGTGCTGCTGTGCTGTGCTGCTGTGTTGTGCTGCTGTGCTGTGCTGCTGTGTTGTGCTGCTGTGCTGTGCTGCTGTGTTGTGATACTGTGTTGTGATGCTGTGCTGTGATGTGCTGTGCTGCTGTGCTGTGCTGCTGTGTTGTGATACTGTGTTGTGATGCTGTGCTGTGATGCTGTGCTGTGCTGTGCTGCTGTGTTGTGCTGCTGTGCTGTGCTGCTGTGTTGTGCTGCTGTGCTGTGCTGCTGTGTTGTGATACTGTGTGTGATGCTGTTTGTGATGCTGGGGCTGTGCTGCTGTGTTGTGCTGCGTGTTTGTGCTGCTGTGTTGTGCTGCTGTGTTTTTGCTGCTGTGCTGTGCTGCTGTGTTGTGCTGCTGTGTTGTGCTGCTGTGCTGTGCGCTGTGTTTGTGCTGCTGTGCTGTGCTGCTGTGTTGTGCTGCGCTGTTTCCCGTGTTGGCTGCTGTGGGGTGCTGCGTGTTTGATACTGTGTTTGATGCTGTGTGTGATGCTGTGCTGTGCTGTGCTGCTGTGTTGTGATACTGTTTGTGAGCTGTGCTGTGATGCGTGCTGTGCTGCTGTGCTGCTGTGTTGTGCTGCTGTGCTGTGCTGCTGTGTTTTTGCTGCTGTGCTGTGGCTGCTGTGTTGTGATACGTGTTTTTGATGCTGTGTTTGTGATGCTGTGCTGGGGCTGCTGTGTTTTTTGGCTGCTGTGCTGTGCTGCTGTGTTGTGATACTGTGTGTTGTGCTGCTGTGTTGTGATACTGTGGTTGTGCTGCGTGTTTGTGATACTGTGTGTTGGCTGCTGTGTTGTGTACTGTGTGTTGTGCTGCTGTGTTGTGCTGTGTGTTGTGATACTGTGTGTTGTGCTGCTGGTTGTGCTGCTGTGTTGTGATACTGTGTGTTGTGCTGCTGTGTTGTGATACTGTGTTGTGCTGCTGTGTTGTGCTGCTGTGTTGTGATACTGTGTGTTGTGCTGCTGTGTTGTTTCTGCTGTGTTTGTGTGCTGTGTTGTTTCTGCTGTGTTGTGCTGCTGTGCTGTGCTGCTGTGTTGTGATACTGTGTGTTATGCTGCTGTGTTGTGCTGCTGTGCTGTGCTGCTGTGTTGTGATACTGTGTGTTATGCTGCTGTGTTGTGCTGCTGTCTGTCTGCTCTGTGTTGTGATGCTGTGTGTTGTGCTGGTTTATGTTGTTTATGAAACTGATGGTGTTTTATATTGCGTGTGTATTATCTTTTGTTTTTCATAGCTTTATTAATGCCAAACTCGGCATATAATAAATATATTTCGTTATATTGTCCACAGATATAAATATATGGCCATGGCAGGAATGAATGTTAAGCGCAAGTATTCAGAGGACTACACTAAATTCACCTGCACCTGACAAGAAAAAGATGCCATGGAATTACCACAGTGTGTTATTTGTTTCAAAGTTTTGGGTAATGATTCACTGACTCATTCATCTCGAGAAATGCCACCTCAATTTGTTGCAAAAGGATAAAGATTAGTTCGAGCGCAGTTATTACTTCTCAAGCGTAGCGCCTTGAGGAACAAGTACATTCTATGAAAAAAGCACCAATGCAGTGTGAGCTTCCTACATTGTCACATGCAAAGTCGTATAGGCCAAGAAGCCTCATACGACTGTAGAGAAACTTATGCTACCCTGTGCAACAGAAATGATGAGGCTTGTTGTCGACGAGGACGCAGCATGGAAGCTGAATGATGTATCAGTTTCTAATGACACAGTGTCGAGACGGATAAATGAGATCTCACAAAACATCAGTGAACAAGTTGTGGATGAAATAAAGAATCTCCAGTTTCCCATACAGTTGGATGAATCAACTAATGTCTCACTGTCTTCTCAGCTATTAGTATTTGCACTATACATGGATAAAGGAGACTTCAAAGACGAGTTTCTCTTTTGTAAGATTCTGATACCACCACAAGGGCTCAGGATGTGTTAGAATTATTAACAATTTCTTTGAAGTAAATGGTCTGGATTGGGTAAATTTGGTGGATGTTGCCACTGACGGTGCACCTGCGATGCTAGGCTCATGATCAGGCTTTCAAGCGTTGGAGAAACAGCATGATCCATTGATAACCGAGTTCAGTTTCATTCAGAGAGGCACTGGCATCAAAAATACTACCTGACACCTGAGCACTTTTTTACAAGGATTGGTGAAAGGTGGTTGTTACATCAAATCGTCAGCGGTGAACACCAGACTGTTCAGAAAATTATGCTAGGACATGGGTTCCGACTTTGAGGTGTTCCTGTTGTACACTTCTGTACGGTGGTTGTCACCAGGGAATGTAGTCAACAGAATTTTTGAACTGAGAGAAGAATTGATTCTACTTCTCCAGTCTCAGGGGAAAGAAGGTTTTACAAATATGCTAGACCTGTCATAATTAGAACTAGCATACCTTGTCAATATTTTTGGTATCCTGAACAAACTGAATCTTCAGCTGCAAGGGAAAGGAGCAAATCTGTTCTCTCACCAAGGAATCATCAAGGCTCTTCTCGAGAAATTAGAACTCTGGATTGGAAGAGTCGAAAGTAAAGATTTAGTTCAATTTCCGTGTGTGGATGCCATGCTAGGGAAAATGAAAGCCATTCAGGTGCATATTCTCGAGCATTTACAAAAGCTGCGGGATGAATTTCAGCGATACTTTCCGAGGTGAACATGACAAGGATGGGTTTTTCTTTCATCTGGAATCCATTCGTAACAGATGTTCATGGTGTTCCAGAGACTATACAGGAGGAGTTCTTGAACCTGAAAAAATGATCTGGCAACCAAAGATGTGTACCAGCGGTCTACCATGGAAAGATTTTGGGCCAGTATGATTGTTACCAAAATCTGTCAACATATGCAGTCAGATTTCTTTTGCCATTTGCATCAACTTATACATGTGTGAGAGTGGATTTTCATGTTTGTTGCACATTAAGTCCAAGCAGAGGAATCGGCTTGCAGTTGAAAGCGATATTCGTTGTGCATTATCAAGTACTACTCCTAACATTATCAAGTACCACTCCTAACATTGAAAAGCTTGTCAGTGAAAAGAGAATCCAAAAGTCTAGTTACAAGGAAAAGTGAAATAATCATATTTCAAAGAAAAATGTTTGGCTGTATAACTTCATAATTTCAAAATATGTTTCATTAAAAAGAAATTTCTCAGCAAAATGTTAGATATGTATTCATTTATTTCCAGAAAATTATGTTTGTATGAAATATGTTTCACACCAAAATGTTAGATATCTATTATTTTATATAACTTCTCGAATTTCTGTTTATAAGAAATATATTTCTAGATCAAATTGTCTGTTGTCTTTGTTTTGCCTTTATATATCATTACTCAAAAAATTAAATGGTCCACGATTTTTAGAATTGGGTTGGTGGTCCATGGGCTGAAACTGGTTGAGAACCACTACTCTACTCTATTTGTTAATAGCTAAAACCGAGGCAAAATAAAATCGAAGTTTGTAGTACTCGTCAACTAATGGTCTCCACTCGTGTGACAGTTGATATAATTTGTCAAAATATTTTTATCTGAAGATAATTTTCTGGTGCTCTACGAGGTGGTCAGTAGTGCTCATTGAAGAAGATTATAGGGGAGGGGGTTTCACGTTAGTACACAGGGATCTTGATCCAGGAATTGAAGTTGCCCTCCCCTATCTTGGATTAAACCTGACTGCCTCAGATTCCCTGGTGCGGTACAATCCCTGCAGGTTTAGCGCTTTCCCAGAATATAATATTAATATTAACGTTCAGCAGCAGTAGATTTGGAGTCCGATAGATACAGTTATAATAAAAAGTTTTCCTTATGGCACTAAAGCTAACTTATGACACAGAGCTTGACTCTATAATTATTACTAATTCTACGTCATGACTGAAGGCTCTTGACTCAAATAATGACTCAAACATGCTCACCTGAGAAGCAGGACTATACTAAAAAAATCCGGGAAGCTTTCTCGGATGCTCAGAAAACAGAAAAGCGCTATTAGCCTAGCAGTGCTCTGGAAGCAAAGCAGTGGGAGAAAGGATAGTAAATTGTGGTATTTAGTAAACTACGATAAAAAACAATGTTTTTATCATATTTTCTATATGATATTTGACTTTTTTAAATTAAATCTGTAAAGTTTATTAAAATCTATAAATCTGGGTACTTTTACTTAAAATTAATAACGTTTTAACATGAAGACAATGAAGACAACGACACAAGTTGCAGGAAAAACTTTTATGGGACAACATTACGCTGTGTATAGTTATCATGTCTTGACAGGATGTGACACTGTCCTAATGAAGGTTTGTTTGTCAACATGTGTCTTCATTCTTGTCAGCAGTACCACATTTCACTCATCATACCCACCGCAGGTGAGATCACAGAAGGTGCAATTTTGAAAACGGAATGGCACGGTATGTAAATACAATCAAGGTTAGTAAATGACACTTAGACCCAATGGATACCTTAATTAAACACAATAAATTCTGAGAGAAAGTAAGCTTTATAAAGTTAGCAGAGAATACGTGAGAAATATATTCATACAGGTACGGAAGAGAGAGAGGAAGGTGTGGTTCATGGGAGTATCTTAGGTTATGGAGAACTAACATCAGAGGCTACCCTGATTTTGTGTTAAGTGTTAGAAATGCTGATAGGTTCGAATTATGAACTAATTTCTTTCTGTCTTGTTCTTGATCACTAGTCTAGCATTTGTTCATTTAATAAGGTGATTGTTTTGATGCATGACACATGCGTTGTTTCTCTTGTGTTGTGCATAAATTCTGATGCTCTTTGGTTCGTATGACAAACGTTGAGTTAAGTTTTCTCGTATAAACGCTAGTCACATCCAGCGCAAGGAATGATGTGTACATCTGCTTTTATTTCTGCATCACAGGGTACATGTTTGACTCTAGTAAGGTCCTTGATGGCAATGGAAGTTATAAATGAAATGTTATTGTTACCTTTCGACAGCGTTTGGTGGAAACTAAATGTGAGAAAAAATAATGTACCCGTCACTTGCTGTCTCTGTTTCAAGTATAGCCATAATTTCAAGAACTCTTTTCCTACAGTCATGTGTGAAGCAAGACAGGCAGTGGAGCTGGGTGATAATTTAATAACATCACATTCTTCTTCCAGAAACCCCTGACTACATGCATCCTCTCTGTTCTGAGAAAGCAATATATCAGCGCCTATCTCTTGGTTCTAACGTCGGCAGCGGCATGGATAAGTTGTGCAGATAATTAAGTTGATTTAGAAGCAGTTACACAAGTTTAGGTGATTTCAATTATCATATACGTATAGCAAGGTATGTGTAAATCACCTAGGATAACCCAAAAAGTCAGATAAAGTGATCTATTTACATTGAGATAATTGGTAGGTGTCCGGTAAACCTTGATCTGCAGAGCAGAACATTTGTGTGTGTACTCGCCTAGTTGTACTCACCTAGCTGAAGTTGCAGGGGTCGAGTCCTAGCTCCTGGCCCCGCCTCTTCACTGGTCGCTACTAGGTCACTCTCCCTGAACCGTGAGCTTTATCTGCTTAAAACTATGTATGGATCCTGCCTCCAATACATCGCTTCCCAAACTATTCCACTTCCTGACTACTCTGTGGCTGAAGAAATACTTCCTAACATCCCTGTGATTCATCTGTGTCTTCAACTTCCAACTGTGTCCCCTTGTTGCTGTGTCCCATCTCTGGAACATCCTGTCTTTGTCCACCTTGTCAATTCCTCTCAATATTTTGTATGTCGTTATCATGTCCCCCCTATATCTCCTGTCCTCCAGTGTCGTCAGGTCGATTTCCAGAACCAGAACCGGTCCCAGGACTGACCCCTGTGGAACCCCACCCGTCACAGGCACCCACTCTGACACCTCGCCAGGTACCATGACTCGCTGCTATCCTCTTGACAGGTATTCCCTGATCCATTGTAGTGTCTTCCCTGTTATCCCTGCCTGGTCCTCCAGTTTTTGCACTAATCTCTTGTGTGGAATTGTGTCAACGCCTTCTTACAGTCCTAGGGGTTGGCATGTACATTGCAGAGTCACTTGTTTGCACAGAACTGCTTAATGCCTCAAATGACGTAGTGGAAGTTTTAGCAGTAAAGGTCGAGAACCAAAACCTAGTCATTGTGGTAGTCTACAAGCCTCCGGATGCAACATCCCAGCAATTCCAGGAACAGCTGTTAAAAATTGACCACTGTCTGGAAAATCTTTCAGCTCCTGCACCCAACATCTTGCTCCTGGGGATTTCAACTTAAGGCACCTAAAATGGAGGAATATAGCAAATAATATTGTTGCAGTAATAACACCAGGAGGCAGCTCTGATGAAAACTCACACTCACACGAGCTTTTTAAATCTCTGCACAAAATTCAATTTAAACCAGCAAATAATAGAGCCTACTAGACTGGAGAATACACTAGACCTCATCTTCACTAACAATGATGATCTGATAAGAATGTCACCATATCAAAAACAATATACTCAGATCACAACATAATTGAGGTTCAGACATGTATGCGTGAGCCCCAGACCGACAAAATGAGACTAGTCACGAGGAGCATTCACCAAATTCAACTTCAATAAAAAAACATAAAGTGGGACCAAGTAAACCAAGTCCTAACCGATATAAGCTGGAAGATATACTAAGCAACACAGACCCAAACTTATGCCTAGAACAGATTAACTCGGTGGCACTCGATGTATGCACAAGGCTTGTTCCTCTAAGAAAAAGGAGGAGTAGATGTAAAATAGAAAGAGACAGGCGCTCCCTTTACAGGCGACGGAAAAGAATAACAGAGCGGCTAAAAGAGGTCAATATATCTGAAATGCGCAGGGAGACACTGGTCAGAGAAATAGCAAGCATCGAACTTAAGCTAAAAGAATCCTTTAGGAGTCAGGAATCGCGGAAGAACTAAAAGCTATAAATGAAATCGAAAGAAACCCAAAGTAATTCTTCTCCTATGCCAAATCAAAATTGAGAACAACGTCCAGTATTGGGCCCCTACTTAAACAAGATGGGTCCTACACAGATGACAGCAAGGAAATGAGTGAGCTACTCAAGTCCCAATATGACTCAGTTTTTAGCAAGCCGCTAACCAGACTGAGAGTCGAAGATCAAAATGAATTTTTTATGAGAGCCACAAAATTTGATTAACACAAGCCTATCCGATGTTATCCTGACCCAAATGACTTCGAACAGGCGATAAATGACATGCCCATGCACTCTGCCCCAGGGCCAGACTCATGGAACTCTGTGTTCATCAAGAACTGCAAGAAGCCCCTATCACGAGCCTTTTCCTTCCTATGGAGAGGGAGCATGGACACGGGGGTCGTCCCTCAGTTACTAAAAACTACAGACATAGCCCCACTCCACAAAGGGGGCAGTAAAGCAACAGCAAAGAACTACAGACCAATAGCACTAACATCCCATATCATAAAATCTTTGAAAGGGTCCTAAGAAGCAAGATCACCACCCATCTAGAAACCCATCAGTTACACAACCCAGGGCAACATGGGTTTAGAACAGGTCGCTCCTGTCTGTCTCAACTACTGGATCACTACGACAAGGTCCTAAATGCACTAGAAGACAAAAAGAATGCAGATGTAATATATACAGACTTTGCAAAAGCCTTCGACAAGTGTGACCATGGCGTAATAGCGCACAAAATGCGCGCTAAAGAATAACAGGAAAAGTCGGTCGATGGATCTATAATTTCCTCACTAACAGAACACAGAGAGTAGTCGTCAACAGAGTAAAGTCCGAGGCAGCTACGGTGAAAAGTTCTGTTCCACAAGGCACAGTACTAGCTCCCATTTTTTTCCTCATCCTCATATCCGACATAGACAAGGATGTCAGCCACAGCACCGTGTCTTCCTTTGCGATGACACCCGAATCTGCATGACAGTGTCTTCCATTGCAGACACTGCAAGGCTCCAGGCGGACATCAACCAAATCTTTCAGTGGGCTGCAGAAAACAATATGAAGTTCAACGATGAGAAATTTTCAATTACTCAGATATGGTAAACATGAGGAAATTAAATCTCATCAGAGTAACAAAACAAATTCTGGCCACAAAATAGAGCGAAACACCAACGTCAAAGACCTGGAGTGATTATGTCGGAGGATCTCACCTTCAAGGACCATAACATTGTATCAATCGCATCTGCTAGAAAAATGACAGGATGGATAATGAGAACCTTCAAAACTAGGGAGGCCAAGCCCATGATGACACTCTTCAGGTCACTTGTTCTATCTAGGCTGGAATATTGCTGCACTCTAACATCACCTTTCAAGGCAGGTGAAATTGCCGACCTAGAAAATGTACAGAGAACTTTCACGGCGCGCATAACGGAGATAAAACACCTCAATTACTGGAGCGCTTGAGGTTTCTAAACCTGTATTCCCTGGAACGCAGGAGGGAGAGATACATGATTATATACACCTGGAAAATCCTAGAGGGACTAGTACCGAACTTGCACACGAAAATCACTCACTAACGAAAGCAAAAGACTTGGCAGACGATGCACCATCCCCCCAATGAAAAGCAGGGGTGTCACTAGCACGTTAAGAGACCATACAATAAGTGTCAGGGGCCCGAGACTGTTCAACTGCCTCCCAGCACACATAAGGGGGATTACCAACAGACCCCTGGCAGTCTTCAAGCTGGCACTGGACAAGCACCTAAAGTCAGTTCCTGATCAGCCGGGCTGTGGCTCGTACGTTGGTTTGCGTGCAGCCAGCAGCAACAGCCTGGTTGATCAGGCGCTGATCCACCAGGAGGCCTGGTCACAGACCGGGCCGCGGGGGCGTTGACCCCCGAAACTCTCTCCAGGTAAACTCCAGGTACCCACCCGTCTCTCTCTTGTCTTACTGCTGTCACCCTGTCATAGAACTCCAGTAGGTTTGTGACACACGATTTCCCGTCCCTGAAACCGTGTTGGTTGTTGTTAAGCTCATTCCTTTCTAGGTGTTCCACCACTCTTCTCCTGATAATCTTCTCCATGACTTTGCATACTATACATGTCAGTGACACTGGTCTATAGTTTAGTGCTTCTTGTCTGTCTCCCTTTTTAAAAATTGGGACTACATTTGCTGTCTTCCATACCACAGGTAATCTCCCTGTTTCGACAGATGTGTTGAATATTGTTAGAGGTACATATAGCGCCTCTGCTCTCTCTCCCAGGACCCATGGAGAGATGTTATCCGGCCCCATGGCCTTTGAGGTGTCTAGTTCGCTCAGCAACCTCTTCACTTCCTCCTCGGTTGTATGTATTGTGTCCAACACTTGGTGGTGTACCCTACCTCTACGTCCTTCTGGAGTCCCTTCTGTCTCCTCTGTGAACACTCCTTTGAATCTCATGTTGAGTTCCTCACATACTTTGCGGTCGTTTCTTGTGATCTCTCCTCCTTCCTTCCTTATCCTGATTACCTGGTCCTTGACTGTTATTTTTTTCCTGATGTGGCGTGTGTGTGTGTGTGTGTGTGTACTCATCTAATTGTAGTTGTGGGGTAGAATCTCAGCTCCTGGTTCTGCCTTTGCTGGCCGCTACTGGTGTCTCTTACTGGCTACATGAGCCCTATCATACCTGTTCTTAAAGCAATATGTGGATTCTGGCTTTACCACTCTAGTATTTAGATCATTCCACTTCCTGACCACTCTAAGGCTAAAGAAATATTTCTTAGCATTCTTACGACTCTCATTAGTGATTTTAACTTCTAGTTGTAATCTCGTGTGCCTGAGACCCGCCTTCTAACAACTCCGGTATTTTCGGTGAATTTCTCATCTGCCTTACCATCACTTTCCAGCTACAGTACTCACTTTTCATTTGCTCCCTTTCCTTCTAGCCCCCGTTTCCATGGTACTTTTCTTAGGAATTGCCTCATACCATCATATTCAACCTCTTTCGAAGTCGGTTTGCCCCTTCATCTCACTATTCCTCATATATTCACTTCCAAGATATATTCGTACCTCAGCACTGCGTGTTCTGGACACCTAGGTGCCTCTCATATTCGATTCCCATTCAATCAGTTCTCAGGGTGAACATAAGGTCCAACCTCGCTGGCTTGTCCCTCCTCTCTCACAACTTGTCCTTCATGTGTTGACCATGTTTTTTCATCATCACCCCAAGCAACTTAGGTCTCCTGTTTCCTTTCCCCCCATGGGATTCCACTTTCCCAGTTCAATGTCCTTATGTTGATTATTATTATTATAATCAAAAAGAAGCGCTAAGCCACAAGGGCCATACAGCGCTGCTCCTTATGGTTGAAATTTCCGATGATCAGTAGCTTTACATTGCCCATATTGCCTCTTCTATTGTTCTCACTAACTGGTCATAACTATAAGCATAATTTTTAAAGGGGTGGTCCGGTAAGCTAACGGAAGGCCTCGGTCAGATGAGCAAAAGCTCCAACGGCGGGTCATCATTCGACTAAAACCTGCGTCAGGACACACTTGTCCTGTTTCCTGACGAACCTTACCTAACCTCTTCTACTGTGGCCACCACTACCCTGTTGCTGTCCTCATATTCCTGCCTCGGTCTGCTGCTGAATGATGGGTTGTACATCACCTTAGGTCCCCCAGTTCTGAGTGTCCCTATTATGTATTCATTTGAATCCTTTCCATTTATTCCAGCCACTTCCTCAAAGTTCCACTGGTTCCTGATCAGCAATGTTACTCCTTCGCCGGCTCTGTTTCCTCCGTCCTTTTTCATTATTTGGGGCAGAGAAAGGAAGGGGAGATGCGGGAATATTGGTGTCAGAACATGGTGCTCCCCTTAATGCAGGACTTCCATCAGGTGGGGTTGAGTGTTGTGTTCCCCTGACAGTGGTGCTGAATTGTTCTCTGTCATGTCTTTGAGTGTTCCTTATTCTCTCCTTCAGTTGTTCCATTTCCTGTAACATTCTGTCCCGGTCGAGGTATACACGACGATATCTGTAGGTTCCCTTCAACAGCGATTTCTGTCTCAAGATCCAATCTCGTGCCATTTCTGTTGCAAGGGCCAGTTTAACCAATCATATTTTGTCCTTTGCCTACCTTATCTTCTGAAAATCTGTTATCTCAGCGCCTGTATTTTTAATGATGGTATGTATGAACCTCTCTTTCATCTGCTGCCAATATTTCATTAGTTGTCTTCACTTCAGCCTCCGGGATACAATGGATAATCATCGACTACCTCCTCCGACTACCTTTCCTGACAGAGTTCACTGTCTTTGTTCTCAGTTGCTTTGCTGCTTCCTATATCATATCCTTTACTTTCCGGCTTCCCGGGAGAATGTCCGCACATGCTTGCTTCCCCTCAGCCCTCGCTTCTAGCTCTACTGTTGAACCTGGTATTATCTCCACCTCACACCTCCTTCCCTTTATCTCCTCTAGCTCTGTCTTTATATTTTGAGATCTTCCAACCGTTGTACTTTTAACTCATCAGCAATGACCCTTTTATCCTGTGCCATGCCTGCTTCCAATACTCGGTTCATCTTATCCTCCCTCTCAGTGTGAAGATCAAGAAGCTTTTTTCCCCATCCATCGTCATCAACAATCCCTGTCTCTCCATGGACTTCCTAGCTGCACCTCTCAACAACGCCGCCCCTTTTATTTGGTCTTTAGTTTCCCATTTCCCTGCTCGAGTTTTGTCACTGCCCACAGCGGGCAAAAAAAAAAAAAAACTCTTGCTCCCTGCCCTTGTCTGTTGTGTGTGTGTGTGTGTGTGTGTGTGGTGTGCGTGTATCAGAGGATGTGTGCACATGTTTATGTGTGTCAAAGGTTAACATTACTGGGAAATTTCCTTCGACATTTGGGCCCAGATATGAACAGGGAAAGTGTCAATTAAGCTGTCAGTAATGATAATTGGCAGTGGTGCCAAGGACAGTAACAATAATAACGCTGCTTCAAAACAAGTCTCCCAGCCCCCTTCCGACAAGATACCACCTTCCCCCCGCCAAGCCCCTAGTATAGAGATTCTGGCGCCGCTCCTGATTGGTATGTAAATTTTTATTTTATTTAGATACTTTTATACCTGAGAAAATACAGCTCTCTACGGTTTTAGAAATAAAAGCTCTGCATAAACAGAGCTTTAATTTCTGACGTCCAGTCTACTGCTTTTCTCTAGGGTGTGACTGGCCCATTAAAACTCATTCCGTGCGGTGTTGTAGGTGATGTATATATTTATTATATTTGTTACTGGTGCTTTGAATTCAGAAGCACCATGTAGGAAGAATTTAGATGACATATTAATAAGTCTTCTTCTCTTGTTGAGGGTTAATTAAATTTGATGTTTTAACAGAAATTCATATTACAGATCTGATAGGTGAAAGTTGTTTGGGGGTGACACCTTTACTTGTGTAGCAGGTGTTATAAGTATCCCAGTCTGCTGTAGTGTACTGAATATTAAAGTACAGTAGGCTACGTGTTGAAACAGCTACTTTAGACACGTTGTGTCAGACTTCATTACATGTATTTGGTACTGTCACAATTAACTTTTGACTTAATAATAATAATAATAATAATAATAATAATAATAATAATAATAATAAATCAAATATCTTAGTTATGCACAGTATTTCTGGATTTGCGGTGTTGAGAGAGCTCCAGATGACCTAGAAAGACTATGTTGTCGTCGGAGAAATGGCATATGCAGTACAATACCTGGAGTATACCTGGAGAGGGTTTCGGGGGCCAACGTCCCCGCGGCTCTGTCTGAGACCAGGCCTCGTGGTGGATCAGGGTCTGATCAACCAGGCTGTTACTGCTGGCCACACGCAAACTGACGTACGAACCACAGCCTGGTTGGTCAGGTACTGACTTTAGGGGCATGTCCAGTGCCTTCTTGAAGACAGCCAGGGGTCTATTGGTAATCCCCGTTATGTATACTGGGAGGCAGTTGAACAGTCTTGGGCCCCGGACACTTATTGTCTTGTCTCTCAAGTGTACTCGTGGCGCCCCTGCTTTTCATTGGGAGAATGTTGCATCTCCTGCCGAGTCTTTTGCTTTCATAGGGAGTGATTTTTGTATGCAAGTTTGGTACTAATCCCTCTAGGATTTTCCAAGTTTATATTATCACGTATCTCTCGCCTGCGTTCCAGGGAATACAAATTAAGGGACTTCAACCGTTCCCAGTAATTTAGGTGCTTTATCGTACTTGTGTGTGCCGTAAAAGTTCTTTGTACACTCTCCAGGTCAGCAATTTCGCCTGCATTGAAGAGAGCAGTTAGTGTACAGCAGTATTCCAGCCTAGTGATAACAAGCGATTTGAAGAGAATCATCATGGGCTTGGCGTCCCTAGTTTTGAAGGTTCTCATTATCCATCCTATCATTTTCCTAGCAGATGCGGTAGATATTGTTGTGATCTTTGAAGGCGAGATCCTGTGACAAATGTAATGTTCTAGTACTAGAAAAAAATAACTATGGCACTCATGGGTAAAGTAATGAAGATCTTAGTCAAACTGAATTTAGAAGTTCTGGTTACCAGAAATTTAAAGCAAGACAATAGTGCATATTTGTTTTAATAAATTTAATAGAACTCTTTTCATATCAAGACGTATAAATAGTAGAAGCCATAATGTTATTCTTCAACTTTATATATCTCTGGTAAGATCACATTTAGATTATGCTGCTCAGTTCTAGTCTCCATTTTACAGGATAGACATAAATGCGTTGGAAAATACAGTATATAGAAAAGACTGACGAAATTGATACTGTGTCAGAAACCTTTTTTACGAAGATGGGCTAAAGGCACTAAATATTACCTTTCTGGAAAGATGTGGAACTGAGGAAAGATATGATTGAAGTGCACAAATTAAAAACATGAATAAATAATGAAGGGAATATAAATAATGTGCTGAAAATAGCTACCCAAGGCATGACTAGCAACAGTGATTTCAAGTTGGACAAATTTAGATTTAGAAATGAAATAACTGCACCTGCCTGGGATATGTGGACAAAGACACTTACGTAGTATCCAAAAATTTCCTTTAATAACTCTCTTGAACTCTATATATCTTTATCCAGAGATTGTCAGAATCACCGTGCTGGCATAGATAACTAGAGGTTACACAATTTCGTAACACAGAAACCAGTTTATTAAGTAAAATTGGCAAAATATAACTTACACAGCCAAAATTTAATAGGAACCATCCTTTAAGCAAAACCTACCAGTGCAGAAAGTTTGAAGCTGGTCGACCATAAGAGGCAGTTATAGCGGGGAAACCAAAGATCCATTTTTTTAACCGTTAGATAATAGCGTTGAAGACAAAATTAATACAGCTCGTGGCTCTGATGATAATGTTATCATCTCACACAATGAGGGACCGGGAATTGCTCCCCGGCATGGGTGGGACGTTGTACCTTTTCTTTGCACCTCCTGTCCCTGTTCACCTAGCAGTAAATAGTCAATTGGTTATCGTGAGTCGAATCCTGGGGGAGATTAAAGACCCCAATGGAACCATAAGACAAGCAATCTCCAACTATGCACGCACTTTATTGAGACATCCTAGGTGGCTAACCACTTGGTTCACAATCTTAAAACTATATTGAATCTTCCTTTTTTAGTTACCTGAATAAGCCTTTGCTTGAAACCTTTCAGAAGATTTACGTTTATGTTATCTCACTGAGGTGTTTTACTTTTTCAGAATCATTTTTACCTTGCTCGTTGCATTTACACTGAATTATTATTCACTGGGGAAATGCAAAGTCCGTAGGAGTCATACAAGGCTTGATGGAAAAGAGGAAAGTCAGGTTCGATAAAAGCAAGGAGAAATCAGGTCCAAGTTCTTGGATGAAAAACCTCTTAACGGCGTCAAGTAACATTTCTAGAGGGGATAGCGGGGAATTCCAGCTCTTACTAAAACTTTGTCTTGGAGTTACCGAGTGACAGGAAGCGGACTATTATTAAACACGTTATCGCTAAAATACGTATATAGAAAACGTTTGACATGGAAGAGAACGGAGTTTAGCGAAATATGTAAGACTAACATATTTATTGTACGAAAAAATAAATGTGTAGGTAGGTAAGTAAGTAAGTAAGTTTATTCAGGTATACACAAATACAGTTACATAGATTATCATACATAGCAGCATATGTGTAGAGAACCTGGGATAACACAAAAAAGTCAGACAGAGTGACTTATTTCCATTGGGGTCCTTAAGATAAGATAAGAGATAAGATTTCGTTCGGATTTTTAACCCCGGAGGGTTAGCCACCCAGGATAACCCAAGAAAGTCAGTGCGTCATCGAGGACTGTCTAACTTATTTCCATTGGGGTCCTTAATCTTGTCCCCCAGGATGCGACCCACACCAGTCGACTAACACCCAGGTACCTATTTGCTGCTAGGTGAACAGGACAACAGGTGTAAGGAAACGTGTCGAAATGTTTCCACCCGCCGGGAATCGAACCCGGGCCCTCCGTGTGTGAAGCGGGAGCTTTAGCCACCAGGCCACCTTATTATTATAATATACAGGTTATAATATTTTATTATTATTCTATAATGAAGATAACATCTTATTATCATACTGAAAAGACTATCTACTACACGAGGGTCATTAAGACTATCTACAATACGAGGGACATCTAGGAATAAGGTAAAATTACACGTGTGTTAGCTAAAAACTAAAAAATCATTACCCTCCCTTTCTGTAGCTACATTCATCAGACACCTTTTGGCACTCTTCTTGAACTGGTTCATGCTATGACTGGCTTTGACATGTGCGGGTAGTCTGTTCCATTCCTTTATTGCTATACAATAAAAGGTGTTTGAAGTCTGGCCACTGACTGTGGGTACTACAAAGTTGTGCTCTCTCCCCCTAGTACTATGATTGCTCTGGTTCCCAACCTTGACAAAATTGACAGCAAGATATTCTGGACACTGTTTGTGAGCAATTTTATAAACATGATTTAGCTTCAGCTGTTTTACTCTGTCTTCAACATTCAACATATCCAACTGCTGTAATTCATCCTGGCCTACATGTTCTCTTGGTCCCAGCCCCAGGATGAATCTTACGATTTTGTTCTGGGTGATTTGCAGTCTATCTTTCAGATTTTTTGTCAAGGCAGACTACCATGAAGAGCAAGCGTAATCCATATGGCATTGTATAAGGGCTAGACATAGGGTCCTGCGAGCCTCAGTAGGTAGACACTGTGCTTGTCTATACAGGAACTTCAGTCTGGCATTCACTTGCTTTACTACATTGTTCCCTATCAATTCTCCTGACATGCATGGGTCAAAGGGGATTCCCAGATATTTTACTGATGAAACCAAAGTGATGGGTTCCCCATTACACTGGACATTAAAATTAGTAAATTTATTTAGGTACAGGTACACATAAGTACAATTATCATAGTTTAATATATGTGTAAATTAACTAGGATAAACAAAAAAAGTAAGACAAAGTGACTTTCTATTAGGAATCTTGTAATATCTTATTATTTAAAGCTTAGCATTAAGTTACAGTAGGAATCAATCATGATTATAACCTTAAAATTTAAAACAGCTAAGTAACTATACTGTATGAAAATCAGTTACAATAAAAGGCAATAGATTACGAATAAAGTAAACTGAGTTATTTACATTAACATTAAAGAGAGGATCAGCTTACAATAATAGGTACACGAATATTAGCAGTACAAGAAATCGCTCTCCTCTATTTTGATAAGCCTCACCGTATACAGAGTTATAATGCATATAAAAACCATTTATATATCAAACTGAGTAATTACAAATAGCATATCCCATATAATAATTAAAAATATGCGAAAATGACATTTTATGATGACTTAATCAGGGGGAAGGTGAAACCTGGGGAATGGGAGGTAGAGAGGATTGATTCAAGAGGACCCCAATGGAAATAAGTTAGACAGTCCTCGATGACGCACTGACTTTCTTGGGTTATCCTGGGTGGCTGACCCTCCGGGGTTAAAAATCCGAACGAAATCTTATCTTATCTTAAAGGAACACGAAGCACAGTTATTTGGAGCAGGAGTCTCTCACCTCCATCGGGGCACCTTCCTTGAGGGTACCTCTATAAATGAAATTTGTAAAGAACTTTATTTCCAAATAGAATTTATAATACTTATTAATATAAACTATCTGGAAACCCAATAATTATCTTGAGCATTTCCTCAATAGAAAAATCCATAAGGCGTCCTTATGTTGTTTGTATGAGTTACACATATATCTCAATCCTAACATTATATAATACCTTTGTTTTCACTCAAACCAGATATATAAAAGCAACCCCAATGGAAATCAAGGACCCCAATGGAAATAAGTCACTCTGACTTTTTTGGGGTTATCCTAGTTAATCTACACATATGCTGCTATGTATGATAATCTATTTAACTGTATTTATGTATACCTGTACCTGAATAAAAACTTACTTATAACAAAATACTTCTACATTTATAAAAGGAGTTAATATAGCCCATGTCTGGCCACAAATGTGTTATCCTGTTTACAATCTATCAGTAATAAACTTATTGAAAGAAAACAAATTTATAAAAGGCTAAGTTCTTATTTTTAATTTTTTTTTTTCAACAAGTCGGCCGTCTCCCACCGAGGCAGGGTGACCCAAAAAAGAAAGAAAATCCCCAAAAAGAAAATACTTTCATCATCATTCAACACTTTCACCACACTCACACATTATCACTGTTTTTGCAGAGGTGCTCAGAATACAACAGTCTAGAAGCATACACATATAAAGATACACAACATATCCCTCCAAACTGCCAATATCCCAAACCCCTCCTTTAAAGTGCAGGCATTGTACTTCCCATTTCCAGGACTCAAGTCCGACTATATGAAAATAACTGGTTTCCCTGAATCCCTTCACTAAATATTACCCTGCTCACACTCCAACAGATCGTCAGGTCCCAAGTATCATTCGTCTCCATTCACTCCTAACACGCTCACGTACGCTTGCTGGAAGTCCAAGCCCCTTGCCCACAAAACCTCCTTTACCCCCTCTCTCCAACCCTTTCGAGGACGACCCTACCCCGCCTTCCTTCCCTATAGATTTATATGCTTTCCATGTCATTCTACTTTGATCCATTCTCTCTAAATGACCAAACCACCTCAACAACCCCTCTTCTGCCCTCTGACTAATACTTTTATTAACTCCACACCTTTTCCTAATTTCCACACTCCGAATTTTCTGCATAGTATTTACACCACACATTGCCCTTAAACAGGACATCTCCAATGCCTCCAACCGTCTCCTCGCTGCTGCATTTACCACCCAAGCTTCACACCCATATAAGAGTGTTGGTACTACTATACTTTCATACATTCCATTCTTTGCCTCCATAGATAACGTTTTTTTGACTCCATATATACCTCAACGCACCACTCACCTTTTTTCCCTCATCAATTCTATGATTAACCTCATCCTTCATAAATCCATCCGCCGACACGTCAACTCCCAAGTATCTGAAAACATTCACTTCTTCCATACTCCTCCTCCCCAATTTAATATCCAATTTTTCATTATCTAAATCATTTGACACCCTCATCACCTTACTCTTTTCTATGTTCACTTTCAACTTTCTACCTTTACACACATTCCCAAACTCATCCACTAACCTTTGCAATTTTTCTTTAGAATCTCCCATAAGCACAATATCATCAGCAAAAAGTAACTGTGTCAATTCCCATTTTGAATTTGATTCCCCAAAATTTAATCCCACCCCTCTCCCGAACACCCTAGCATTTACTTCCTTTACAACCCCATCTATAAATATATTAAACAACCATGGTGACATTACACATCCCTGTCTAAGACCTACTTTTATCGGGAAGTAGTCTCCCTCTCTTCTACACACCCTAACCTGAGCCTCACTATCCTCATAAAAACTCTTTACAGCATTTAATAACTTACCACCTATTCCATATACTTGCAACATCTGCCACATTGCTCCTCTATCCACTCTATCATATGCCTTTTCTAAATCCATAAATGCAATAAAAACTTCCCTACCTTTATCTAAATACTGTTCACATATATGCTTCAATGTAAACACTTGATCTACACATCCCCTACCCACTCTGAAACCTCCTTGCTCATCCGCAATCCTACATTCTGTCTTACCTCTAATTCTTTCAATTATAACCCTACCGTACACTTTTCCTGGTATACTCAGTAAGCTTATTCCTCTATAATTTTTACAGTCTCTTTTGTCCCCTTTCCCTTTATATAAAGGGACTATACATGCTCTCCGCCAATCCCTAGGTACCTTCCCCTCTTTCATACATTTATTAAACAAAAGTACAACCACTCCAACACTATATCCCCCCTGCTTTTAACATTTCTGTCATGATCCCATCAGTTCCAGCTGCTTTACCCCCTTTCATTTTACGTAATGCCTCGCGTACCTCCCCCACACATACATTCTGCTCTTCTTCACTCCTAAAAGATGGTATACCTCCCTGACCAGTGCATGAAATTACTGCCTCTGTTTCTTCCTTAACATTTAAAAGTTCCTCAAAATATTCTCGCCATCTACCTAATACCTCCATCTCCCCATCTACTAACTCCCCTACTCTGTTTTTAACTGACAAATCCATACTTTCCCTAGGCTTTCTTAACTTGTTTAACTCACTCCAAAATTTTTTATTTTCATTAAAATTTCTTGACAGTGCATCTCCCACTCTATCATCTGCTCTCCTTTTGCACTCTCTCACCACTCTCTTTACCTTTCTTTCACTCTCCATTTTACTCTGCTCTTCTTATAACACTTCTGCTTTGTAAAAACCTCTCATAAGCTACCTTTTTCTCTTTTATCATACCTTTACTTCATCATTCCACCAATCACTCCTCTTTCCTCCTGCCCCCACCCTCCTATAACCACAAACTTCTGCCCCACATTTAATACTGCATTTTTAAAACTATTCCAACCCTCTTCAACCCCCCCACTACTCATCTTTGCACTAGCCCACCTTTCTGCCAATAGTCGCTTATATCTCACCCAACTTCCTCCTCCCTTAGTTTATACACTTTCACCTCCCTCTTACTTGTTGTTGCCACCTTCCTCTTTTCCCATCTACCTCTTACTCTAACTGTAGCTACAACTAAATAATGATCCGATATATCAGTTGCCCCTCTATAAACATGTACATCCTGGAGCCTACCCATCAACCTTTTATCCACCAATACATAATCTAATAAACTACTTTCATTACTTGCTACATCATACCTTGTATATTTATTTATCCTCTTTTTCATAAAATATGTATTTTTAAAATTATCATCAATAAATGCGAGGCAGTCTGTGAATGCCCTTTACCCAACATTTGAATACTGTCAGCAGGTCTGAAGTTACCCTCTATACTGGCATTTTGTTCAGGGTAACAAGTATAAAGAATACTATGCCATTCAAGGTCCAGTGGTAAAAATGGCATGTGATACCGACAACCTGTTGGATATAGGATACAGTATATACATCGATATGTGTATGCACCTTAGTGTATATACGCTGAGTTTCCTTTACTCTCTTTTAGGAATTACACTATTATGTCTGATGTACAACAGCCAGTACTGGTAATATGAAGCCTTAATAACCACTGTATAGTTGATAGGCTTTAAATCTAGTAAAGCAACAATCCGGGGTATATACACCAAGATGTGTAGGATAATATTCATAGGAAAGGTTTCTGATACATGACATCATTATTATTATTATAATCAAGGGGGAAGCGCTAAACCCGGAGGATTATACAGCGCCTGGGGGGGGGGGGGATGTGGAAGGCATTCAGGCTTAATTCGGGGAACTGGAGCACAGATCCAATTCCCTAAATCAAGAGCCCCTCACCAACATCAAGGAACCTTCCTTGAGGGGATACATGACATCAACTTCATCGTTCTCTATTACCCAGCAAATCTGTCTATTCAGTAATATGAAAGGCAGCACTGAGTAGCGTAAACTGAGGCCTTACCAAAGATATATGAAGTTGAAAGTATAACCTGAGGATTTCTATTATTTATACTGCTTAATATGAAGCCAAGAATACTATTAGATTTACTACAAACACTTATGCTAACCAGAACTCCTAAATCTTTCTCGCATTCAGTTTGACTATAATCTATATTATTAAGGTCATCAGGTTAAGCTCGCACTGTTACCTTTTTTACCTGTCTGTTTTTCTTCACCATGATTGGGACAACGGATTGACCTTCCTCCACTCTTAGTAATGACTCACACAGATGAATGAAAAAATAATGAAACGGAATGAGACAGAATAGCAGTCTCGTAGAACCTTCTTCCCTTAAGTACCTAGTAGCAAATATATATATACCTAGTAGTTAGTTAACTGTTGTGGGTCACATTGTAATAGAGAAGCTGTAAGGCCCCCAACGGAAATAAGCACAGTGCTTCGTTTCCTTGGGTTATTAACCATTCAAGATTAATAATGGAAGTGGTCTTTATTTAGCTAAACATTACTAACCCGCTATTAGCCACAATGATACAAGATTTTAGGACTCGAGGAATCACGAGGAAAAACAAAATACTGATCAGGCCCTGATCCACCGTGAGGCCTGGTCGTGGACCAGGTCACGGGGGCGTTGATCCTCGGAATACACTCCAGGTACATCACAAGAAACTTACCTATACATAAATGGGCTGGCGTAGGTTGAGTCGTAACTCAGCTGTACAGCGTTTGGTTTACACCCGAAAGGTCCTGCTGCTCCCTTCTCACCAAGCACTAGACACTTGACTGTTACTAAGTTCTTGTAGGAAATATGGCTCACTGCTTGGATTTCTTGATTTCTACGGATATTAACCATCAAGGAGTTAATCATAAGAAACTCGACTCGGGACACCTGTGCAATATAACACCGGCCTATTAACATCTAAAAGCACAAAATACCTGCTGACCAGTGCAGTAGCTGCAGGATGTACACGCCATGTTTACAAAGTTCTAGTGGATATATTGATCATTCTCCAGTTATGTTTTCTGAGTCCTAGTTTTATGAACCTTTTTATATTTTTTTTTTACTGCGTGTTTGCTGTGGTATGATGAATTACGCTGAAATTTTCCTTGGCTCAATATATAAATTCTTAACTTTAAGTCAATATATTAGGCATGTTGGTATAAATTTCAATACATCCCAGTTAACATTATTAGTCAAAAGACATCTTATCTTAATTTCATATATAGAAATATCTTTTCCGGAGTTTCCGAAAAGAAATATCCCCAAAATTATTGATAAAATCATAAATACATTTACAAAACTTTGATTTATATAGCAAACACATATCTACAATAAATCCAAAATATCAAATACCTGTATAAACAAAGGAGTCATTGTTAGTCACAAAAATATTAGACAAACTAGGTAACACGTCCTTCCCTCGCAATAGTTGTGTTGCCACTGAGCAAGGTAACTGTTCCTCTCCACATAATACAGAATACACCTAGTATTATCTTACGTCAAATTTTTATAGGTAATAAATATTACGTACAAAAAATACCCACATAATTTTGTGGTGTGGTGGGTGTTACTGACCTTAAGAGCTTAAAGTATAAACCTGGCAGACCTCACTTCATCTTTCAGATCAAGTTGTGTTAAGAGGATTTAGAAATGTATTAAGCTAGTAGATATGTATATGTAACGTTATGAATACTTTATTCTTAGGCTACTTTTTCCTTTCCAGGATCCTTCTCAAACTTTACAAGAGGCTTGACGAACTTCCTGGTGAGAGAACCGTAGCTTAAAATTATTCACAATATGATGTGTCCATTTACTTAATTACCTGTCGGTATTTTTTTTATCCATTTTTACTCTCATTATTATTATTATTATTATTATTATTATTATTATTATTATTATTATTATTATTATTATTATTATTATTATTGTTGTTGTTGTTGTTGTTATTGTTGTTCTTGTTATAGTTGTTTAACCCATGTGGGTTATGGTTTATGACTGTATGTACTTGCTCCAGTTCCTAGTTATTTACAATAATCACAAATGAACTGGCATGGGTAGCAACAAGCAGCGTAGCCCAGGGTATGTATGAGGTGAAAGCAGCCCAAGGAGAACCCTCTTCTGTTAAGTTTTAGAACTGCTCATTAGAGCTTCAGAACTGCTCATTAGAGCTTCAGAACTGCTCATTAGAGCTTCAGAACTGCTCACTGGAGCTTCAGAACTGCTCATTAGAGCTTCAGAACTGCTCATTAGAGCTTCAGAACTGCTCATTAGAGCTTCAGAACTACTCATTAGAGCTTCAGAACTGCTCATTAGAGCTTCAGAACTGCTCACTGGAGCTTCAGAACTGCTCATTAGAGCTTCAGAACTGCTCATTAGAGCTTCAGAACTACTCATTAGAGCTTCAGAACTACTCATTAGAGCTTCAGAACTGCTCATTAGAGCTTCAGAACTGCTCGTTAGAGCTTCAGAACTACTCATTAGAGCTTCAGAACTGCTCATTAGAGCTTCAGAACTGCTCACTGGAGCTTCAGAACTGCTCATTAGAGCTTCAGAACTGCTCACTGGAGCTTCAGAACTACTCATTAGAGCTTCAGAACTGCTCATTAGAGCTTCAGAACTGCTCATTAGAGCTTCAGAACTGCTCACTGGAGCTTCAGAGCTGCTCATTAAGAGCTTCAGAACTGCTCACTGGAGCTTCAGAACTGCTCATAAGAGCTTCAGAACTGCTCATTAGAGCTTCAGAACTACTCATTAGAGCTTCAGAACTGCTCATTAGAGCTTCAGAACTACTCGTTAGAGCTTCAGAACTGCTCATTAGAGCTTCAGAACTACTCATTAGAGCTTCAGAACTGCTCATTAGAGCTTGAGAACTGCTCACTGGAGCTTCAGAACTGCTCATTAGAGCTTCAGAACTGCCCATTAGAGCTTCAGAACTGCTCATTAGAGCTTCAGAACTACTCATTAGAGCTTCAGAACTGCTCATTAGAGCTTCAGAACTACTCATTAGAGCTTCAGAACTGCTCATTAGAGCTTCAGAACTGCTCACTGGAGCTTCAGAACTGCTCATTAGAGCTTCAGAACTGCCCATTAGAGCTTCAGAACTGCTCATTAGAGCTTGAGAAGTAATTATTAGAGCTTCAGAACTGCTCATTAGAGCTTCAGAACTGCTCATTAGAGCTTCAGAACTGCTCATTGGAGTTTCAGAACTGCTCATTAGAGCTTCAGAACTGCTCATTAGAGCTTCAGAACTGCTCACTGAAGCTTCAGAACTGCTCATTAGAGCTTCAGAACTGCCCATTAGAGCTTCAGAACTGCTCATTAGAGCTTCAGAAGTAATTATTAGAGCTTCAAAATTGCTCATTAGAGCTTTAGAACAGATCATTAAGTTTCAGAACTGCTCATTAGAGCTTCAGAACTGCTCATTAGAGCTTCAGAACTGCTCATTAGAGCTTCAGAACTGCTCATTAGAGCTTCAGAACTGCTCATTAGAGCTTCAGAACTGTTCATTAGAGCTTCAGAACTGCTCATTGGAGTTTCAGAACTGCTCATTAGAGCTCCAGACCTGCTCTTTAGAAGTTTTAGAACTGCTCTCTGAAGTTTTGGGACTGTAATCTACTGTAAGTTCCAGTTAGGACTATTTTCTTAAGTTTCAGACCTTTGTTCCTAAGTTTCAGTACAGATTTCTTTAAGTTTCAGGATATTTTAAGGTTTAGGACTTTTTAAGTTTCACGACTTTTTAAGTTTTGAATTTTTTTTCTATTATCAGGACTGATTTCTGCAGTTTCGGAACGGCTTTCATAATTTTTACAGCTGCTTTCTTAAGTTTAAAGACTGTTTTCTTAAGTTTCAGAACTGCCTTCATAAATTTCACGATTACTACCTTAAGCTTCTTAAGTTTAAGTTTCCCGTAGATCGATCCCCGGTACAGATGAAAACATTTGGACGTGTTTCCTTAAGACACCTGCTGTCTATGTTCACCTATCAGTAAAATAGGTACCTAGGTGTTAGTCGACTGGTATGGGTCGCGTCCTGGGGACAAAATTAATCCAATTTGCCTGAAATGATCTGTATAACAATGAGCTTTCTCTATAATAGTATATCACTGATGTTAGGTTAGCCTCTGTATTTTGTAGATGTACTTGTAGATATAAAGATTATTGTTATATTATTATTGTTATCGTAACTGATTTTTTAAGCTGACGAGAAAGTGACTCCCTCTTTACTGCAGTGCACAGCTTGCAGTTGAAATACGATACATTGCTAGTGAAGGTCAGTCAGTGGTGTGAGATGTGCCTTGTGTAACCAACTCATTACTAATGCTGTAAACGCGTCCTTACTACTCTATCTTGCTTAGTTAATACAATGTCGGCGCCCAGTCCCTGGATTCATTATGACTATCACCCACTGGATAGACATGGAGTGGACTATCACCCACTGGATAGACATGGAGTGACTATCACCCACTGGATAAACATGGAGTGACTATCACCCACTGGATAGACATGGAGTGACTATCACCCACTGGATAGACATGGAGTGACTATCACCCACTGGATAGACATGGAGTGACTATCACCCACTGGATAGGCACGGAGTGACTATCACCCACTGGATAGACATGGAGTGACTATCACCCACACGATTAGTAAGGAGTAACTACCACTTACACGACGAGTATGGGGTGACTACCACCCACATAATGGGATGAGTATCACCTACATAACAGGTACTATGTGCATAATAAAGTTATCAAAGTATATGTACACAAAGTGTTGGAGATGTGATTTATTTTGTAAATTGACTCTTATATTTAGTAGTTATGAGTGAACCTTACAGTCATTATCAGTGTCATCCTTCAATCAGTAAATTTGTCAGTTCTAATTGAATCTCTCATGCTTCCCCAAACACACACACACACACACACACACACACACACACACACCAGGCACATCTCCTGAAGCGCACATCAACCAAATAACTGCTGCAGCATATGGGCGCCTAGCAAACCTCAGAACAGCATTCCGACATCTTAATAAGGAATCGTTCAGGACCCTGTACACCGTATACGTTAGGCCCATATTGGAGTATGCGGCACCAGTTTGGAACCCACACCTAGCCAAGCACGTAAAGAAACTAGAGAAAGTGCAAAGGTTTGCAACAAGACTAGTCCAGAGCTAAGAGGTATGTCCTACGAGGAGAGGTTAAGGGAAATCAACCTGACGACACTGGAGGACAGAGAGATAGGGGGGACATGATAACGACATACAAAATACTGAGAGGAATTGACAAGGTGGACAAAGACAGGATGTTCCAGAGATTGGACACAGTAACAAGGGGACACAGTTGGAAGCTGAAGACACAGATGAATCACAGGGATGTTAGGAAGTATTTCTTCAGCCACAGAGTAGTCAGTAAGTGGAATAGTTTGGGAAGCGATGTAGTGGAGGCAGGATCCATACATAGCTTTAAGCAGAGGTATGATAAAGCTCACGGCTCAGGGAGAGTGACCTAGTAGCGATCAGTGAAGAGGCGGGGCCAGGAGCTCGGACTCGACCCCCGCAACCTCAACTAGGTGAGTACAACTAGGTGAGTACACACACATACATACATGCCTAGGACAAAATGGTAACTAACATACATACACACACACACACACACACATGGTAGTATCAGATAATTCGGATTATTATCCCAGAAATTTAATAACTCAGGATAATCAGTTTTTTTCCTAGATTTTAACAAAGTGGCTGCTTTATTTTACGTCTCATATCCAACCTGTGGAGGGTAGCGTAAGCTGATATGGATACACAAAAGGCCAAGAAACTAGGTCCCAAAAAAGGTTAACAGGGGTAACCCAGAAATGTGACTGTTTTTTTTTTTCATTCTAGTGCTTAGATCCTATCCTAGAATGCGACCCACAACAGTCGACTAACTGACAAAAGACTCTCTGTTAGATAGTAGTCCCTTGTATTAAATAAATGGTTTAGAAAACGGTGAATGAGACACTTGTCCCTTGGCCTTAATCACTGGTCTTGTAAATTATAGGGGGTGATGTTATAAAATCAGGAAGTAAAGTAGATATTAATTTAATTATAGAGACTACTTTGTGTGATTATTACACATAGCTAAATCTTGTCCCTGCTCAAGGAGAACATCAGAGAATATCTTCCTTAACAAGTAAGATACAGCCTGATAGCCGCAACACTAACTCCTAGGTACCTATGAAGTGCTGCAGGTGTTAGGAAACTTACCCATACATCTCGCCCCGCTCTGGGTTGAACCCAGATCCTTGCGGTTGTGCAACAAAAACTACCACTGAGCTGGAAATGCTGGACACAACAGATAAATGACTAAATGCATTTAACATCGTAGAAGAACGACAAACATTTTAAAAGAGGCAGCAACGATTTTATTCAGAAATAACTTGAAACGCTGACCTTAAAAGAAATATAGTCTTACTGCCAAAGAAGAGCTGAAACATTTGACTCATTATAAGGTTGGAAACATGTGCATAAAACACTCGGAACCTACCTAAAAAGGGTTCGTGTGTTTGTAATCTCCTTAAAGACGAGTTTAGATGCATGGAACCTAAATAAAAATAATATAATCTTCGGGAACCTGAGAAAAATCGAATTTAAACGCCTGGAACCCAATTGAAAATTAATATAATCGCCCCGAACCTTAGAAAGTATGAGACTTAACAGCCACAGAACCGAGCAAAACTGAATTTTAAGCTTTATATACTTGAGATTAAATGACTGGATTATAAGTAATGGTAAGTATAATCACTGGGGAACCTGATAAAAGCGTGTTTTAACGCCATGATTGTGAGATTAAGCGACTGAAACTAATTAAAAGCAAGTATAATCGCCTGGAACTTGAGCAAAAACAAGTGTAAAAGTCTCAGACCACAACCGTGATCCTGAGGCCAGACGCTCCAGACCTAAGTAAAAAAAAAAAAATTATATAAACGATTTGAACCTAAAAAACAGTGCATATTAAAACTGTTCGAAGAAATATAACTGGAAACGCTGACCTGTCCAAGAGAAGCAAGTGAAAGCGTTCGCAGGCAGAGGAAAGCGACTAGAAACATTAACAAGCAGTGCCTGTGTCGCCACATAAACATTTGAAGGCACACTGCCAGCGGGAGCATCGCACGACGCGCATTAAAGGTCGCGGGGTCAAGGCAAGTCAGAAATTTCTGTCGAGGCCAGCGGACCTATACTTGAATATATTTACTGTTCATAAACGTACAATATATATATATACATATACATATACATATACATATATATATATATATATATATATATATATATATATATATATATATATATATATATATATATATATTATGCATATACATACACACATAGTAGCGACCAGCGACGATGCGGAGCCAAAAGCTGTGGCTCGACCCCTGCAACCACAAATTGGTGAGTACAAATAGGTGAGTACATACATACATAAATGCATATATACATACACATGAATACATGTTTATAAACCAGCTGATTCCCATCTACGTGAGTTGACTTAAAGATGGAAATCTTTGCATCACTCATTCTCTAGCAATCTTTCAGAAATGCGTAGCTACCACAGCTTAGATGACCCACTGCATTGCAACATCATCACTCAGAGTTCAGCGTGCAGGCACACAGTCAGCTCTGACACCATGGTAAAAATTCTAATTAAATCCCACCGTATATTTCAATCTCGGTTCTGAGACTCTTCGGACACTTGACACAGCGTTATATAAGGCAAATATAAAATAGACATTTTTGCAATATTTCGTTATCTTTATTCTGAAATAATAATAACCAGATGTTGCAAAAGTGTTTCTTTTATCAACGTGTCGGTTTTGTAAACTATTTATTCACAAGGGAAATATACGTCGGTTGAGATAACCTACCGGTGAGTTTATGTTTGTCCCTACTAACAGGATTGTGATAGCGTCAGGTTTCCACTGCCTCCGGGAGAGGTTGAAATTAGGGACAGGCTGTAAAGACAGCCGTCGTGGTACCCACCCTGACCAGGAATACTTAATATACTCAGTGCTGGTGTTGCATTACCCAGTAGGTAAATCAGGTGAATTAGACTGCAACACTTGGGTATCTATAAAGATACCCAGGTGTTGCACGTGTCTAATTTATCAACTTGTCGGTTCTCTGAACCATTCATCTACACAGGTAGATCAGGTACGTGCTCAGGGCACCAGACGGTAGATCAGGTAGTGTCAGGGCCCGCAAGGGAGATCAGGTACGTGTCAGGGCCCCCGCACAGGTACTGGTGGCTTATTTCTCTCTCAGAGGGGTTAAAGCGGTTGGGCTGACGGGCTTACCCCACAAAAAGGCTGACGGAAGGTGAACGATGCACAAAGCACGGGGGCCAGATGGATGACAGGAACGGGCTGGATTAGGCGACGGGGCGTTCACTTCCACAGTCTGGCTTACTACGGCTTAATTGCAAAACCCGGGGTCAACCCCTGGAGATTGAAGCAATTAGCACACGACTAACCAAAAGTTTGAAAAAAAGGGGCTGAAAAAGTTTTGCGGGTTGGGAGGTGGTGAGTGGGGGTAACGGCTAGCGGGGGTTCCCCTTTTGACCCGCCGGCTACTCCAAACATTTTCAACTTTTGAATTACCCTTTAAAACGTAAATCCAGCTCCAAAAACCGGGGGCACCTTTTATCATGGGGGAGTTCGAACAGGGGATTGGGTAAGTAATCTCACTAGGCTGGTAGTACGTATAATTACAGATAATGTGGGAAGCGCCCTTAAAAGCCGTAACCTTGTTCCTTCTCCCCTTTTGTAACACTGACGGCCGCCCACAGTACCCATATGTGGGGGGGGTTTTTGAATAGTGCTATGGTCAGACAATATGATTTCAACAGTGACCAGGCAGAGACGGTTGGTAGTGAGTCAACTACGTCCACGGGTTATGGAAACTGGTTACTACTACTGACACACACACACAACTACACACTACACAACAGCAGTGTTCATTGAAAAGACCTTTGACAAAGTTTTCCTCTCTCTCTCTCTCTTCTCTCTCTCTAAATTCAAGTATTTATCGCAGTACACACTTTTATTTTCCTTAATTAAACTATGAATATCATGCAGTTTTAGAGAGAGAGAGAGAGAAGAGATGGAAGAGAGAGAGAGAAGAGAGAGAGAGAGAAGAGAGGGGAAAGAGCCCTCCGACAAGGGTAATTATAAAAGTTACTAGACTGTGGATTCTGTACGGGGGTAAATTTGGCACTGACACTGTGTGGCGGGCTGCCACCTGGGTCCCAAATGAAACATACCACGTCATTCCCGGGGCAACTAAACGCTTTTTTTAAACCCCTATAAACCACAAAGTCTTTAAACTCAGGTCACCTGTCTGCCCCCAGTCAAAAATATTTTAAAACCCTAAAATATTGAAAAAGGGAAAGTTCCCATGTATATATCCAAATAAAAACACACCTCCACTGTATATACCCCAAAGGGGGTTATAAACCAGGGGGTGTATAACACCTTTAGATTTTTTATGCTCTCAGGCATACCAGAAAGATAAAAACTAAAGTATAAAAAATTAAATTCACTTTTTCTTTCATCTGTTGTTTTCTGCAAAGGGGGCTCAGAAGGGGGTCAAAATATACTCCCAATCAATTCCCTGAGTTTCGTCCCATGTGAGTTATTACTGAGCACTGACAAGTGTTTTTTAAAATTTCTTTATACAAAGATGGCCCCTGGCCCCAGGGCTAACGCTTTGGTTTGGATTTTTATGACTCCGACCGGGGGGTTCTAACCCCACCCTGGTATGGTTTGTAAATATTGTCTGGTTGGTGTGAAAGTCTATAGACACCTACGACACCTCTCAACTCACTCAAAAATAATCCCTAAAATAGGTTAAATTAAGCTTTCAGTGTAAACACACAGACACATGCACATCTCGGTGGTGATTAACCAAATGGGTGTGAGTGTATGTTTCCAAATTACCAAATGTTTTTTTTTAAAAAACCTTTTTTAGCAATAAATTTAAATAACTTGGCTCTACAGCCTCTGTTGTGACTGAAGAAGCCTACTGAAAGCGATACATTTTAGCAAAGACAGTGTGTATAACACAAACGAGATAGATATGTTCAAAAATAATGGGAGGTAATGAGGGGTTCCAGCTTGCTTGAATCAGAACCCCACACCGGGATTTGGGACCCTTCTTCTTAAAGGGGGGCCCCACTTATACCATGCTGCTCGCCTTAATCACAAAGGGGCTACCGCCCCCCACGGGCCCCACACACCACTAGTCCCCCTCACACACTTCGGGAAAAGCAGAATATTTTAGACACAGGGGAGCAACAACACGTTTAAAAAATTACACTTGTTAAAAGAAGGTAAACAACGGAATTCAAAAAGGAAAACAAATAAATAGAAGAAATAATTGGGTATTACAGGGGGTTTTTTTAAAACAGGGGGAAATTAAAACACACACACAACCCACACAACACACACACACATTGAAAGGGGAAGCAGAATATGGGTAAATTTGCAAAGAGTGCTTAGGACTCTTGCTAATGAAATGACGCTAAGGTAAATTTGGTGACTTGTGGCACACAGGGAGCGTCTTTCCGCACAGGGGCAATACATACTATCTTTTTTACCGAGACGTTTCGCCCGTACATCCGCTTCTTAAATCAATACACAAACACTGAGAGGAAGAGAGAAGAGAAAAGGGGGAGAGAGAGAGAGAGAGGGGGAAAAAGGAAAGGGGAACAAACATTTGGTTAAGTATTAATTTTGCCTCTATGAGACAGAACCTGCGTTGAGCGGGAACGTTTTTGGAAATGATACCCAATGTTGCACATGTCTTAATCATCAACTTTGTTTCTGTGTACCAAAAGACATACGAAGCTTAAAAAGAGGGACATAAAGCCTTGGGGTCAGGGGGAGGGTGGATCAAACGCAGCGAGAGGGGGACCCCAAAACTGTATTCGACACCCGCAACCACTATAATGATAAAACTAAATCAGGGCAAATGGCTCCGACAAATCCCAAGGCTCACCTCGGTAATAGGAACCCCGGAGTTACTGCAGCGGGTTCAGGAGAAAAGGGCTTAAAAAGGGGGGGGTTCCCCAGTGGGGACGACCACACTGGGGTATTAACCCCGGGGTTCCTTGACCCAACTACCCTCACCCTAGCACGCACGAGACCCATTTGGGGGTTTGGCCAGGGTAGCACTTCGCACCCTTTCACACTTGTTCCCCTCCCCCCACACACACAACACACATTAAGGTAGGAAAAAGTCTTTGTTCCCACTGTGTAACTATAGAACTGGGTGACACCACACTGTGAATTATCACACAGAACTGGTAGAGCCCACTCTGTTTCCCACTGTGTAACTATAGAACTGGGTGACACCACACTGCGTAATTATCACACAGAACTGGGTAGGAGCCCACTCTGTAAGTTCCCACTGTGTAACTATCATATAGAAATAGGTAGCCGCACACTGTGGGTGTTCCCACTGAGTAATTACCATGTAGAATAGAGTAGCAGCACACTTCTGATGTGTGTGTGTGTGTGTGTGTGTGTGATATATATATATTATTATATATATATATATATATTATATATATATGGTAATTTTATCTGCCATAGTGGGGGGGGCCCTGGTGGGTAACGTTCTCGCTTCACACGGCGAGGGCCTGGGTTTGATTCCCAGCCAGAGTAGAAACATTGGGCGTGTGTCTTTACACCTGTTGTCTATGTTCCCCAGCAGTAAAATGGGTACCTGGGTGTTAGTCGACTGGTGTGGGTAGCATCCTGGGACACTGACCTAATTTACCCGAACAAGCGGCTTTCTATACAGTAGTAATGTCATTGATGTCAGCTAGTCCTGTATACCATGTATATGTACTTGTAATAAATAGATATTATTATAGGCCTGTAATAATGCCATAGGCCTCTCCTCTACTGAGGGAAGAAGAAAAATAAGCAGAAATGGATTTCCTGACAGCGTCATTTCTCAAACTGACAGCCACCTACTGTGCCTTCTCGAGCTGTGAACTCAGGGCGAAACTTTGTATAGCTCTGGAGTATCTTCTAGCTCGGTTGGTAGCTCACTCAACTCACAAAATGAGGTCCGTGGTTCGATCCCCGGTACGAGTGAAAACATTGGAGGCGTATTTCCATAAGACACCTGCTGTCCCCTGTTCACCCAGCAGTAAGTAGGTACCTGGGTGTTAGCTGGCTGGTGTATGTCGCATCCTGGGGGGACAAAATTAATCTAATTTGCCCGAAATGGTCTACATAACCAGTGGCTTCCTCACTAACAGAACACAGAGAGTAGTCGTCAACAGAGTAAAGTCCGAGGCAGCTACGGTGAAAAGCTCTGTTCCACAAGGCACAGTACTCGCTCCCATCTTGTTCCTCATCCTTATATCCGACATAGACAAGGATGTCAGCCACAGCACCGTGTCTTCCTTTGCAGATGACACCCGAATCTGCATGACAGTGTCTTCCATTGCAGACACTGCAAAGCTCCAGGCAGACATCAACCAAATCTTTCAGTGGGCTGCAGAAAACAATATGAAGTTCAACGATGAGAAATTTCAATTACTCAGAAAATGGTAAACATGAGGAAATTAAATCTTCATCAGAGTACAAAACAAATTCTGGCCACAAAATAGAGCGAAACACCAACGTCAAAGACCTGGGAGTGATCATGTCGGAGATCTCACCTTCAAGGACCATAAACATTGTATCAATCGCATCTGCTAGAAAAATGACAGGATGGATAATGAGAACCTTCAAAACTAGGGAGGCCAAGCCCATGATGACACTACTTCAGGTCACTTGTTCTATCTAGGCTGGAATATTGCTGCACACTAACAGCACCTTTCAAGGCAGGTGAAATTGCCGACCTAGAAAATGTACAGAGAACTTTCACGGCGCGCATAACGGAGATAAAACACCTCAATTATTGGGAGCGCTTGAGGTTCCTAAACCTGTATTCCCTGGAACGCAGGAGGGAGAGATACATGATTATATACACCTGGAAAATCCTAGAGGACTAGTACCGAACTTGCACACGAAATCACTCACTACGAAAGCAAAAGATTTGGCAGACGATGCACCATCCCCCAATGAAAAGCAGGGTGTCACTAGCACGTTAAGAGACCATACAATAAGTGTCAGGGGCCCGAGACTGTTCAACTTCCTCCCAGCACACATAAGGGGGATTACCAACAGACCCCTGGCAGTCTTCAAGCTGGCACTGGACAAGCACCTAAAGTCAGTTCCGGATCAGCCGGGCTGTGGCTCGTATGTTGGTTTGCGTGCAGCCAGCAGCAACAGCCTGGTTGATCAGGCTCTGATCCACCAGGAGGCCTGGTCTCAGACCGGGCCGCGGGGGCGTTGACCCCCGGAACTCTCTCCAGGTAAACTCCAGGTATAGTATATCAGTGGTGTGAGCTATGGTCTGTATAAGTTGTATCATGTACTTGTAGAAATAAAGATTATTATAAGAATTTATGGAGTGATGCAGTGACAATACTGTGTCCGTTGGATATTCTTTTACCCTGCATTGTTAACCTCCTTGATTCGCCAGCCTGTTATGATTCTTCATCGGCAGCAAGATGTTTTAGAAGTCATACTGAACGCATGAGCGGTGGGCTGATGGCCAGTTATCAAGTCACTAACGATTCAATAATTATCCACGAACGGACCGAAATGTACTCTAATGCCCATTCGTAAGTTAAGGGTGGGAAGTGTGGTGTTCCAGCCATGGTACAGTGGCCCTGAATCTTCACGTTGTTTACAGTAAGAACACCAGCAGCGTGCTACTACCCTCAGGACAGTCACACCGTCGGTGCTAGACCTAACTAGTCGGGTGTAAGGGGAAGGTATTTGGATAGTCTAGGAATATGCAGATTATCCGACCTTCTCCTCTTCTCTCTCTCTCTCTCTCTCTCTCTCCCTCTCTCTCTCTCTCCCTCTCTCTCCCCTCTCTCTCTCTCTCTCTCTCTCTCTCGCCTAATTGTTGTCATCCCATCGTAATCTTTTAGATTAGCGACACGAAATTTTCTCGCTTTTTAATGCACACACACACACACGCAGACTCTTACACACACACACACACACACACACACACACACACACACACACACACACACACACACACACACACACACACACTCACTCACACACACACACACACACAATAAACCCTGCAACAAAAAACTGATAAAAGGAGAATAAGTTAGCCAGATAACAGCAATATACAGCAGCTATTATCATGGCAATGGGTGAGAGATAAGAGGGACGTGTGTGTATGATGCGTACATTGTATGGGAAGTGGTCTCTGTGGTGCAACTAGCGTTGCACGTTGATCAATACACCAGGGGCAAGCCTCATTATGTATGCAAACATTGTTCATTGTTGACTGCAATTCAACTATAGATTGAAAGTGTTGCAGATTAAGCTTACCATCGTCCCGGTCTGAGAATTTATTTCTCTGTCTAATATATATATATATATATAATATTATATATATATATATATATATATAATATTATATATATATATATATATATATATATATATATATCCCGTTTTCCTTCACCCTATCTTCATTACCTCTCTTTTTCATTGTCCTTCTTTTCTCCCCTTATTTTCTTCCTTTATCCTCCCATTTACCACGTCTTCCCCTCTCCCTTCTACACCTCCTGTTCCCTTCAATTTATTCCCTTGTACTGTAATCAGTCTTCATTCCCCTATCTCCCACCTTCATTACTTTACTTCTCCTATTTATTAAATTATCCTTCAGATTATCCAAGTCTTCTTTATCCCTTCTTATGTTCTCGATCGTTTAGTTTCTGCTAATTACATTATCTGCATAAGGGAATATACAGAAGGTAATTACTGTAAGTAATTATCTACTGTTTAGTGTGTTGTGTGTGTGTGTGTGTGTGTGTATGCGTGTGTGTATGCGTGTGTGTGTATGCGCGTACGCGCGCACGCGCGCGCACTACCACCACTACCTACTATCACCACCACCAGGAACGCAGCGCTGACATCCATAAGAGAAAACCCTGGTGTCAGCCTCCTAGTAGTCGGTATCTTACTCTACTAGCCGAAATTAATAGCTTTTTCTTACACAAAATGAGATCAGCAGGGCAAAGGAGAGAGAGAGAGAGAGAGAGAGAGAGAGAGAGCTGTGTGGTAGCACTGGACATTGCTGGTGCTTTCTACCGGGTGTGGCACCAGGGCCTCTTAGCCAAACTTCAAGCACTGGGAATTGCAGGTTCTACGCTATGTCTCCTCAGTGATTACATTCATGGTAGATCTCTAAGGGTAGTTCTCAATGGAACGGAATCAGCAAGACGTCCTATTGGGGCAAGTGTTCCACAAGGAAGCGTGCTGGGACCATTGTTATGGAATGTCTACTTCAACGACCTTCTTCATCTCATCCCAGAATCACATGCATATGCAGACGACTGTACACTGACATTCACTTATCCAAGAGAAGAAATGCCAGCTGCTCTAAGCTACATCAATCACCAACTAAGAGCTATATCAGCTTGGGGAAATAGATAGCAAGTAACATTTGCACCTGAGAAAACGCAAATGATGATGGTCTCTAGGCACCATGATGGTAATACTGGTGCAGTAGTAAGGATGAATGGGAGGGTGTTGGCACCTGGAGAAGAAGTTGATATCCTTGGGGTGAAATTTGACTCCAAACTAACCATGAAGAACCATGTTGTAAATCTTGCAAGCAAGGCAGCCAGGAAGCTTACAGCACTTCGCCGTATCTCGCATCTGCTTGACAGTAGAGGTTGCAAGATTCTGTACGAGGCACAAGTACGCTCACACCTTGAGTATGCTCCACTTTCTTGGTTTGCCTACCCCCCCTCTCATCTGCGACTGCTTGACAGAGTAGAGAACAGAGCAAGACGTCTCATCTCTCGCCTGGACCCATCCTGGATAGATCTGTCATTTCAGCAGAGCCTTCAACACAGGAGGGATGTGGGTGGCCTTACTGTTATGTACAAGGCCAATATTGTCAAAGTACCACACTTGGATCCACTTCGAGGACAGCGTGAAACAAGCTTTTATGCCACAAGACGGGCAGAAAGCAGCAACTTCACTCTGGCTGTACCTTCTCCAGAACATCACTCCATCTGAGATCATACATACCCAGGATGACTCGAGTATAGAACACATTCATACAGCATTATGATGTCAACGAGATAGTCAGTTGATCAGATGAAAATGCTGGCCCACAAATGGCTCCAACTTCATCCTTTTCCTTACTTGTATGTCTCATAAAAATAAAAATGCTTTCAAATGAGCTGATGTAGGTAACAGCTCTTAGCTTGTCACTAAAGTTAGGACTCCTTAACCTGTAAATAGCTTGTCAATAAAGCTAGGGATCCTTAACCTTGTCAAACCCTGTGTAAAAAAAAAAAAAAAAAAAAAAAAAAAAAAAAAAAAAAAAAAAAAAAAAAAACCGAGAGAAACAAATTTAAAAGCATGTCTCTCTCAATTATTTAAAGAACTTGCCGTCGAGGTGGCTAGTTTGTGTACCTCATATCCATCCTGTGGATGGTAGTGGCTAGTTTGTGTACCTCATATCCATCCTGTGGATGGTAGTGGCTAGTTTGTTGTGTACCTCATATCCATCCTGTGGATGGTAATGGCTATTTATTGTGTACCTCATATCCATCCTGTGGATGGTAGTGGCTAGTTTATTGTGTACCTCATATCCATCCTGTGGATGGTAGTGGCTAGTTTATTGTGTACCTCATATCCATCCTGTGGATGGTAGTGGCTAGTTTATTGTGTACCTCATATCCATCCTGTGGATGGTAGTGGCTAGTTTGTTGTGTACCTCGTATCCATCCTGTGGATGGTAGTGGCTAGTTTGTTGTGTACCTCGTATCCATCCTGTGGATGGTAGTGGCTAGTTTATTGTGTACCTCGTATCCATCCTGTGGATGGTAGTGGCTAGTTTATTGTGTACCTCGTATTTCCCTCCTGTGGATGGTAGTGGTTAGTTTATTGTGTACCTCGTATCCATCCTGTGGATGGTAGTGGCTAGTTTGTTGTGTACCTCATATCCATCCTGTGGATGGTAGTGGCTAGTTTGTGTACCTCATATCCATCCTGTGGATGGTAGTGGCTAGTTTGTGTACCTCATATCCATCCTGTGGATGGTAGTGGCTAGTTTATTGTGTACCTCGTATCCATCCTGTGGATGGTAGTGGCTAGTTTGTTGTGTACCTCATATCCATCCTGTGGATGGTAGTGGCTAGTTTGTGTATCTTGTATCCATCCTGTGGATGGTAGTGGCTAGTTTATTGTGCACCTCGTATCCATCCTGTGAATGGTTGTGGCTAGTTTGTGTACCTCGTATCCATCCTGTGGATGGTTGTGGCTAGTTTGTGTACCTCGTATCCATCCTGTGGATGGTAGTGGCTAGTTTGTGTACCTCGTATCCATCCTGTGGATGGTAGTGGCTAGTTTGTGTACCTCATATCCATCCTGTGGATGGTAGTGGCTAGTTTATTGTGTACCTCATATCCATCCTGTGGATGGTAGTGGCTAGTTTGTTGTGTACCTCATATCCATCCTGTGGATGGTAGTGGCTAGTTTGTGTACCTCGTATCCATCCTGTGGATGGTAGTGGCTAGTTTGTGTACCTCATATCCATCCTGTGGATGGTAGTGGCTAGTTTGTTGTGTACCTCATATCCATCCTGTGGATGGTAGTGGCTAGTTTGTGTGTACCTCATATCCATCCTGTGGATGGTAGTGGCTAGTTTGTTGTGTACCTCATATCCATCCTGTGGATGGTAGTGGCTAGTTTGTTGTGTACCTCATATCCATCCTGTGGATGGTAGTGGCTAGTTTGTTGTGTACCTCATATCCATCCTGTGGATGGTAGTGGCTAGTTTGTTGTGTACCTCATATCCATCCTGTGGATGGTAGTGGCTAGTTTGTTGTGTACATCATATCCATCCTGTGGATGGTAGTGGCTAGTTTATTGTGCACTTCATATCCATCCTGTGGATGGTAGTGGCTAGTTTGTTGTGTACATCATATCCATCCTGTGGATGGTAGTGGCTAGTTTGTTGTGTACATCATATCCATCCTGTGGATGGTAGTGGCTAGTTTATTGTGCACTTCATATCCATCCTGTGGATGGTAGTGGCTAGTTTGTTGTGTACCTCATATCCATCCTGTGGATGGTAGTGGCTAGTTTGTGTACCTCGTATCCATCCTGTGGATGGTAGTGGCTAGTTTGTGTACCATATATCCATCCTGAGGATGTTATGCTAGTTTTTGTGTACCTCATACCATCCTGTGGATGGTAGTGGCTAGTTTGTGTACCTCATATCCATCCTGTGGATGGTAGTGGCTAGTTTATTGTGCACTTCATATCCATCCTGTGGATGGTAGCGGCTAGTTTATTGTGCACTTCATATCCATCCTGTGGATGGTAGCGGCTAGTTTGTGTACCTCACATCCATCTCAGCATAAATACATCGGAAGATTTCTCTGGTCGCATATACACCGATATATACAGACCAAGATGTATATACCTTTAGGGGTATATACATCTCAGTGTATATCCCCCTTCATACACCTCTAGAATCAGACTTTCATACATAAATACTATCCCAGGCACTGAGGCACACACACATGCGTTACTTATTAGCGTGGCACTGCCGACGGATGCCAATATTGACCCACTCTGGCATTCTCTGTGTGCCCCAAAGTGCAAATGCTTACATGAACGCTAAATTAACTGAGAAATTGCTGTAGCAGAGAGAGAGAGAACTTTGTAGAGAGAGCAATGTCAACACCAATTTGGCTCCTCTTAAAATTTAATGTAGGTAAGCTCGTTCTTTGAACCAGTCGATACTTTGAATGGTCTCGTTTGTATAGGAATTGTAGTGGTGTTAGTAGTTGTGGTGGTAGTAGTAGTAGTAGTGGTGGTGGTGGTAGTAGTAATAGTGGTAGCAGTAGTAGTAGTGGTGGTGGTGGTAATGGTGGTAGCCTTGCAATATCATCACTGTCAAGGACTGTGGTTGAGAGGTAAGGTTTAAGCACTCGCAACAACTATTCGTAATTGTCTTTAACAATTCGTGAATGTCTTCCTCATTCGTAAATAGCCTCCCCCATTCATAACTACCTCCCCCATTCGTAGTCTCCCCCATCAGTAATAAAAATCACACACACACACACACACACACACACACACACACACACACACACACCAAACACACACACACAATCATGATCAACCATAAACACTTAAAATGACTTTAGGCAGTTAGTCCAATTACACATAAACTCTACTAGCAAACTAGCCCAGCACCTCTATAATTACTAAGTGTTCCTAGCAGCGAGACACTTACACCAAGTACACTTACTCTCTCTGAGGCTCTATTACACTTAGAAAAGAGCACATACTATAATATGGAATTTTTGGGCAATTACTGTTCTCACCTAATTGTCGTTGCAGGGGTCGAGTCACACCTCCTGGCTGTGTGTGTGTGTGTGTGTGTGTGTGTGTGTGTGTGTGTACACTCACCTAGTTTGTAGTTGCAGGGATCGACTCACAGCTCCTGGCCCCGCCTCTTCACTGGTTCCTACTCTTCCTACTCCATGAACTTTATCATACCTCTTCTTAAAGCTATGTATGGATCCTGCCTCCACTACATCACTTCCTGACAACTCTGTGACTGAATACTTCCTAACATCCCTGTGGTTCATCTGAGTCTTCAACTTCCAACTGTGTCCCCTTGTTGCTGTGTCCAGTCTCTGGAACATTCTGTCTCTGTCCGCCTTGTCGATTACTCTCAGTATTTTATACGTCATTATCATATCCCCCCATCTCTCCTGCCCTCCAGTGCAGTGTGTGTGTGTGTGTGGTAGTGTGTGTGTGTGTGTGTGTGTGTGTGTGTGTGTGTGTGTGTGTGTGCGCGCGCGCGCGCTTTTTCACATTTTTTCACAAAGTTGTTGGTAACTCTAGTTAAAAAAAAAAATTAGTTTTTAATTGTAATTACTATTACTTAATTTTCCTTAAGATAATTATGTAATTACTTTCAAAATCAGGAAAATGCTAGTAAATATTTAGGAAAGAAATAGAGAGGGACCCAAAAGAACGCCTTTCAGGACATTTTTTTCCTCTGAGGCTCGAAGAGGCGCACCCACGCCTACCCTGACGTGGAGCCGCCCTCCTCTACGTGGGCGTGGAGCTTGGTGGGTGGGGGGGATGATGGGCGTCACGGATGTGGGTGGGAACTTGCTCCACCCACACACACACCCATACACACCCATTTCCTAAACACCTGTAGCTGCTTCCGGCCCGGAGATGACGTCTCTACTCCTCTCTTCCTGGGAAATTAAAAAATAAACATTGACAAACCATTCAAATTTATATATATATATATATAATATATATATATATATATATAATATATATATATATATATATATATATATAAACTTATGTTTAGTAGTTTTAGCTGTAGTAGTAATAGTTGCAGCAGTAGTGATAGTTATTAGTCCAGTACTAAGCATCCTGTTTGACCTGACCTTGACAAACAGGGTGACCTTGGTAAATAATCACAAGATCAATGAGGACCTTGACACGCGCGACCACCGCCATCAATCTTAAATGTAAACATTGCCTGTGAGGTCCTTGATTTTTCACTCGAGAGACCTGCAGTGGTCTTCCCAGGTCACCTAGGTTGGTCTAGAATGGTCTAACCAGACCAGCGAGGATGTTACATACTAGAGAAGGGAAAGGCTCTAAGAAGGTATATTCCTAGGAGATATATCACACAAAATGGTCTTTAATAGTTGAGAGTGAAGACCAGAGGGATTCCTTATTGGGGAGGTAATGAGAAATATCCCAGCGGGTCAGTAGCTTCATGGGCTAGTAGGCTTGGTTCATGGGCTAGTAGGCTTGGTTCATGGGCTAGTAGGCTTGGTTCATGGGTTAGTAGGCTTGGTTCATGGGTTAGTAGGCTTGGTTCATGGGCTAGTAGGCTTGCTTCATGGGCTAGTAGGCTTGCTTCATGGACTAGTAGGCTTGCTTCATGGGCTAGTAGGCTTGCTTCATGGGCTAGTAGGCTTGCTTCATGGGCTAGTAGGCTTGCTTCATGGGCTAGTAGGCTTGCTTCATGGGCTAGTAGGCTTGCTTCATGGGATAGTAGCCTTGCTTCATGGGCTAGTAGGCTTGCTTCATGGGCTAGTAGCCTTGCTTCATGGGCTAGTAGGCCTTGCTTCATAGGCTAGTAGGCTTGCTTCATGGGCTAATAGGCTTGCTTCATGGGCTAGTAGGCTTGCTTCATGGGCTATTAGGCCTGCTTCACTTTCCCCCCACATCCATCTATCCTCCCCACTCCCCCAACGGAATTCCACTACCCTAACCCCTCCCTCGCTCCCCCACCCCTCCCTGATGTGCTAGCTTCCATGCTATTTGCGCTAGCGCATGATGCATGACTAGCATAGGTGAGTGCGCCTCCCGTCAGACAGCGGTCACCTGCCCACACCCACCCACACGCCCACCACCCCACCCGCACGCCCATCATAATTAAGATAGACTTAATTAGTCTTCAAGACTGGTAATTAAGACTTAGTCTTCAGGGTTGGTAATTAACAATTCTGTAAATATTGTGTACTTGCATTCACTGATTTTTTTTTCTCGTGGATTTGTATTTTGTTAATATTGAGTTGTATACACTACTAGTAAGACAGCGAATTGTTGAACACCTAGGTGGTTAGGAGGTAGGAATTGTGGGTCTGTGTTCACCTAGGTGTGGGAGGCAGGAATTGTGGGTCTGTGTTCACCTAGGTGGGTTAGGAGGTAGGAATTGTGGGTCTGTGTTCACCTAGGTGTGGGAGGCAGGAATTGTGGGTCTGTGTTCACCTAGGTGGTTAGGAGGTAGGAATTGTGGGTCTGTGTTCACCTAGGTGGTTAGGCAGGAATTGTGGGTCTGTGTTTACTTAGGTGGTTAGGAGGCAGGAATTGTGGGTCTGTGTTCACCTAGGTGTGGGAGGCAGGAATTGTGGGTCTGTGTTTACCTAGGTGGTTAGGAGGCAGGAATTGTGGGTCTGTGTTCACCTAGGTGGTTAGGAGGCAGGAATTGTGGGTTTGTGTTCACCTAGGTGGTTAGGCAGGAATTGTGGGTCTGTGTTCACCTACGTGGTTAGGAGGTAGGAATTGTGGGTCTTTGTTTACCTAGGTGGTTAGGAGGTAGGAATTGTGGGTCTGTGTTCACCTAGGTGGTTAGGAGGCAGGAATTGTGGGTCTGTGTTCACCTAGGTTGAGGCGGGAAATTTGTGGGTCTGTGTTCACCTAGGTGGTTAGGAGGCAGGAATTGTGGGTCTGTGTTCACCTAGGTGGTTAAGAGGCAGGAATTGTGGGTCTGTGTTCACCTAGGTGGTTAGGAGGCAGGAATTGTGGGTTTGTGTTCACCTAGGTGGTTAGGCAGGAATTGCGGGTCTGTGTTCACCTAGGTGGTTAGACAGGAATTGTGGTACCTGACGTAGGTTACATCCAGGGGAGGGGGTGACAGAATCTAAAAGCCGTGATAGAAGTAAGCCACTCTCGTTGGCTTTTTTTTTTTTGGGGGGGGGGGTTATTCTGGGTATTTGAGGGTTGTGTGGCGGTGGTGTGTTGTGTGTGTTGTGGTGTGTGTGTGGTGTGTTGTGTGTGTGCGCGGTGTGTGCGCGTGTTGCGTGCTTTGTGTGTGCGTGCGCGCGTGTGTGTGTTTTTTTTCAACTCCCCTCGCTGCATAAATCATCTCCCTCCCCCTACTACACACACACACACACACACACACACACACACACACACACACACACACACACACACACACACACACACACACACGAGGTTGACGAAGCTTGATGTGCTCAAAGGAACTTAGTTATGAGATTGGAAAATGTGGAGGGAGGGTTGGTCACTGTTTATGGTAATGGTAGGTAGTGGTCGGTATTTCTGTTTCTGTCTAACCTGCCTGCCTTCCTGCTTACCTGTCTGTTTGTATGCCTGTCTGCTTACGTGCCTGCCTGCCTGCCTACCACCATCACCACTACCACAGCAGACCACTTGTTACCATTAACTACCACAACTGCTAACACTACCACACCTGCTATCACTATCACACCTGTCACTGCCACGCCTGCTATCACTGCCACGCCTGTTATCTCTGCCACACCTGCTATCTCTGCCACGCCTGCTATCACTGCCACCGCCTGCTACCCCTGCCACCCTGCTCCACTGGGCCACCCTGCTACCACTGCCCGCCAGCTCCACACTGCCACGCCTGCTACCACTGCCACGCCTGCTACCACTGCCAACCCTGCACCCCATCCCCCCTGATACACCCCTGCTATCACTGCCACGCCTGCTATCACTGCCCCGCTGCTAAACCCCTGCCACGCCCCGCTACCACTGCCACGCCTGCTACCACTGCCACGCCTGCTACCACTGCCACGCCTGCTATCACTGCCACGCCTGCTACCACTGCCACGCCTGCTAAACCCCTGCCACGCCTGGGTAAACCACTGCCACGCCTGCTACCACTGCCACCCTGCTACACTGCCACGCCTGCTACCACTGCCACGCCTGCTACCACTGCCACGCCTGCTATCACTGCCACGCCTGCTACCACTGCCACGCCTGCTACCACTGCCACGCCTGCTACCACTGCCACGCCTGCTACCACTGCCACGCCTGCTACCACTGCCACGCCTGCCCACCACCCAGCCCCAAACGCCCCCCGCTACCACTGCCACCCTCTATCACGACCACCCTGCTATCACTTGCCACGCCGCTTCACTGCCACGCCCGCTATCACTGCCACCGCCTGCTACCACTGCCACGGCCTGCTACCACTGCCAAAGCCTGCTACACTGCCACGCCCGCTACCACTGCCACGCCTGCTACCACTGCCACGCCTGCTACCACTGCCACGCCTGCTACCACTGCCACGCCTGCTACCACTGCCACGCCTGCTACCACTGCCACCCCAGCTACCCCACTGCCCCTGGGACGCCTGCACCACTGCCACCCCTGCTACCACTTTCCACGCTGCTACCCCCTGCCACGCTGCTACCCCGGGCCCCTCCTGCTACCACTCCACCCCTGCTACCACTGCCACGCCTGCTACCCCTGCCACCCTGCCTACCACGCCACCCCTGCTACCCCTGCCACGGCCTGCTACCACTGCCACCCCTGCTTACCACCCGCCACCCCGCACGCTACCCTGCCACCCCTGCTACCACTGCCACCCATGCTACCACTGCACGCCTGCTACCCCTGCCACGCCTTGCTACCACTGCCCCCCTGCTACCACTGCCACCCCTGCTACCCCTGCCCACCCCTGCTACCCCTGCCACGCCTGCTACCACTGCCACCCTGCTACCAAATGCCACGCCTGCTACCACTGCCAGCCTGCCCACACTGCCACCCCTTTCTACCACTGCCACCCATGCTACCACTGCCACGCCTGCTACCACTGCCACGCCTGCTACCACTGCCACCCCTGCTACCACTGCCACCCATGCTACCACTGCCACGCCTGCTACCACTGCCACGCCTGCTACCACTGCCACCCCTGCTACCACTGCCACGCCTGCTATCACTGCCACGCCTGCTATCACTGCCACGCCTGCTATCACTGCCACGCCTGCTACGAGTGTATATGAACTCTATTGCACACTCTTGTATACAATCAAATTTACACTAAAATGCACTCAGCCATGCACTCAGCCATGCACTCAGCCATGCACTCAGCCATGCATTAAAAACCCTGGGAAACAAATTGCCCTAAGCATACACTCAACCATCACCAACCTTCACTAAACAACACTAAACCATGCACCTCACCATGCATTTCAAGAATTTTTAAAATTGCAATTTGGTTAATTTACGTCTCCCCCTCCCCCTCTCTCTCTTTCTTTTCTTCTCTCTCTCTCTCTTTATTATTTTGGGGGAAAAATCTTAGGAGAGAAAAAGGGATAGAGAAAGAAATTGAAGGAAATAGCGGGGATGAAATGTGAAAGTAGGGGTTTATGAAAAAAAAGGGATGACAGGGAAGGAATAGGTAAGAAGAAAGGTTGAAGGTTTCAACGCTCCATAAGACCCCGGGGGGTGGAGAGGAGAGAGGAGGGGGAGGGGGATAGGGGGGAAAAGGGGAAGGGATGTAAAAACCAGGGAAAGGGGAAAAAAGGTGGCAAGCATCACACGAGTGAGGTAAATTTCCCCCAGCCCTACCACACCCCTCATTCTGCCCCTCTCCACTTGCTTGATTCGACACCTAATTGAGGGTTTTTTCTTTTCTCTCTCTCTCTCTCTCCCCCTCTCTTCTCTCTCCTCTCCTTTTCCCAAAAAAATGGCCAACTTATCGAACACGAAAGAGAAAAATGCCAAACAAAAGAACCAAAATTTAAAGAAAATAGCGAGGCCACACGGAGATCATAGCCTTTTACGGGGACATAAATTACTTAAAAAAACATATGCAATATTTCCAGCAGGATATCACATACTGAGTAAAGAAAGAGGAAACAGGGGTGGGCGAAGAGTTTCTCTGCTAAAGATCAACAAGAGTTAAGAAGACTTCAGACGTATAATATATATATATATATATATATATATATATATATAATATATATATATATATATATATATATATATATATATATATATATATATATATTTACACAAGGTTTGACAAGGTTAGGTTAAGGATCCCTAGCTTCGTTGACAAGCTAAGAGCTGTTACCTACATCAGCTCATTTAAAATAATTTTTTATTGTTATGAGACATACAAGTAGGGAACAGGATGAAATTGGAGCCATCCTTAATTCCTCCCTCTTTTCTTTATTTCTTCATTCGCCATTCAATCACCTTTTCCTTCTTCCTCGATCTTCATCCCTCATAACCTAATCCATATTTATTTCTCCCCTACCTTATTTTCTCTCTCTCTCTCTCTCTCTCCTCTCTCTCCTCTCTTCTCTCTCTCTCTCTCTCTCTCTCTCCCCTCTCTCCTCTCTCTCTCTCTCTCTCTCTCTCTCCTTCTCTCTTCTCTCTTTCTCTCTCTCTCTTCTCTCTCTTCTCTCTCTCTCTCTCTCTTCTCTCTTTCCTCTCTCTCTCTCTCTCTCTCTCCTCTCCATCTCTCTCTCTCTCTCTCTCTCTCTCTCTCGTTGGTCTCTCTCCCAGGCCAAACCCACGCTCTACACTGACCCACGATATCATCACCCACGACCAGTAATGATTACACGAGTTTGGAACTCTCAGAGCGTGGGTCAGTGAGTGTACTCATCCCCCATCTGGTGAGGGTACTCATCCCCTCTCCTCTGGTGAGTGAGGGTACTCATCCCCCCTCCTCTGGTGAGTGAGGGTACTCATCCCCCCTCCTCTGGTGAGTGAGGGTACTCATCCCCCCTCCTCTGGTGAGTGAGGGTACTCATCCCCCTCTGGTGAGTGAGGGTACTCGTCCCCCCTTTGGTGAGTGAGGGTACTCGTCCCCCCTCTGGTGAGTGAGGGTACTCGTCCCCCCTCTGGTGAGTGAGGGTAATCATCCCCCCTCTGGTGAGTGAGGATACTCATCCCCCCTCTGGTGAGTGAGGGTACTCATTCCCCCTCCTCTGGTGAGTGAGGGTACTCATCCCCCCTCCTCTGGTGAGTGAGGATACTGCGGCCAGCAGTAACAGCCTAGTTGATCAGGCCCTGATCCATCGGGAGGCCTGGTCATGGACCGGGCCGCGGGGGCGTTGATCCCCGGAATAACCTCCAGGTAACCTCCAGGTATCTCCCCTCCTCTGGTGAGTGAGGGTACTCATTCACCCTCTGGTGAGTGAGGGTACTCATTCACCCTCTGGTGAGTGAGGGTACTCATTCACCCTCTGGTGAGTGAGGGTACTCATCCCCCTATGGTGAGTGAGGGTACTCATCCCCCTATGGTGAGTGAGGGTACTCGTCCCCCCTCTGGTGAGTGAGGGTACTCGTCCCCCCTCTGGTGAGTGAGGGTACTCGTCCCCCCTCTGGTGAGTGAGGGTACTCGTCCCCCCTCTGGTGAGTGAGGGTACTCATCCCCCCTCCTCTGGTGAGTGAGGGTACTCATTCCCCCTCTGGTGAGTGAGGGTACTCATCCCCCCTCCTCTGGTGAGTGAGGATACTCATCTCCCCTCCTCTGGTGAGTGAGGGTACTCATTCACCCTCTGGTGAGTGAGGGTACTCATTCACCCTCTGGTGAGTGAGGGTACTCATTCACCCTCTGGTGAGTGAGGGTACTCATTCACCCTCTGGTGAGTGAGGGTACTCATTCACCCTCTGATGAGTGAGGGTACTCATTCACCCTCTGGTGAGTGAGGGTACTCATTCACCCTCTGGTGAGTGAGGGTACTCATTCACCCTCTGGTGAGTGAGGGTACTCATTCACCCTCTGAGTGAGGGTACTCATTCACCCTCTGGTGAGTGAGGGTACTCATTCACCCTCTGGTGAGTGAGGGTACTCATTCACCCTCTGGTGAGTGAGGGTACTCATCCTCCTATGGCGAGTGAGGGTACTCATCCCCCTCTGGCGAGTGAGGGTACTCATCCCCCTCTGGTGAGTGAGGGTACTCATCCCCCCTCTGGTGAGTGAGGGTACTCATCCCCCTCTGGTGAGTGAGGGTACTCATCCCCCCTCTGGTGAGTGAGGGTACTCATCCCCCCTCTGGTGAGTGAGGGTACTCATCCCCCCTCTGGTGAGTGAGGGTACTCATCCCCCCTCTGGTGAGTGAGGGTACTCATCCTCCCTCTGGTGAGTGAGGGTACTCATCCCCCCTCTGGTGAGTGAGGGTACTCATCCCCCCTCTGGTGAGTGAGGGTACTCATCCCCCCTCTGGTGAGTGAGGGTACTCATCCCCCCTCTGGTGAGTGAGGGTACTCATCCCCCGTCCAGTGGTGAGTGAAAGTACTCATCCCCCCTGTGTGTGTGATGTGTGTGTTGTGTTGTGGTGAAATATATATCATATATATATATATATATATATATATATATATATATATTATAATATATTCACTGTGTTTGTTTAGTATTAAATTATTGTAAACAAATCTAAAATATATTTAGTTGGTTAGGCTAAAATAAATTGTTCTTGTTATAATAAGGTTAGGTAAGTTTTCTAAGATTCTTTTGGTGCAAAATTATAAATTTTTGCATCAACATTAATGAAAAAAATATATCTTTAAAGTATAAGAGAAAATTTTAGAAAGGACTTAATTTTAAATGAGTTCTTGCTAATTGACCAGTTTTATCCACTAATATAATACTGAAGTATAAAATTATAATAATATAATATTATAATTATTATATAATACATATAATATATATATATATATATATAATATATAAATATTATATATATATATAATATATATATATATTGTGTGTTTGTGCCAAATAGGTAAAACTTGCGATTCTGGCTTAAATAGCAACGCTCTTCTTACCGAACAAGGCAAGCGAATATTTGTATATGCAATAATTTCGCAAAACATTTTCTGAACCTAACGAAAAACAACACATTTCATTCTGTTTATTATTAAATTATTGTAAACTTATCTAAAATATATTTAGTTTGATTGGGCTAAATTAAACTGCGCTTGTTATATTAAGGTCAGGTAAGTTTACTAAGGTTCTTTTGGTACAAAATTATTAATTTTTACATTGACATAAGTGAAAAAAATATATATCCCTAAACGTCACACACTGAGATATGCTTCTGCAACCATTAAAAAATTATAACTAAAAATAGGCCTCGAAAAATAGGCAAACAGCGAAATATGTAATTACACTAGACACCCAGAAGACAAGCCACAAGCTTAACAAGACACGAACGAACACAGACATCTGTCTGTGAGAGATCGCTGGTCTTAGGTGTAAAGACCGGCCGGGCACCTCCATTTAGCGACCATCAGGCTAGCTGGTGGTCTGCGGTCGGAAGGGCGAGTGCCCGTCAAGGTTTGATGCTTGCTTGATATTCTCTCCTAACCCTCCCTTCTCTCCTGGTTGCTATTGGTGAAGATGGAGGATGAGTGGGAGGGAGGAGGGAGGGAAGGGAAGGTAGTGAGGGAAGGGAGGGAGAGAGGAAGGGAGGGGAAGATAATTGTGGACTAAACACGGGTTAGATTGCAGTTGAAGAGCATCTTAATATTCCATCTGTTAGGTCAGGAAGGCAGTGCAGTGGAGGAGGAGGAAGAAGAGGAGGAGGAGAAGAAGGGCAGAAGAGGAAATGAGAAAATAGAATGATTGTGAGAGAGTTAGAGAGGAGCAAATTAGGAGCCCCATCGATGTTTTTTTCCAAATCTTGTGTTTCGAGACCAGGTTTGTGTTGTGTTGACTAGTTGTGTGGTTGCGTGGGTGTGTGTGTCAGAAAAAAAGCTTCCTCACCCCTCTTACACACACACACACACACACACACTGGCACCATACACTACATACCATCAAACATAGACACTGCCACACACACACACACTCCCAACAATTCACACCCACAACTCGACACACAATACACCACAACATCACACGATACACAGCCACCACATCCACATACATACACACTCTACTGTGAGTGACATACATACAACACACTACACACATACATTACATATACATCATATACACACACACACACACACACACACACACACACACTACACACACACACACACACACACACACACACACACACACACACACACACACACACACACACACACACACACACACACACATCCATATTAATGAAAAAAATATTTGAGTCCGTACTCAAAGGCGAGTCAATAAACACTAATGATTCTTTGTAATATTTATCTGCTGAGGGAAAGGAAGATGGAGAGAGAAAGTGAGAGAGAAAGAGAGACTGAGAGACAGTGAGACAGGCAGACAGCAAAATCAAAAGCAATTTGGTTGAAAATGTGTACTCTGTCTGAGTTGTGAATCTCACATTTGTCGAACATCAAATATTCACTGACTCTCGCTGTGTCCTGGCTCGGTACACTTGTGTTTCTCTGCTGACTTTGTCATTGTAGGCTCTCAAGCTGTTTTATGTATGTATATACATAATGTGTATATATATATGTACATACGTGATGTTTGTGTTTGTTTATACACTGCCAGTGTGGAGTTGTTCACACTTAAAGGGGAAAAGACGTATGTATTCACACACACACACACACACACACACACACACACACACACACACACACACACACACACACACACACACACACACACACACACTACATATATATATATATATATATATATATATATATATATATATATATATACATACACATAAAATACATACGCGCGTGGTTTGTGTGTTCATGAGACTAGGGGAGGAATCAGCCATGTGAAAAGTTGAGAAGCGGGATCGGGAGCTAGAACTCGACCCCCTGCAGTCACATATGCGTGAGTACACACACCTACACACACACCTACACACACACCTACACACACACACACACACACCTACACACACACACCTACACACACACACACACCTACACACACACACACACACACCTACACACCTACACACACACACACACACACACACCTACACACACCTACACACACACACACACCTACACACACACACACACCTACACACACACACACACCTACACACACACACACACCTACACACACACACACACCACACACCTACACACACACACACACTACACACACACCTACACACACACACACCTACACACACACACACCTACACACACACAACCTACACACACACACACACCTACACACACACACACACACACACCTACACACACACACACACACCTACACACACACACACCTACACACACACACACCTACACACACACACCTACACACACACACACCTACACACACACACACACACAGCTGGGGACACGTCAACCCACCTCCCTAGTCTACTGCATCAATTGTCCAGCATAACCTCCATTAAACGTCGACCTTGAGGTGTCAGCCAGTCCTCAAGTCACAACTCAAGAGTGAGTCAGTCGAGTCTTGACCCTCCCGATACAAAACAGTTGAGGTCTTACCTCAACTTTCAAAGAAAAAAAAAGAGAGAAAAAATCACTTTCCCTTCTCTATACGCATTTAAGAGAAGAAAGTTGTACTCTCAACCCCCTTTCAGTTAAGTGGGATTCTCGGGGTAACTGAAGTAATCTTATTAGCTTATTTTCCTGCCACAGTTCGGTTCTGGTGTTGCAATCACGGATTCACCAATAAGTGAATCTGCTTAGCTACAAGGATGTGTGTTTCTGCAAAGCTGTGTCGTGTATCCTTCTCTTTCAGAACCACTTTTTTGTGTCCAGACGTGGAAAGTCTCTCCTTAAACGGTTATATATTGTATTATATAGTGGTCTGGTTAGACGTTATTTGGTGGTCTGGTTAGACGTTATTAGTGGTCTGGTTAGATGTTATCTAGTGGTCTGGTTAGACGTTATCTAGCGATCAGGTTAAACGTTATCTAGTGATCTGGTTAAACGTTATCTAGTGATCTGGTTATACGTTATCTAGTGATCAGGTTAAACGTTATCTAGTGATTTGGTTAGACGTTATCTAGTGGTCTGGTTAGACGTTATTAGTGGTCTGGTTAGACGTTATTAGTGGTCTGATTAGACGTTATCTAGCGATCAGGTTAAACGTTATCTAGTGATTTAGACGTTATCTAGTGGTCTGGTTAGACGTTATTAGTGGTCTGGTTAGACGTTATCTAGTGGTCTGATTAGACGTTATCTAGCGATCTGGTTAGTCGTAATCTAAGCCTCTGGTCAGAAATTATCTAACAGCTGAAGAACACTAAAGGTAGCGACGCTGACTGATAGGAGGAGGAGAAGAGACATAATCACGACATAGAAGATCATAAAATGTATTTAAAACTAGATTTAAAAAGTTTCTAAGTACCTGCAGCAGGGATAGCGAGAGGTCACAGATGGTTAGTGAGGACACGAAAGTGAAGCCAAAGGTGGAATAACAGGCTCTCTCTCTCTCTCTCTCTCTCTCTCTCTCTCTCTCTCTCTCTCTCTCTCTCTCTCTCTTTTCACAGGGTTTGACAAGGTTAAGGATCCCTAGCTTTATTGACAGCTATATTACAGGTTAAGGATTCCTAACTTTATTGGCAAGCTAAGAGCTGTTACCTACATCAGCTCATTTGAAAGCATTTTTATTGTTATGAGACATACAAGTAAGGAACAGGATGAAGTTGGAGCCATCTGTGGGCCAGCATTTTCATTTGATCAACTGACTTTATCTCGTTGACATCATTATGCTGTACGAATGTGTTCCATACTCGAGTCATCCTGGGTATGTATGTTCTCAGATGGAGTGATGTTCTGGAGAAGGGTACAGCCAGAGTGAAGTTGCTGCTGACACCTTTGCAAAGGTGTCAGCAGCCATTTTTTGTAAGTCACATAAATTAGGAATCCTACTGTCATAGCACTGGATACGAGACTTGATTTGTAAATGACTGGAAATACATGGACCCCCAGTGGAAATATATGGACCCCCAGTGGAAAAACATGGACCCCCAATGGAAATACATGGACCCCAGTGGAAATACATGGACCCCAGTGGAAATACAAGAACCCCAGTGGAAATACGTCACTTTGTCTTATCTTGTCCTGGGGTTGTCCGAGGTAATGTATACATGTTACTGTGCAAAACCACCACGAGGAGAGTTGAAAGATAGCTCTAGGCCCTTCAGTTGCAATCAACACATCGCCATGAGCTTGAAAAGTGGTGGAAATGAATGGAAAGTCCCGGTAGAAGCACTTCTACCTGCACTTCCTAGCCACTTTCTGCACCATTGCAAGCACCTGATGTGTTGATTACAACACGAAAGGCCTAGAGCTATCTTTCACCTCCCCCCCCCTTGGTTATTTTGCATCTTGTATCGGTGGTTTGCGATATCAGCATGTGTCTCTTAAGTATAATAATTGTACCAATGTGTACCTGTACCTTAATAAACTTAAGATGGAGTTCCACTGACCCGGCCGTCATATTACCAATACCAGGGACGCTAGACATCGTCTATATTTCTCCCGATGGATTAAAACATCAACGACAACGACTGGGAATGAGGTGTAAAAGCCGGGGGTGCGGCCGGGCCTCCAGCAGTGATATCCCGCCTGGCTGACACTGTTTCTGGGGATGTCTGCCTTGTTGATGTGTCGTTTATTGAGTGTGAGACGACACGACAGCCATGTTTGACACGCAGGTACCTCTGGGGGTGTCTTACTTAACACTGACCGGGGGTAGGAATGGGAGAGGAAAGCAAGAGGACGAAGAGAGGAAGGGGAAGATGAAGAGGAGGGTAGAGAAGGAAGAGGAGAGGAGAGGTTTGAAACGTCCAGCTCTCCCTCTTGTAAGGGGTGCTTAGGGTGTATTAAGGGGTGTTCAGGGTGCAGTAAGGGGTGCTCTGGGCGCGTTGGAGGTGTTCGGAGTGTATTAAAGGGTGTTCTGGTCTATTAAACGATGTCTTATGGCTATTAAGGGTTATTCTGAGTGAATTAAGGGAGTTCTGGGTATATTTCTAGTTAGTATAGTAATTTCTAGTAAGGGGCAGTCTCAGATGCCCTAGGAATATGCAGCCAACCTGAGTGATGAAGTGTCAGCTCCTGACTAACTAGTCGAGAGCATCAGTTCTGACTGTAAAGGGAGAGAGAGAGGGAGATAGGGGAGAGAGAGAGAGAGAGAGAGAGAGAGAGAGAGAGAGAGAGAGAGAGAGAGAGAGAGAGAGAGAGAGAGAGAGAGAGAGGGAGAGGGAGAGCAGCAGCGGCTGCATTACGATTGACGTTCTTATATAGTTACAAGTGAGACGTTCTGACATTATGTGCTCGCTCTCTCTGTCTCTCTCTTTCTCCCCCTCTTTTCTCCCCCCCCCTCTCTCTATCTCTCTCTCTCTCTCTCTCTCTCCCCCTCTCTTTTCTCTCTCTCTCTCTCCCCCCCCCCCCCCCCCTCTCTCTCCATTTACTGCCTCTTAAAACTTCCTACACTGTTCAACATCACTGTTACACACTCTTACCACAACGTTCGTAAGGCACAGAAATGAACAGTGAAAGTAAAAGTCAGACTTTAGCCTCCATAAAAAAAATCGTAATTCGTCCCTTTACTCGAAATCATCACCTCACGAAAAGTGTCTTTTTTCGGTTTCCTTTCATCCGTGAAGAGAAACATGAGGGTAGTCACGATGTGAGCTTCATTCTCTCTCTCTCTCTCTCTCTCTCTCTCTCTCTCTCTCTCTCTCTCTCTGATGCTTCCTCAGCATCTTCCTCAAAAAATCTTACACATGGACCATGTTTGTACATCCACTAAGTTACAATGGTAATCTTACTGTGAATTTCTAACTTGTAACTTGGATCAGAGTTGGGAGTGTTGATGTCAGAGGCTCTCACCTTCACAACTGCGAGGAAAATGATTCGGTGGGTAATGAGAACCTTCAAAACAAGGGATGCCAAGCGTTTTTTAAAGCCACTTGTTCTCTCTAGGCTGGAATACTGCTGTACACTAACATCTCCATTCAAGGTAGGTGAATCTAGATCTAGAGAGTGTACAGAGAACCTTTACTGCACGTATAAGTTCTGTCAAACACCTTAACTACTGGGAGCGCCTGGAAGCCCTTGACTTGTATTCACTGGAGCGCATGCGAGAAAGATGCATCCTAATCTACACCTGGAAAATCCTAGAGGGACTGGTCCCAAATTTGCACACAGAAATCACTCTCTATGAAAACAAAAGACAGGGCAGACGATGCAACATACCCCCAGTGAAAAGTAGGGGCGGCACTGGTACACTAAGAGAAAACACAGTAAGTGTCCGGGGCCCAAAACTGTTCAACAGCCTCCCACCAGTCATAAGGGGAATTACCAATAGACTCCTTGTTGTCTTCAAGAGGGAGCTGGACAGATACCTAAAGTCAGTACCCGATCAGCAGGGTTGTGGTTCCTACTTTTAACTGCGTGCCACCAGCAGTAACAGCCTGATTGATCAGGCCCTGATCCGCCTGGAGGCCTGGTCAAGGAATGGACCGCGGGGGCATTGACCCCCGGAACACCCTCCAGGTAGACCCAGTTCGAAGTTCGGTGGATGACCAGTCTGTCAGTATCTGAAGTATGATGGAGCAGGAAAACGAACTTAAGGTGAGAACTAACGCTAAGAACTCGGACACTGTAGCTCAAACCGAAACCTGGATAAAAGTGGAAGCCATTATCCATTGGGTTTAGGGCTTGCACGACCCCACTCACCCATGCCATCTACTGTCCTCAGTACTAAGCTACAATTACTACTCTCTCAGGAAAAGACAGTTGTACTCAGCATAACAGATTATTCTCAGCAGGTAGTTTGTGTGTAGACCTTTTTCCATGTACTCTCATGTACTTTTATGTACTCTCATGTACTCTCCAGTCTTCCCCTCACTGCTTCTCCTCCCTGTTGTTGCTGCAGCTGTTGATGCTGATGCTGATGCTGCAGGGCGGAACTGGTCGGACAATACTTTCATCTTTATCTCATCTCGTGATCTGATTGATTACTTTCTGGCAGACAGGATAAGATTATTTTGTGCCGATACTCTGGAGGGTCTGTCGTGCTCTTGGAGGAAGGGGAGGGGGAGAATGAGAGGGGGAGAAAAAAGAAGGGGTAAGGGGGAGTTAAGGAGGGAAGTGATCACCTACAGAGGGTGGGAAGGGTTCCAGCATCACCTTAAAAAGACGAAAAGATCAATTGTCTCCACAGGAGTGTCACACCTGGAGAATATAGAGTACAGGGAGATCTAAGGCGACAGTGACATATCGACAAAATGTACATTACAAGATTTAAATATAAATTGTTATATGCATTACAAGATTTAATTACAGTAAATGTAAGAAGGTTCCAGGAGAACCTTCTATGTATTATATATATTCAAAATAAATTTTAACACTTTACGGTTATAATATATATATATATATATATATATATATATATATTATATATATATATTATATATTATATATTAATTTTTACGAGAAAGATATCAGCACGGTGCAAACTGGGAGGTCACGGGTGGATAGCTGATGGGGCTAAGATAGCAAGATAACTACTCGATAGATCGTTAGCGCGAGGTGATCATGATATCCTACCCACCTCTTTCCCCTCTCCCCCCACACCCCTCCCCCGCCTCATCTTGTCCAAGCATCCTACAGAATCCTTCAGCTTTTGCTGTGATTATTTTTTGGGGTTTTAAGTTATCCATCAGCTCCCCCCCCCCCCAAAAAAAAAAAAATCCTCGTAACAGCTTTCCACTCCCTCCACTATAACGATTATTTGGAAAAATTGAGTATAGAGAGATTACCCATACCTTGGTGGAGAAGGTGCACCCTGTCCTGAGCCATTGTCAAGTCACAAGTGAGGCGAGGTATGTAGAGAAGACCTTAAAGCCCTGGTTGTATTACTGGTTCTATAGTACTTTTGTTACTGCTGTCGCTACCAGTGGTAATACTCGACCACTATTACTATCACTGCTACTAGTAGTAATATACATCTACGATTACTGCTGTTACTACAAGTACTACCACGACCACTGTACTCTGCTGTCTTACTTTTAAGTAGAAGGGAGTGCGTGTACTCCAAGACTGAAGCTGGCAAAGAGCACTCATACTCTCTGACTTGTAGCAGAGAGCACTCTTACTCTCTGACTGGTAGCAGATTGCTATACCAACCTGCGTAAAACACCATAGATGGTCTGTCAGTGCATATATACCATCGAAAGAGTTAGGAAGTAATGTTATTCTCTGACTGGTGGGAGACACTTGACATGCAGCCTTAATGACCTCTGGGGTAGATTAGGCTTGATGCCCAATAAGCAGTCCAACTGAGTTCCTGGACGCACTGTTCTCTCTATTCCCTTCAATTATACTTTTCCTTTATCTTACTGTGATGATGCTTCAATCCTCTCTTTCTCCTCGTCCTCTCTCCACTCTCTATCCTCAATACTCTCTCGTTTTCAATCTCTCTCTCTCTCTCTCTCTCTCAATTTCCTCTGACCTCTTAAGTGTCATCCTCTAATTTTACAACATTAATGTGTACATAAATGGAAAAAATCTGTCATTTAAATTGAAAAAAATAAATAATCCGTAACCAGTCTCGTAAGATCAGATTTTTTTCTGTTGCATCTCGTTCCAGATGCTGCTGCTGCAAAAAGAGTAATCTTCAGAGGCATCGCAAGTAGCACGGAGCTACTGGGTAGCTTGGCTCTAGGGGCGAGGTGGGGGAGGGGGGGGTTTCTGTGTTCCGCTGGGGGATTCCTTGGACGGATTTAGGAGACTTCCGGCGTGACTGCGCGGGTACGGTGTTAGGACTCGCGATTTAGTAGTCTGCGCGCGTGTTAATTACGGTGGAGAAGTGTCTAGTTGTGAGGGATTTTTTTTGCTGTAGACGGAGAGTTAGGGGCCCCCAGAGAAAGTAAAGTTAGGGGCCCTGAGGAAGGAGAGTTAGGGACCCCCAGAGAAAGTAGTTAGGGGCCCTGGAGGAGGAGAGTTAGGGACCCCCAGAGAAAGTAGAATTAGGGGCCCCTGAGAAAGCAGGTATGGGTAGACTAAAGCAGAGATTGAGTGATGATTGATCTATCAACTTCACAGGCAAAACTTCTCTCTTACATTGTAAGCAGCTTATCTCTGGGACACAGCATCCAACTGTGAGATCAACATCTCCAAGATGCAGCATCTTGCTTTCATAAAACGTCAAACTGGCTCAAAACAGCCTCGTGAATTCTGTTTTTTTTTTTTCCTCGTCTGTTTTTTTTAAGGCGTGTGTGTGTGTGTGTGTGTGTGTGTAATTACCTAGTTAACTTTCCGGGTGTTGAGTTCTAGTTCCTAGGCCCTTTATAATAATAATGGCGCTTGGAAGCACTTGACTTGTACTCGTTGGAACGCAGGAGGGAGAGATATATCATAATCTACACTTGGAAAATCTTGGAAGGAATGGTCCCAAATCTGCACACAGAAATTACTCCCTACGAAAGTAAAAGACTGGGCAGGCGATGCAAAATGCCGCCAATAAAAGGTAGGGGCGCCATTGGTACACTAAGAGAAAACACCATAAGTGTCCGGGGCCCAAGACTGTTCAACAGCCTCCCATCAAGCATTAGGGGAATTGCCAATAAACCCCTGGCTGCCTTCAAGAGAGAGCTGGACAGATACCTAAAGTCAGTGCCGGATCAGCCGGGCTGGGCTCGTACGTTGGACTGCGTGCGGCCAGCAGTAACAGCCTAGTTGATCAGGCCCTGATCCACCGGGAGGCCTGGTCATGGACCGGGCCGCGGGGGCGTTGATCCCCGGAATAACCTCCAGGTATAGATATATTTCAGTTACTGCGCGATCTGAAAAATAGGGATCCCCCGTACTGCATAACCCCAGCCCCATGTGCCCGGGTATCCAGTAATACCCGGGTATCCAGTAATTATCAATACCATACACAAGAACATAAGAGGAGAACTTCACTAGGTTTACTGGCCCATGCTAGGCAGGTCCAACTCGCATCCACCCCCGACTCCCACTCCTACACTCTCTCCAGCCTATTTTGAAAGCTGCCTAAGGTTTTAGCTTCAATGACGCTACTCGGGAGTTCCACTCAATCCACAACTCTACTGCTAAACCAATGCTTTCCTATAGGCTTCCTAGGCCATTTTTTTCCAACTTGACCTCACTGCTGTCAGTCCTGTCTTGATTACATATGTTACAACGGTATTTATATAATCCCTTTGTACCCGTCTTGTATCTGCATCAATCATACGTAACCTAATCTCCGCTGGGAATGGATTCAGTAGGTCTAGTGATGGGTCAGCCTGCACAAGCCCCTCTTTCCTAGAATTTGGCCCCCATCACTGTACGCAAGCCTTCAAAGTTTGAAGTCGATTGGATGAGTCGTTCTCGAGTTACCACTGACTGGCGAAGCATTTCCTGTGTAGCTTCAAAAAGAGATTGGTCAAATATATGAATGGGAGGGGCTGGGTTTGATTGGTGTCGTGGGTACGGGAGTAAATTCTTGGGTGGCTTAAGGTACGAGTGCTTTTGAGAAGGACCCGCCTTGTATGGGCCAGTATGCCTTCTGCAGTGTTCCTCCATTCTTATGTCCATGGCGTTAGAATCCCTTACCCCCCTTCCCTCTAAAATTGTTCATCCTCTATTCCCTACAACTCCTAATCGCCAAGTAATCACGAGGGCCGTGAAATTGGCCGCGAACATTATTGACGTGAGCAATTGACGCGCCTCCAGTCCACTGCCCTATCACTTACGACAATAAAACAACGCCCTTTCAGGTGTTTAAACTACCGTTCAGGTGTTTAAACTACCGTGCATCATTAACTATGTAATAATAGAACCACAACATGTGTGTGTAGTGAAGCTATCACACCTGTTGGCTGTGTTTATCCGTCTTCAACACCTGATTGGGTAACAGCTGATTGGGCTAACACGGCTGATTTCTCAAATCATCTGATTAACAGCTGGCCTTTCAAACAGCTGATGTCTCTTCCGTTCAGCTGATTGAGTTAACAGCTGATAGCCTAAACAGCTGATAGCCTAAACAGCTGATAGCCTAAACAGCTGATAGACTAAACAGGTGACAGCCTAAACAGCTGATAGCCTAAACAGCTGATAGACTAAACAGGTGACAGCCTAAGCATCATATTCCTTAATCAGCTTATATATTAGGCAGCTGATATCCTAGACAGTTGATAACCTAAAACATCTTATATCATAAATAGCTGATAGCCATAATAGCTGACAGCCTAAACAGCTGATGGTTCACACAGCTTATTCATCAAACCAGTGATCAGAATCATCAGTCATTCATCACTGTTCAGTTAACAGGATCATCAGTCGTCAGTAATCATCATTTTTATCATCAAAGAGAGTCAACGGTGTCAGGAGAACAGCTGGGAGAGGTCGGCACCGACGAGGGGAAACAGGAACACCAGAGAGCACAGCTGGAATGTTAGGCAGTGTTTCTTCAGCCTTGGAGCCGTGGAACAATTGATATAACCTGGTATAACCTGATACAACCTGGTATAGTTTGCTATAACCTGATATAACCTGGTATAGTCTTCTTATAACCTGGTATAATCTGATATAACCTGGTATAATCTGATATAACCCGGTATAATACGATATAACGCGGTATAATACGATATAACGCGGTATAATCGTAAGCCGGGTATAATCTGTTATACCTGTTATAATCTTGATATAATCTGGTATAATCCGGACAGTATAGTAGTAGAGGCAGGATCTATACATAGCTTTAAGAAGGGGTACGATAAGGCTCGTGAAGCCAGGCAGGAGAGAGTGAACCCAGTAATGGCCAGCGAAGAGGCGGGGCCAGGAGCTGTGGATCGACCCCGAAACCGCATGCAGGTGAGTACATGTAGTACATACACACACGAGGCGGGGCCAGGAGCTATGAACCGACCCCTTGCAACCACAAATAGGTAAGAACACACTGCGACAACAAATTCCCCGACAATCAACAACAAGCGTCTGTGTTTACCAGAAAACGTCCTCGGTAGAAAGAGTGAGCATGCAAAAATAATAATGATTTACGACCCGCCCTGTCTTTAAAGTTTCTTATACATATGTATATAAAAAAAAGAAACAGAACCCAGCAAGCAAACAGAGGAGGCTTCCTAGAAAAGCCATTCAGCGTACAGGGGTTCCGGGCTGACACAAAGGCGGGTTCGCATGTCCACTGCTATTTCCACCAGCATGTACTTGGCTCATACATTATATCCACTCTTGGCGTGAGATCTACGAGCCTGTTGAGTCTAGTCTCCTGGAACAGTAGCCAACGCCACGGGGAAAAGTTTGAAAGGGAATGATATTGTAATATGAGAGTAGGGAGAGCGCTGGTAATTGGACTGTACACGGAATGGGATTTTATTGGAAGGAGGAAAGGGGAAGTGGGGAGAGGGGTGAGCGATAGGGGATAGGAGAATAGCGGGGAGGGGGTGAAAGGTAGGTGAGGATGGGGGGAGGGGAGAGAATTCTTCAACCAAAATGCAAGACATTCGTAGAATGTACAATGATAGCACTTTACCCCCAATGCCATGAGCTGCCACTTTCTTCACCAGTCTCTGGTGCGGTACTCCATCGAAAGCCTTACTAAAATCTAAAACAATATCGTGGTATACCATGTACCCAAGTACGTACATTCTACCAAAGTATACTACCAACATTACTACAAGGTAATCTAAACACAGAGTATGTAAGCAGCCCTATGATCACTATCTTGAACACTGTGTGCTTCCTATGATCACTATCTTGAACACTGTGTGCTTCCTATGATCACTATCTTGAACACTGTGTGCTTCCTATGATCACTATCTTGAACACTGTGTGCTTCCTATGATCACTATCTTGAACACTGTGTGCTTCCTATGATCACTATCTTGAACACTGTGTGCTTCCTATGATCACTATCTTGAACACTGTATGCTTCCTATGATCACTATCTTGAACACTGTGTGCTTCCTATGATCACTATCTTGAACACTGTGTGCTTCCTATGATCAAAATCTTGAACACTGTGTGCTTCCTATGATCAAAATCTTGAACACTGTGTGCTTCCTATGATCACTATCTTGAACACTGTGTGCTTCCTATGATCACTATCTTGAACACTGTGTGCTTCCTATGATCACTATCTTGAACACTGTGTGCTTCCTATGATCACTATCTTGAACACTGTGTGCTTCCTATGATCACTATCTTGAACACTGTGTGCTTCCTATGATCACTATCTTGAACACTGTGTGCTTCATCATCTCATTGAGGAATATAGATATAGTATTATAAATTATAAGACATATCAAAGTATCTTACTGATAAGATACCAAATATATTAAGCAAATATCCTAAATTAGCTTCCTGTAGATATAAATCCAGATGTACTACTGTTAACCCTTTTGGGGCCTAGTTCCTAGGTCTTTTGTGTATTCATATACTATTGCGCTACCGCCAACAGGTTGGATATGAATGCACAATAAACTAGCCACTACCACCCACAGGATGGATGTGAGGTACACAATAAACTAGCCACTACCATCCACAGGATGGATGGAGGTACACAATAAACTAGCCACTACCATCCACAGGATGGATGTGAGGTACACAATAAACTAGCCACTACCATCCACGGGATGGATATGAGGTGCACAAACTAGCCACTACCATCCACAGGATGGTTATGAGGTACACAATAAACTAGCCACTACCATCCACAGGATGGATGTGAGGTACACAACAAACTAGCCACTACCATCCACAGGATGGATATGAGGTACACAATAAACTAGCCACTACCATCCACAGGATGGATATGAGGTACACATTAATCCTAATTCTGAAATATTCTGTATTTTGAGTGGGGATGTGTGTTGAGTGTGGGTGTGGGTACACCAGCAGCGATGGTATACCAGTGGTACACCAGTGGTATACCTGTTATGGTTCGTGCAAAAGATAAACACGCTTGACGCAATAAAAAAAAACAGGTGAAGGGCGGCTATAGAAGGAAGAAGCACACGTAGAGAGGAGGAGAGAGAGGAGAAAAAAGGAAGGATGAAGAGTGCTGGAAGGAAGAGGAGAGGTGAGACGAGAGGGGCCAGCCAAGAGAAATATTCTTATTATTCCAAGGCTGCAAAAAAAAGTTCACTACACACTCGGAGGTTCGAGCCCCCACACCTCCCGCGCCATTCCCCAGTATTTGCAGTGACGGCAACAGTCTGAAATTACCGATAGAAATTGATAACCAAAGGTAAATATTTATGAATGCAAATATATCAGTTCCTTTTCTTGGAATCATCCTTCTGCATATATCTCGACGTCTTCTGTCGAATCAATTTGCATCAGTCGATTTCTTTTTTTCTTTCCCTTGAGGGGGACGCGAAGGAAGGTAGTGAACAACGTGATTGCTGGGTTCATTAAGCACACTCAACACTCCTAATTGTGTTGATCGGCCCTCTGGGCTCTCTCTCTCTCTTTTCACCTGCGCCCTTATCGCTACACGGCTCAGTCGCCTCGTTCCCCTGCGCTGCTCACCTCTTTAATTCTGTTTTCACAGCCCTGCCGTAGAAAAAAGGTGAGAAATTGCTCTTACGGACGAGGCGAGGCGTGTCCCCGGCCGGTAATCAAACAGTCGAGGCTTCAAATGGTGATCGAGCGGCCTGGATTGGTAGGATCTCTGTTGTTTACTCCTGTTTAACTCTGTTTTGGCTGCTGTTTTTTTGACGTTGAGGCAGGTACCTCCCACGCCCGTTTACCTTTATCCCCCCCCGGGTTTCCCAGTGTTTTGGGGAGTCCTTACAGGGAAGAAGGGTGTGGAGAAAAGGGTTCTGAGCCTGGTGGGAGGGAAAGAAGACAGGGTAACAAAAGAGGAAAGGATAGGAGAGAGTGGTGGGGGCGGGGGTAAGGGATCTGGAAGTGTAGTGGATATAAGAATGGATAGGAGATTTTGTGAGTTGGGGTACACAGTAAACTAGCCACTACCGTCCATAGGATGGATATGGGGTACACAGTAAACTAGCCACTACCGTCCACAGGATGGATGTGGGATACACAGTAAACTAGCCACCACCATTCCCAGGATGAATACGGAGGATGGAAATCCTAAAGAAAATCCTCTGCCACTGAAGGAAGTCCATCCTCACTGATAGCCCTTCCTACACCACTACAGGAAACCTGACTTCAGTAACAATTATGCTGAAGAATTCAGTACACACACACACACACACACACACACACACACACACACACACACACACACACACACACACACACACACACACACACACACAAGGAAGAGCTGTCAGAAAGAGGAACGTGTCCTTTAGCTTCCTGAAGGGATGACTGAGACCCCCACCAAGGGATTACTCAGGCCCTTCCCACCCAGGGCCTCCCCCCTTCCCATCTAGCGCCCTCTGAAGGGGATGCTAGGCGCTACTCAAACACGCTCTGCGTAACCTGAGGGAGAGAAGGCCTTGTATTTGTCTTAAATAACTAAATTTTAAGATGTGGGTGGGTGGAGGTAGTAGATGCCAATGATGGGTAGGAAGGCATTGGGGGTTTATATGGAGTGGAGGGGGAATGTAATGGGCACTAGACCACAGCCATGGATTTCCTGTGTTGATATAGCCCTTAGCACGTGACACACACACACACACACACACACACACACACACACACACACACACACACACACACACACACACACACACACACACACACTACACCCCCACTAACACCCCCCCCACACCACACTACACCCCCACTCACCCCCCCCACTCACCCCCCCCACACACACTACACCCCCACTAACCCGCCAACACACACACTACACCCCCACTCACCCCCCCACACACACACTACACCCCCACTCACCCCCCACACACACACACTAACACCCCCACTAACCCCCCCCCCCCCACACACACATTACGCAGAAATAACGAAAAAATGATACAAGATGCAAAACAACCACGGGAGGAGTTGAATGATAGCTCTAGGCCTTTCGTGTTACAATCAACACATCATCAGGAGCTTGCAATGTTGCAGAGAAGAGGAGGATGTCCAAGCAAATACGATCACAGAGCGGTTCATGCGATAGAGTGGAAGAGAGAAAGGGAGAGAAAGAAAGGAATAAAGGGAATAGCGAGAGTTGGGAGAGTAGAAACGGATGACTAATGGGATAGAGACTAGATGAGACAGTGACTTAGAGGGATGTGATGAAAAACTAGAAATACGGGAATATAACGAAAAGGAGGGAAGGGAAGGAGGGAAGGGAGAGAGGCAAGAATGAAAGGTAGGAAGGGAAAGAGAGAAGGAAGGGAGGGGGTAAAGGAAGGGAGTGAGGAAAGGGAAGGAGGAAGGGAAGGAAGGGAGGAACTGAGGGAAGGAAGGGACCATAGGAAAATCAGGAACGGGAAAATTGGGGGAGAATTTAGAAACTTGAGAAGGTATAGTGAGGGATAGGGAGAAGGTAGGGAAGGGTAGGGGGGGTAAGGAGGGGTCGGGAGGGGTAGGGAGAGGAAAAGCGGGGGCAGGGACCGTCCCTACTAGGGAGGGAAGATATTCATAGCAGAGGATTAATTAGTGGGTATATAGAAGGGAGGGGAGGAACGGGGAGCAAATAGAAGGGAGGATGAGAGGAAGGGAGAGAGGGGGTGAAGGGGCATGTGAGGGGAGTGCAAAAGAATTTTTATGAAGCCTGTCAAAGTTAAATGTATTATTATTATTAATATTATTAGTTATTATTGTTATATACAGACATACGCATGTGTTATATATATATATATATATATATATATATATATATATATATATATATATATAATATATATATATATATATATATTATTAAACACAGCGAGACATGTTTCTCATCCCCAGAGAACAATACATCACAATCTTCCTCACAGGAAGACGCGACACAGGCAGCGTAGGAAGACGTGATGCAGCTGGCCGTCACACACTTGCCTGGGTCCTCAGCCAGGCTGAAGAAGACCCGGCAGGTGTTTGTATAATAATGAAAGAGGTCTTTCTGCCTTGTTTAAAGCCTGAGATGGAATATGGTTATGTTAAGTAGCTTGGATTGGCCAGCCCTGGGCTTGTCCAATAGCGTGGAGTGTGTACGCGAGGTGGATGGTGTCTAGTAGCCTTGTGGAGTATGTACGCGGGGTAGATGACGTCTAGTAGCCGTGTGGAGTGTGTACGCGAGGTGGATGGTGTCTAGTAGCCTTGTGGAGTGTGTACGCGGGGTAGATGATGTCTAGTAGCCGTGTGAAGTGTGTACGCGAGGTGGATGGTGTCTAGTAGCCGTGTGAAGTGTGTACGCGAGGTGGATGGTGTCTAGTAGCCGTGTGGAGTGTACACGGGGTGGGTGGTGCCTAGTAGCCGTGTGGAGCGTGTACACGGGGTGGATGGTGCCTAGTAGCCGTGTGAAGTGTGTACACTGGGTGGATGGTGCCTAGTAGCCCCGTGTGAAGTGTGTACACTGGGTGGATGGTACCTAGTAGCCGTGTGTACACGGGGTGGATGGTGCCTAGTAGCCGTGTGGAGTGTACACTGGGTGGATGATGCCTAGTAGTCGTGTGGAGTGTGTACACGGGGTGGATGGACTGTCACTAGTGCTCAGTACTTTGTACATTAAGAGGAGTACAGGTTTTGAAATGATAGTCGCAATGCCTTGGCTGGAACAACTTCTCAAAACCCGTGGCTGGAACAAGAACCAGTCCATTTTGTACCCCAATTACCATCTTCTTGGAATTGTACTAGACGTATCAAGTGACACACACACACACACACACACACACACACACACACACACACACACACACAAGCATAGAGACAAAACAAGGCCGCTTAGATTGATACGTGGTATCACAAGCCCTCAAACAAGGCACACGCTTCAGCAAGAGTCATTATCTAACTAATTATAAACATGACACTGTCCAGCCTTCCCCCTTCCTCTTCCCCCTTCCCCCTTCCCTCCCCCTTCCCCTTCTCCCCCTCCCCGATTCGTTGGACGTGTCCTGAGCAAGTAATTCCCGATAATACGGCTGGCGAGAATGATCTCATTGTGGTAGGGGTACGCAAGGCGTATATACGCTGACCTCGATAGTTGTAAATGGCGTATTGATTTGATGGTGACGAAGCTCTACGCAGGGAGAAGCGGAAGGCTCCACACAGAGGGGAGCACTGGACTTGATAGAGCTTTATACAGAGGGGAACATTGACTTGATAAAGCTCTATAAAGAAAGAAACACAACTTAACAAAGCTCTACAAGAGAAACACGATGAAGCTCTATGCAGAGACATATGACTTGATAAAACTCTACACTGAGCGAAACGTTGATCCAGTAAAATATTAGTTCTCTTACGGCACTATTAAAAATAAAAAAAATCCCCTTAATCGGCTCGCGTTAATCTCATGAAGAGAGGTTTCAACACGCTCCTCCAACTTATTACCGAGGTGAGAGAAGCAGAGTAATATGCTTCCAGTTTTTTGGTCATTTGTCAATTTAGTTGCCTTTTGTCTTTTTATAAGTCTTTTATTGACTATGTCTACCAGACGCATCTGCATGTGGTGGCAAGGGTCGAGTTACAGCTCCCGGCCCAGCCTCTTCGCTAGTCGCTACTGGGTCCACTCTCTCCCTGCTCCAAGAGCTTTATCACGCCTCTTCTGTGTGTCTGTATACTCGCCTAATTGGGGTTGCAGGGGTCGATTCATAGCTCCTGGCCCCGCCTCTTCACTGTGTGCGTGTGTATGTGTGTGTACACAAGGATCGAACTGAATTAGCTCATGCAGACCCCTCGATCAAACGTGGTAGAGCATGTGCTTACACTATTAAAGTCGAGGTGTCGCGTTTTCCCCAGGTTATCGAAGTCTACCATTAAATATTCTTTCTGTGAAACATCGGGAAGAAATATATATATATATATATATATATATATATATATATATATATATATATATATATATATAATATATATATGCATAAAAGTGATTCTAATGGAATTTTTATCACGATGCCAACTATGTGTGTGTGCCTCTGTTTGCAGGATGGAGGCTAGCAGCACACAGTCTACCTAGACGGTGTCCCGGGGGTCAACGTCCCCCTAGGCCCGGTTGGTTTGATGGTAGTGTTGGTGGTGGTAGTGGAGTATCCTGTAGCTCTCACCTTCTTAACCTGCATTATGTAGCTACACTAATCCCAAACTCACCAACAACAGCGACACAATGGCCCTCTTAAACTTGTTTGATTTAGCTCAGTTCATGCATAATCTCAGGCCGTCGTGATTCTTTCCGCTGGGATGCGATCGCTCGACGAACAAAGCTGCCAGAACGTCAGGTGTTGAGTTCGTTAACATAACGATGACTTGGAGCTGAGACGAAGTCGAACGATGCACAAGAAAGAGAAGCTTTTAACGTTGTCATAAGCTCCTCTGTATGTGCGGGTTATTTGTGTATTGTTTCAGTCACGGTGTTGTGGCTTTTTATTCTTGATCAAGTCAAACGCCTTGAAGAGTTGAATTCCTCGAGGCTGAGGAGCCCCGTTGTAGGACGAGGCTTCCAGGACCTAAGTCGTCAGACTGCAGTGTTTTCTCAAGACGTGCCAGCTGGTCTGATGTATGCTGAGGATTGCAACAATAACGCATACGAAATTAGAGGCATTGAGCTCGAGTGAGCCCCGTGTAGCTCGAGTGAGCTCCGTGTTGACAATGACTGGAGTGAACAGTTCAACCGCAGCGGTCAGGTTTGGCCCCGTCCCCCCACCGACGGAACAGCCGGAACGTCCACTAGGGCGTCGAGTGCTTGTTATTGTTACCTCGTGCGATGATGGTTCTCTGGATGGACGAAAAGGTCTCTAGGCGATTGCAAAATCTTGATCCCCGAGGAGAGAGGTAGGAGAAACGAGAGATGAATTGGGAGAAGCAGTGAACGTTTGTTGGGATTCCGAGGTATCTACTGTTGGTGCCTTGCTGTGACTTGTTGATAGTGGTCGAGACCAATGCACTGTACACAGTTTCAGGAGTAGATATGACCGTGTTCTTGAGTTCAGGAATCAGTAAGGTGAGGCCAGTGGACTCGACCCCTGCAGACGCAACTCAGGCTAGTAAATTAGATAATCACACACAGCTATGCAGACATAGGCACACAGACAAACATACAAGCAGAGGCAGACACAGGCTGATTTTACAGCCAGACACAGACATACACAGACAAAAGCAGTGACCACCGTACAAAAACAGGCTGTTTGAGAGGATTCATCTCGCTAAAGCTTTCGACAGAATTCCAGAGACTGGCCAATAAAATCATGGATTGGTAAATTGTGTATTTCTCAACTGCAAGGAGTTCACTCCATTACCCCATCATAGTTCTAACCCCCTCTTCTCGTTTCACCCTTTTCCCCCCATCTAGTCCCATCTCTTCTAACCCTCACCTTCCACTCCTTTACTCTACATGTCTAGCCCCTTTTCTAGCGGCATCCCCTTCCAGCATTCCCTCCACATCTCCCAGTCATTCCCCGCACCTTCATCTCCTCTTCCCCCTTCCACTCACACTTCACGGCCCAAAGAAATTAGTGGATGGAACGACAATGGTGCAGCTTACAATGGTTGACTACTACCGCCACAATGGTGCTGCCTACCTCATCACCACTGTAAATATAGGCTCTAACTCGCCTCTTTCAGCCAGGTCCTCAGTCTTCCTAGCACCTCCTCCTCCTCATCCTCCTCCTTGGACTATGGCTCATAGAGATGTTTTCTACTTGCTTCACATGCATACAACTCACTATATGCAAAACAAACACAATCGGAGTTGAATAATAGCTCTAGGCCTTTCCTGATGCAATTAACACATTAAGAGCCTGCAAAGTTGCAGAAATGAGTCCCTCTGAACGAATCTGCTGAGATTCTGCTAACATTCTGCTGATCTACACAGTACAACATAAGCAGACAGTCTTGAGAAATTGTAAATTGTAGCAGTGACAGTTCCCGCAAAGTTTGACGGCGGATTTCTGGTGTAGTTTGCATGTTAAATACTTGAGAGAATATGGTAAACACAGAGAAGAACTTCGAGGCCCGTGCAGAGTCTGTTAGCAAGAACTATCTGCTGCTATCTAAGGGCTATCGTCTGTTATCTCGGTGTAGGTAGCCTTGTTTGGCGAGCAGGAGGTCGAGGAGATGAACGCTGCAGTCTGTTCTCTTCCTCAAGACTAAGATATACACAAAGACAAGGTTTGTTATGCCTGGTATACCGGAGAGTAGCACAATTGGTGAACAAGGAAGGAGAGGAAACACGAAGTAGATGCTTTGAATCCGCCATAATCTGCTCACGAAATACCATAGAGCAGACTCAGGGAACATTTAACTTGTCAAAATAGGATGACAAGGTTGGTTTACAAACAGCCATGCATAGATAGCTGTAGATAGAGGCAGACAGTTGGTAAAGGAGACAAAGAGTCACAGACAAATACACAGATCTACAGACACACAGACGTAGAGACAGCTACAGACAGCTACAGACAGGTGGTGCTGGAGAGGCAGGTGGCACACGCCCCTCGTTCAGCACAGTGGTCACCTTTTGTGTTAGGACACGAAGCCTTAAGGTGCTCCATCCCTGATGTGTGTATCCCTGGTGTTAGCCACGGGTATCCCTCTCTCCCCTCCCCTCCCTCTCTCCCTACCTACCTACCTACCTACTCACTACCCTTCCTTAATGATTCCCTGTTTTTCCTACCACATTCTTCTAATCCTTCCCTTAATTCTCTCTCTCCCTCCCGTAATCATTCTCCTACAATCCCTCCCTTATTCCTTCCCTTCCTTGCCTATGTCCTATAGTTTTCTTTACACTTGCCTTCCTCTAATCCTTAATCATTCACTCCTCTTCCTTTTCTACCAGGCTTCATTCTCTTCTTCCTTGCACTACCTCCTTCCCACCTCCCTCCCTCCCTTCTCTCTCTCTCTCTCTCTCTCTCTCTTCTCTCTCTCTCTCTCTCTCTCTCTCTCTCTCCTCTCTCTGGTCTGTTTCTTGTTTCTCTATCTCTCTCTCTCTGGTTTGTGGCGCGCGCGCGCACGATATGTCAAGATAAATTGTTTTAATAAGAAGATACCAGACATATTAAGCAAATTTCTTTAATTTTCTTGCAACAGATAAGAGAATTGTAGATATAAATCCAGATGTTCTCCTGTTAACCCTCATGGGACTAGCTCCTGGGCCTTTGGTGTGTCCATATGTTCTTGCATTACCTTCCACAGGATGGCTATGAGGTACACAATAAACTAGCCACTACCATAACATTAGAAAGATGGATCACTGCAGAAGGCCTACTGACCCATGATAGGCAGGTCCAAGTCACACCCACCCACACCCACTCGTGTATTTGCCTAACGTTTTAGCTTCAGAAATGTTACTCGGGAGTTTGTTCCATTTATCCACAACTCTATTGCCAAACCAGTGCTTTCCTATATCCTTTCTAAATCTAAATTTTTCCAGCTTGAAACCATTATCTTCGAGTCTTGTCTTGGCTAGATACTTTTAGTGCGTTATTTATATTCCCTTTTATTCCTGTTTTCCATTTATACAGCTCGATCATATCCCCCCCTAATTCTACGCCTTCCTAGAGAGTGCAGATTCAGGCCCCTCAGTCTGTCCTCATAGGGAAGATTTCTGATGAACATCAAAATGGTATACAATACCGACAGGTTGGTAGGTAAGACACATAGGCAACAGTTAGGCAACTTTATTCCGAAACGTTTCGCCTACACAGTAGGCTTCTTCAGTCGAATACAGAAAGTAGGCAGGAACAGTAGAGATGTGAAGACGATGTAATCAGTCCATCACCCTTGAAGTCGTAGAATTTGAGGTTGTCAGTCCCTCAGCCTGGAGAAGTTCAGTTCCATAGTCAGGAACTATCTGAAGATCAAGCGACAGTGCGGAGACTTAAATGCTTAAATACATTCTCACTACTACTACTACTCTGCACCTCTCCTTCCGACAGTATTTAAGTCTCCGCACTGTCGCTTGATCTTCAGATAGTTCCTGACTATGGAACTGAACTTCTCCAGGCTGAGGGACTGACAACCTCAAATTCTACGACTTCAAGGGTGATGGACTGATTACATCGTCTTCACATCTCTACTGTTCCTGCCTACTTTCTGCATTCGACTGAAGAAGCCTACTGTGTAGGCGAAACGTTTCGGAATAAAGTTGCCTAACTGTTGCCTATGTGTCTTACCTACCAAGATTTCTGATACATGGGATCATCTTTGTCATCCTCCTTTGTACGTTTTCCAGAGAATTTATATCCATTCTGTAATACGGTGACCAGAACTGTGCAGCATAGTCTAAATGAGACCTAACCAAGGATATATAGAGTTGAAGAACAACCTGAGGACTCCTATTATTTATGCTTCTTGATATAAAGCCAAGGATTCTGTTAGCTTTATTTCTAACACTTACTGTTGTCTGGGCTTTAGATTACTGCTAGCCAGTACTCCTAAATCTTATTCGCTGTGATATTAAGATTGCATTATTTAGTTTATTTCTGGCAGTTATTTACCATTCCAACGCTTAGAACTTTTCGAAGGTAAATCTGATCTCCCTCTCTCTTTCTTTACTTCTTAACTTAGATGAAAGAATAGAGAGAAATATGAAAATGGATGGAGGAAGAGGAGGAGGAGGAGGAGGAGGAGGAGACGTGGGTCAAGATTACTGACCCACGGAAGGAGTGTTTGGGGAACAGCACCTGCATTGCTAGAGAGGGGAAGGAGGGGGAGAGGGGAAAGAGGGGGAAGGGGAAGTGCTTGGGGATGACGGGAAGGGGAAGGGTAGGTGGGGAAGAGGACCATTTGGATAGGGCTAGGGAGTGGGGTGAGGGAGAGATGGGGGGTTGCCCCCTCCCATGGGTGCAGAGGGAAGGGGGGAAGAAAGAGGGAGAGATAGGGGGGAAGGGGGAAGAACACCTGCTTGTTTGGAATGTCTAATTGTCCCTGGGAAAGGGGGAGGGAGGAAGGGAAGGGGAGGTTGTAGGGGGAGGGACAGAGGGAGACAACGAGGTTGAAAAGGAGGTGGGGAGGATAGTAGGGGTTAGGAGGTTGTGTTCGGGAGGATAGTGGGGTGACGAGGTGGTATCTCTCTCTCTCTCTCTCTCTCTCTCTCTCTCTCTCTCTCTCTTCTTCTCTCTCTCTCTCTCTCCCCTCTCTCTCTCTCCCCTCTCTTCTCTCCCCTCCTCTCTTCTTCCCTTCCTCTTCTCCCTTTTCTCTCCTTGTGCACTTCCCTTCTATCTTCATTTGCATTCTCCCTGCATTATTCTCTCCCTCATTACTCAGGCTAGGACTAACTAGGACAAACTAGGACTGACTAGAAAATGCTACGAATGGCTAGTACAAGCTAGGTCTTGCTAGGTATATACACATTGAGTTATATAAACCTCTCGATGTATATACCCCTAATGACCAATTCAAATTGATTTGCTAGGTTTCAAACCTATCTACTGCACGGTGGTGTTGGCTCATTAAGGCTATGTCACCTGTACACCGAGATCTGAAGAATATTCTCAAGAACAGGAATTAAAGTAAACTTTCAGAATAGATATACACTGTATATACAGTGAGATGTATATCCCTTCCTGTGTATTTACGCGCCGATGGATACCTCTAGGTGAATATACGCAGATGTTTGTAAATGTATACAGATACATGCACCTCTCGGTGTATATACTGTGCATCGGTATATACACCGGTATGTACGCTGTTGATGTGTCGGGGTTTGAAGTCTATCGACTATACGTGGGTCAGGCCGCGCATGTCACCTGTTCCCCATTGGTTAAGAATACTTAATACCTAGAGAAGAATTAAACTCAACTCTCGAGGTATATACACCGAGGTATACTCCGAGAGGTGTGTATATCCTGCGAATATACAACGTAACCAGTGTTGGGTTGACACTGAAACTGCCTCGTTTTAAACCGCGGCTTTGTTACATGGTTGGCCTCTGTGAACCGCCCCTCTGACCGTCACAATTCCCCAGTGTTTCGATCCCTTAGAGACGATGCTGGTTCTTGGAGAATGGTTAGCCATCAGGTACGACCTTGGGGGGGGGGGAAGGGAGGGGGGAAAGGGTAGCTCCAGATCCCTAAAATCAAGAGCCCTTCACCTGGAGAAGGGCGCGGAATCCCCTACCTTCCCGTCGCATCTCTGAATCCTGGGTGACTGCTTCGGACCGGCCGGAAAAATGGGTTCGAAATGTGCTCACTCCATGGAGGCAGTGGTGGAGTGAGGGTGTGTGTTTGTTTGTGTCGGGGCCTCTGTTTGTGTGCGTGTTTGTGTTTGGTAATTTAATTGGTTAAGCGGAAGCTGTCGTCAGTGTGGAGAAGGAAGGTAAGTTTAGTCTGTTCCTCACTTAAGTTGATAACTGTGATAACTAAGTAGATGATACCCAGGTGTTGCACTTTTCTCTCCCTCTCCCCCCCCTCTCTCTCTCTCTCTCTCTCTCTCTCTTATATATATATTATATATATATATATATAATTTATATAACAATGCGACTAGCCGAGGACTCGAACCCATGGCGTTTTGGTCCGCCTCATGGTGAGCGAAAATCACATGACGCTCTAACGCACAGGACCACTCAATCGTACGATAATCAAGCACCCAGCAGAGCTAGGTGTTTTACCGTGATCCGAGGACATACGGTGGTGTTGGTGATTCTGAGCTAATTTCATTCTCCTCCCCGTTTGGTGTACTAGCATCCACAAGTAGTATATGCATTATTGTATACATGTATATATTACTGGGGAGGCGTTGTAGGTACTGAGGGGGGTGATGGGGTGCAGGAAGTGATGAATTGACGGGGAGGTGCTGAGGTGGTGATGTAAGTGTTGGGGAGGTACTAGAGGTGATGGGGCTGTGAGTGCAGTGTTGGAACTAAGAAGATAAGTGATGGGGGAGATGGGGGTGGCAATGGGTGATATGCAATGGGTGTATTTGAGGACCTTGGGACGTATTTGGCTATGACACGCTACGCTGATCCCCACCTGGTGAAATACGCCCCCTCCCCATTCCTCCCTATCCCCTCCCAATTCCCAGCGCTCTACTGCCTCCTTGATGCAATGGGAGATATGTATGTACCGCTGGAAATGGTATGAAATACCCACCAGTTGGGGTATCTTTATTATGATACGTTTCTCCAGTAAAGATACCCAGCTGTGGCACATGTCTGTACTCTTAAAGACACTGGTATTTCGCCTAGATCCAAGCTCTTCTTCAGAGGATAGTGAGTGCTCGTACCAGTGGTTAGAGCACTCACTATTAACTTGAAATGGTATAAAATACCGCCACGGTGGCAAAATAATCACAAATGCGGTATGTGAGCCTTTATTGTCAAGGTGTCGCCCACGCAGTGGGTTTTAACAGGTCACAAACAGATCTACCTGGGTGAAGAGTGTATGAGTGGAGTCAGGTGGAGAATATTGGGGAGATTGAATTTGAGGTTCGTCTCGAATATAACCTACCCAACATTCTCCATCTGACTCTCCACACTACTCATGTACTTTTGTGCTTAATAAAGTCCACTGTGTGGGCGAAACGTTGTCAATAAAGGCTCGCATTATACTGTATCTGTGTTTATTTTTTTTATTCAGTGTTGAGGGCACCGTTCAAGACAGGAGAAACATCAGAGCTGGAATAGATAGAGATTATTTACATCTCAAACGCATTTAAATTACTTTGAATAAATAAAATATTTCGTGAGCCGAGTCGAGTTACTTGGCATGCCACAGACTCCTAAATATGTACTCTCTAGAGCGGAGGAGACGGAGATACGCGATAATGTATACGTGGAAAGTACGTGAGGGCCTTGTCCACTTCGAGGACAGCGTGGAGCAAGCTTCTATACCACAAGATGAGCAGACCAGCAGCAACTTCACTCTGGCTGTACCCTTCTCCAGAACATCACTCCATCTGAGATTATATATACCCAGGATGACTCGAGTATGGAACACATTCGTACAGCATTATGATGTCAACGAGATAAAGTCAGTTGATCAAATGAAAATGCTGGCCCACAGATGGTTCTAACTTCATCCTGTTCTCTACTTGTATGTCTCATAACAATAAAAATGCTTTCAAATGAGCTGATGTAGGTAACAGCTCTTAGCTTGTCAATAAAGTTAGGAATCTTTAACCTGTAAATAACTTGTCAATAAAGCTAGGGATCCTTAACCTGTAAATAGCTTGTCAATAAAGCTAGGGATCCATAACCTGTAAATAGCTTGTCAATAAAGCTAGGGATCCTTAACTTTGTCAAACCCTGTGTTAAAAGAAGCATGCTATCATAGCAGGCTAGAGTGTGAGGTATGGGTGGATATACAGAAAAAATCAAATTGGTGAACGGTGAAGAGCAGGGACGTCGTGGGCACAATAAGAAGACAGTGTATTAGTAGGGACACAGGTACAGGTAGTATCTGTGTACCTGGCAGTAAATCAAGTCCTCAGGTGAGGCGTACAACAAGGGCAGTGTCCCATTACTCAGATATTCACTCCAGTACTCTCATTTACAACACTTACAGAGCGCAGTTGTGCAGGAAAATGGAGATTAAGAGAGCACAGCGAGTTGACTCTCTGCCACTGTCTTACAACTCGCGGGAAAAAAAAAGGAGACTGCACTCCGTGCCCGATCTTCTCGCTCTTCCCCACATTGTCATAACCTTGGAATTGAATTCAAGCAGCCATTTGACTAATCATGTGGTCTGTCTGGTTCCATTTGCAGCCTTGCTCCTTCCTCCTGTGTGTGTGTGTGTGTGTGTGTGTGTGTGTGTGTGTGTGTGTGTGTGTGTGTGTGTGTGCCCATGTGATTGAGTGCACTCAAGCATAATCAAGTGTTTGTGGGAGGAAGGCAGTCCTCATGACCGACTGATTGTGTATTTATCCAATAATCTCTCTCTTCTTCCTTCCCTTCTGCCTTTAGTACCTTAAAATGTATTAATAATAGTAATTATTATTATTATTATTATTTTAAAATTCTCATTTTTATGACCAATTTTTTTTGAGGTATGATGACGTTTTTCAATTAAAAAAAATCTTATAGGCTGCATAAAAGCGATATCTGAGGAGCTGTGTATTTCGCTTCTAACCTGTGATCATCTTCATGAGACGCAGAAATAAACCCGAGTACATGAGTACGTAAAGGTTGGTACCTGAGGAAGGGGGCTGATGGTAGGGGGGGCAAAGGAAGCATGTCCCTGTTCACCTATCGGTAAAATAGGTGCCTGGGTGTTAGTCGCCTGGTGTGGGTCGCATCCTGGGGGGCAAAATTGAGGAAATAAAATTATTATTATTATGTGAAAATATAGGTTATAAATACCTGCGATTCAAAAATAAGGGGCTTATTTTCAGATCGAAATACGCAGTCTCGTATTTATCATCTGGGTTTACTGTGGGTTCCTTCAGAGTTTTATGTTATTCTCTGTTGCTTGGTTTATTAATTAAAAAAAGGGGGGGGGGACTTTAAAGACTGGATGGTGGAGGGGAAGATGAGTGGGGGGGAGAGGAGGTTGACGGGGGGTCTGTCAACCGGATGACAGATCCAGATGTTTGTAAGTTAAGAAAGTGGCTTTTTTAGGGGGGAGGGGGAGGGGGAGAGGGAGTGGGAGGGGGAGGGGGCTTGAGTTACACGGGAGTGAATTTCTTAAACAATAGAAAAGTGAGTTTTTTTTTTATTCTGTGTTTGCCTGTCTGTCTCCGGGCTTGCTCTCTCTCTCTCTCTCTCTCTCTAATTCTCCATTGGTGTGTGTGTGTGTGTGTGTGTGTGTGTGTGTGTGTGTGTGTGTGTGTGTGTGTGGTGTGTGTGTGTGTGTATGTGTGTGTATGTGTGTATGTGTATGTGTATGTGTGTGTGTGTGTGTGTGTGTGTGTGTGTGTGTGTGTGTGTGTGTGTGTGTCTAAAGGTCCAAGCAGTGACCATTAAACAAGGACCTGGGAACTTTAATGGTACAAAGGCGACAAGAGGAAAGAGAGGGGATGGAGGAGACAGACAGGAGATCCCAGGCCCAGGAAGAAGATCAAATACAGCCTCCCTCACAACTTCCTATAGAAGCCCCCCCAACCAGGTCAACCCCAGTGCAACCAAACATTCCAAACCAAAACACCCATGCCATATCCAATGACCCCACCCTAAATCTACAAAGACACAGTGACCTTCATCCCAGCGAGATACACACCTCCTCAGATATCACTCTCATGCAGTCTATAAGATTTTTTTAATTGACGAAAAGTCATTATCTCAGAAAAAAATTTGGTCATGAAAATGAGAATTTTAAAATAATAATAACAATAATAAAATTTATTGTAGTTATTTCAATTTTATTATTTTTATTATTTTTATTATTTTTATTTTTATTATTATTATTTTTATTATTATTATTATTATTTATTATTATTATTATTATTATTATTATTATTATTATTATTATTATTAATTATGAGATTTGTACTCCCATAATTTTTTTTCCCTCAAAAGTTAAACAAATTTCACCTGTACATATCTAGAAAAAAAATTACATATACCTGTATATATATATATATTATATAATATATATATATATATATATATATATATATTTTATTTTATATATATATATATATATATAATATGTCGTGCCGAATATGTAAAACTGGTCAATTAGCAAGAACTCATTTAAAATTAAGTCCTTTCTGAAATTTTCTCTTATACGTTTAAAGATATATTATTTTCATTAATGTTAATGTAATTTTTTTTTTAATTTTGCACCAAAAGAATCTTAGAAAACTTACCTAACCTTATTATAACAAGAACAATTTATTTTAGCCTAACCCAACTAAATATATTTTAGATTTGTTTACAGTAATTTAATAACTAAACAAACACAGTGAAATATATTTTTTTCGTTAGGTTCAGAATGATTTTGGCGAAATTATTATAATATATATATATATATATATATATATATATATATATATATATATATATATATATATATATATATATATATAATTTATTTATATATATAATTTATTTATATATATAAAATCTTAAAAATTAAAGTCATATATCCTCTCCTCTAAAAAAAAGATGAGAATGTAAAAGTCAAACAGGAAAATAATAAATCTTTCTCAAAATCCTGGAAATAAAAGAGCAGAAAAAAAATAGAGTTGATTCCAGACTGACTTCCAAAATATTTCCTCAGATGATCTATTATCCCGTGACCTTGAAAATCTGAAAGGGGGGGGGTCACTGGAGGTCAGGTGGTGTCCCTGGCGTCAGGGGACATTGACCACTGCCCCGGGGGACCATAGAGGTGAGAATGGTGATGGGGGGGGGGGTGGAGAGCAGAGGTGTGCCGAGCCTCCTGGGTTGTGCTCGGGTGTTTTGATTGTAAATATTATTTAATGGGATGGTGTAATGCACTGGACGCGGGGAAATACATGTGGGAGGTGAGGAATGAGGATGCGAGGGAATACTCAATGTGGGAAGGGAGGGAAGGGGATGCGAGAATGTGGATGGTGAGACAGACAGACAGAGAGAGGCGTTACGAAATCCTTTGGCTTTAACGATAAAAATCCAAAGACATAATTGGAAGACTGAACTATATACATAACAGTAACGTCTACAAACGTCTACATTAAAGATACCCAGATGTTGCACTTGTGTCTAATTCTTCAACTTGTCGGTACTGTCTACCATACATGTACATATATATATATGTCTTATCAATAATGAGGAGTAAGTTCGTAACTGTTTACTGGCTCCTCGTTCAGTGTCTGGGTGTGGACAAACAGCTCTTAGACACGACAAATGTTGCGTCTTCGGCAAGCAAGACTGGCATTTGATAAGCCACCGATACAGATATGGAATAATTATGGATCAAGGACGCCACCCTGAGGCACCCCTATGTTGATACTCGCCTGCTGTCGTCTGTCTGCACGGCAGAACTTTACGTAGGTGACACACACACACACACACACACACACACACACACACACACACACACACACACACACACACACACACACACATACATATAGTACAGAAGATAATTAAATTGACCTAAATATATATGTTAGAGCATTTTAATTACAGGTTATCAGATGATGTTGACCATAAGAACACTCGCCTTAATTAGCGCCAGTAGAAGGTTTCTCCCCCCCTGGTTAATTGTTGTGGGTGGTCTGGTTAATTGTTGTGGGTGGTCTGGTTAATTGTTGTGGGTGGTCTGGTTAATTGATGTGGGTGGTCTGGTTAATTGATGTGGGTGGTCTGGTTAATTGATGTGGGTGGTCTGGTTAATTGATGTGGGTCGTCTGGTTGATTGATGTGGGTCGTCTGGTTGATTGATGTGGGTCGTCTGGTTGACTGATGTATACCAAGAACTCTACGAGGCAGGGAGATGCACCTTGATGCTGGTGGAGGGCTCTTGATCCCAGGAACTGGAGCTGCGTGAAAGTTCCCTGCATCTAAGCCGCTCATAGTCACTACGAGTGACGTTCCCGGTTAATTAATCGAAGCAGCTGCGTTAGGTTATGTGATTAATATAACTTTCATACGCGGTCAATGACTCGTTCACTCTCTTCACGCTTTATGCCACATCTTTGTTCACTTGCGTCCAGTATCTTCCACTTGTCAACGTCATTTATGTTATGACTTGTTCACACGTCAGGACTCGTTACAATTTCAGCCACCTGATTCACTAAGATCCCTAACGTATTTCTGACCTCATAGATTAATTCTCACTCTCCCATTCCCATCCTCTCACATTTCCCTCTCCCATCTCCCTCTCCAATCTCTCCTCTCTCCTCATTCCTCACTCCCTACTCATCTCCACTCTCCCCCATTCCCACTCCACAAGCTCATTCATCACCTAGCACTGTCCCACCTTACTTCACCCCACCTTCCTCACCCCACATTCCCACCCCACCATTCCCACCCCACAATCTCCACCCCACCATTCCCACCCCACAATCTCCACCCCACCATTTCCCACCCCACAATTTCCACTCCACCATTCCACCCACCTCCCACCCCACAATCTCCACCCACCATTCCCACCCCACAATCTCCACCCCACCATTCCCACCCCACAATCTCCACCCCATCATTCTCTCCCCTTCTCTAGTCGTCCACAGACTCCCATCAAAGTACAATACCTCGTATTTTCTCACGTTACGGTGCCATATAGGAATGATAAGCCTCCCGCTGGCCTGTTTTTCCCCTCTCAGTGGTTACACGTTTAATGGAGTCCACCAGAAAGCCTTAAACAAAAGCCTCCCCTGGAACAACAGACCGGAAGATGATCGTGGCCTTGAGATCTTCATTAATAAGACCCGCATCGGCCAGCATGTATCGCGAGACCCACACGGGGTTAGTCACTGCACACACACCTGGTCTCTCTTCCTGACTACCTGGCCAAACAGCGCTTCAAAGCGCCTAGTTGTCTCGAGATCTCCTCCATTATCAAGGGGCAGTTCTTCGATAATGTGAGAAATCACGAAAGCGCTTGGAAGTTCACTTTTTACCGTGGTTGTTTATATATATATATATATATATAATATATATATTATATATATAAATGTGACCACGAACGAGTGGTATTGATCAATAACAACACTGAGACTAGCCAAGGACTCGAACCCATGTTACTTTGGCCTGTCTCATGGTGGGCGAAAACTCATGACGCCTTAATCCACTGGACCATACAATCCTGAAGAGTAGCGCATCCAGCGGAACTGGATGTTGTACTCGCTACCCAAGGACACACGATGGTGTGGATGACTCTAGGCTAATTTCATTCTAGTCCCTGTTTGGTGTACTAGTACAACGAGCAATATTTTATATTATTGTGCGGGCCAAAGCAGCATGGATTCGAGTCCTTGGCTAGTCGCAGTGTTGTTATTGATCAATACCACTCGTTCGTGGTCACAATAAAATACTGTTCGTTGTACTAGTACACCAAACAGAGACTAGAATGAAATTAGCCTAGAGTCATCCACACCATCGTGTGTCCTTGGGTAGCGAGTACAACATCCAGTTCCGCTGGATGCGCTACTCTTCAGGATTGTATGGTCCAGTGGATTAAGGCGTCATGGGTTTTCGCCCAGCATGAGGCAGGCTAAAGTAGCAGTTATGTGCTCGTTCAGTTATGTCCTCGTTCAGTTATGTCCTCGTTCAGTTATGTCCTCGTTCAGTTATGTCCTCGTTCAGTTATGTCCTCGTTCAGTTATGTCCTCGTTCACTTATGTCCTCGTTCACTTATGTCCTCGTTCACTTATGTCCTCGTTCACTTATGTCCTCGTTATGTCCTGTGAATTTTAGGACTGGCCGTGGAATCAACCCCCGACCCGTTCCATGGTTTGTTTACGTTACCTGACGTGACGTTATCTGTCCCGTTGGCTACATTACCTGTTACTGGTCAGTGTCGTTAGTACTCTTAATGTTAATAATGGTTTAAATGTTAACAGTATTGCTAATGATTTAAATTATGTTAATAGGAACGTTAGGTAAGGTTCGTCAGGAAACAATGCTGGAGATTTGGTCATCTGACCGAGGCCTTCCGCTGGCTTACCCTTCCACCCTTTTAAAAATTATAGTTATGATTTTAACTAATTGTTAACCATATAGCAATGTAGAATCTAAGGTAAACTTTATCGTAATATGTTAATGTTAACTATGTTAACGCTGATTAAAACACTAGTTAAAACAGTGAAAATATCCAATAAATACTTTTTTTCTTTTTTTTTTTCAAAATTTATAAGTTATCCCTCTGCTGCGTCGGCAAACTTTTTCAAGGGGAAACTCGAGAAAAAATATCAGAGCTTCACAAACCGGGTCTTTTTGTGTCCGGATAACACGGCAAATTCGCCTTTACGGCTTATAAAATCCTCTTTCGAGAATCCTTGTTTAATCGCCTCATAATTGAGAGGTATTGTAGCCCTTAAGAGCATATAATGTTGGATATAATGTTGGATATGAGATATAATGAGGTGATGTTTTGTATGGTGGTTTAGCGATGTGTTGAGAGGTCAGGTTTAATTATGGCGTTCCGTAGCTCGGTTGGTAGCGCACTCGGCTTACATATCGAGGTCCGTGGTTCGATTCCCGGTACGTACGGATGGAAACAATAGGAGCGTGTTTCCTCAACACACCTGCTGTCCATATTCATATATATTATATAATATATATATATATATATATATATATTAATATATATATATATATTATATATAATTATATATAATTATATATATATATATAAATCACATTAGTTTCACTTGTGTCCTTTTACCTAAGATATTATAGGTAATTCTACTAACATTATTACACGTTCGCTCATCAGTGATGGATGAGATCCGGGCGAGACACTTGGGTATCTTAGCGAAACGTTTCTTCGGTAAAGATATTCATGTTGATGATTAAGATACATGTTCAACAGTTGTGTGTCTTTATTGATGACACGTTTCGCCTACACGGTAGACTGTGTCAGCTTCATAACGTTCCAGACCAGGAGCTGAACTCTTCACCAGACTGAGGGACTGACCACCTCATGTCTCCAGACTGAGGGACTGACCACCTCATGTCTCCAGACTGAGGGACTGACCATCTCATGTCTCCAGACTGAGGGACTGACCACCTCATGTCTCCAGACTGAGGGACTGACCACCTCATGTCTCCAGACTGAGGGACTGACCACATCATGTCTCCAGACTGAGGGACTGACCACCTCATGTCTCCAGACTGAGGGACTGACCACCTCATGTCTCCAGACTGAGGGACTGACCACCTCATGTCTCCAGACTGAGGGACTGACCACCTCATGTCTCCACACTGAGGGACTGACCACCTCATGTCTCCAGACTGAGGGACTGACCACCTCATGTCTCCAGACTGAGGGACTGACCACCTCATGTCTCCAGACTGAGGGACTGACCACCTCATGTCTCCAGACTGAGGGACTGACCACCTTATATCTCCAGACTGAGGGACTGACCACCTATTCTCCAGACTGAGGGACTGACCACCTTATTCTCCAGACTGAGGGACTGACCACCTTATATCTCCAGACTGAGGGACTGACCACCTTATATCTCCAGACTGAGGGACTGACCACCTTATATCTCCAGACTGAGGGACTGACCACCTTATATCTCCAGACTGAGGGACTGACCACCTTATATCTCCAGACTGAGGGACTGACCACCTCATTCCAGGACGAGGACTGACACACTCATTTCCACACTGAGACTGACCACCTCATGTCTCAGACTGAGGACTGACCACCTATCTCCAGACTAGGGACTGAAACCTCTGTTCCAATCTGAAAGGGATGACCACCTCTGTTACAACTGAGGACTGACCACTCATGTCTCCAGACTGAGGGACTACCACCTCATGTCTCCAGACTGAGTGACTACCACTCATGTCTCCAGACTGAGTACTGTACCACCTCATGCTCCAGATGAGACTGACCTCATGTACCAGACTGGTGACTGACACCCTTACTCAGATGAGGGATGACACTATGTCTCAGAAGGACTGACCACCTATGTCTCAGAATGAGGAACTGGACAAACCTCTGTCTCCAACTGGATCTACCACTCAGTCTCAGACTGAGGGACTGACACCCATGTCTCCGTGAGGATTGACCACACTCATGTCTCCAGACTGAGGACTGACCCTCATGTCTCCAGATGAGGGACTGACACCTTATATCCAGACTGAGGGACTGAACCAATTCCAGATGAGGGATGAACCTGATGGTTCTCCAGACTGAGGGATGACCACCTATGTCTCAGACTGGGGACTGACACTCATGTCTCCAGACTGAGTGACTGACACTACCAGGCTGAGGGACTGACCACCCATCAGGGTTTGACGATGATCACATCATTTACACTAGCTGTACTTATTGATGAAGAAACACTGACAGGAGAACCGTCATCTAAAGATACCAAATGTGTACGAACGTTCAAAAGACACAAGTCTATTGTAAGAGTGACGTAATTTAATGGTTAACGTTCCTATATTCAATTACGTCAGTACGAGGTCTTAAAACAGGCCTTACTTGCGTTTTACAGAATAGGGCAGAAGTGAGTCTTTATGTAAATGAGAGAAGACTGGCAACCTTTCTATTCTCCATCGAGCTGAAAGGCCGACAAGCCGTGAAATTGTACCTGTAGATTTTTCCAGTTGAGATGCAAGGGAAGATGTAAGGATGGAGACGAGGAGAAGACGAAGGAGAAAAATGGTAGGGAGTTTCTGGGAGAAGAAGGAAAAGGTGAGAGAAAACGGGAGGTGGAATGGCGGTTTGAGGAGAAGGAGAGGACGTAGGTGGAAGAAGAAGGAAGGAAGGAAGGAAGGAAGGAAGGAAGGAAGGAAGGAACCTTCTGTTGCTCCAATGTTTACCTTCTAGGTTTCAACTCTGTCGGTCCACTTACCAATTTCACGCATTTTTCTTCTCCCTGGGCACGAACTAGCGGCAGAAATAGCTTGATGCTAACGTGAGTTGTACTCGAGGAGGAGGTCGAGCCATAGCTCCTGGTACCGACTCTTAAACTTAGCCACGCTGATTTCCACGTCTGTGTGTCTACGTCAGTGTCAAAATTGGACATATGTACAACACTTGGGGAATCTTTACTGAAGAAACCTTTCGCCACACACTGGCTTCATCAGTCCTATACAGAGAAGAGTGGTGAAGACCAGAAGGAGATTGAGGTAATCAGTCCCAAAACCAGGAGTCGATGTAATCAGTTCCTCAATCTTGAAAACATAGTTGGTCTGATGATGCGTTGACTGCAACACGAAAGGCCTAGAGCTATCATTCAACTCCCCTCCCCCGCGATATTTGCGCGCGCGCGCACACACACACACACACACACACACACACAACACACACACACACACACACACACACACACACACACACACACACACACACACACACACACACACACACTCACACACACTCACACTATATATATATATATATAAATAATATTAATATATATATATATATATATAATATATATATAATATATATATATATATATATATATATATGCGGGTTGGCCAGGACTCGATCCTGCGTTGCCATGCCCGGCACTGTGTGGAGTTAACAAAGCATCAGTCTATCCATTGGACCACCATTCATCAGTATTAATACTGTTTTTTTATGCATGTTTGAATGTTTATCATGGATCAGTGTTAGTATAAACATTTGATAAATATCAATTTTTAATTGATAGTAAATGACATATGTTAAGAAGAAGGGGAAGAGTTTTGGGAGGATGATGAGGCGAGGATGATGTGAGGATGATAGTCGAGGATGATATGAGGAAGATGAGACGAAGATGTGAGCGTGATGAGGTGGGAATGATGAGGCGAGAATGAGGAAAATATTGGTAGAATCTGCGGGAGATGGAAAAAAAATTGTGATGACAGAGATGGTGGTGAAGACGGAGGGAGGGAGGGAGGGAGGCTGGGGCAGGAGGCGTGGGAGGGGCAGGAGGCGTGGGAGGGGCAGGAGGCGTGGGAGGGCGAGGTCACCCTTCACGTCACCACCAACATCAACTATCAACTTTCAGCTCCGTGAGTGAGAGTCACGACCAGAGCACCAACCGAAAGGGCAACTCCCTGCTCTTCCTGCTGCTCCTCTCCATCCTCTTCCCCTCCTTCCCCCTCCTTCCCCCTCCTTCCCCTACCCCTCGTGCCCTGTTGCAAAAGTTACGGACGCTGTGAACCTGCAGTTCCCTATTTGGTCCACCGTGATGAAAGACCCTCTTTGACGGGGGGGAGGGGGGGGGGGAAGTACCTTGATGCTGCTGGAGGGCTCTTGATTCTAGGAAGCACAGCCACCTCCTTCATCCCCTCCGCTTCCTCGAATCAAGCCTAGTTACCTCCCATTCCCAAGGCGCTGTGTCTCAGCCGTACGGATTTACAAGCTTCACTATACACGTAGCCAACTGACTTAATTACCATCTTCCAGGAGTGATGAAAAGGCTCTTGACCTGAGGATTTAGAGCTCTCCTTCCCTTCCTCGGATCGAACTTGATAACCATCCATTGTATCTTACTATCGTCTCCAAATAAAAGGCAAATGTTAAACCCATACATAACAGCACTGAAATTCCGTGTCTCCTCCAAATCAAACTACGTAACTATGTATGCCATCTCCTTCCCCTTACGGCTTTAGCTCTCCCCCCCCACCCATGAATGCAACAGTCTTATGCGTTTAAAAATCGAATGGGTCTGAAATACTCCATCAAAGATCAGGTCGACGATAAATTCCATAATGGAGTCATTAAGCCGGGATGTGTAGACAAGATAGAACCTCCCTGGACGTGCTTGCAAGCACGAGGGAAAAAATATTACGTATATAAAAATGGGTAAAAGGGGGAGAGGGGGGAAAACCACGAAAGGTACCAATGGGGGGGGGGCGAGGAAGAGAACCGTCTGCCGTAAGCTGAGATAACTGAGGGTGATATGCACCGAGAGTAACGTATCTTCTGTGGAAAATATTATGGGGCGAGATGCTGTGTGACCTCATCCTTAGATGAGGGTGAGAGAGTGGGTGAGAGAGAGAGAGAGAGAGAGAAGAGAGAGAGAGAGAGGAGGGAGAGACAGCTGATGTAGGTAACATCTCTTAACTTGTAAATAAGCTTAGGACCCATAACTTGTAAAACCCTGCGTCTAGAGAGAAAGAATGTTAGGTAACAGCTCTTAGCTTGTCAATAAAGTTAGGAATTCTTAACCTGTAAATAGCTTGTCAATAAAGCTAGGGATCCTTAACCTAACTTTGTCAAACCATGTGTAAAAGAGAGAGAGAGAGAGAAAGAGAGAGAGAGAGACAGAGAGAGAGAGAGACAGAGAGAGAGAGAGACAGAGAGATAGAATGTTAGGTAACAGCTCTTAGCTTGTCAATAAAGTTAGGAATCCTTAACCTGTAAATAGCTTGTCAATAAAGCAAGGGATTCTTAACCTAACCTTGTCAAACCCTGTGTAAAAAAAAATGAGTTGAGGTGAGCAGAGAGAGAGAGAGAGAGAGAGAGAGAGAGAGAGAGAGAGAGAGACGCTTTCTTGAGAGATCGTAAAGAATGTTGATGGTAACTTCACGACCATAACTCTCCACCATGATGAATGTTACAGGTGTTGCTCCATTTTAGGAAAGTCGTCTGAAGAACAGGTTTTTTGGGTGATTGAAGAACAGGTGTTTTTAGGTGATTGAAGAACAGGTGTTTTTAGGTGATTGAAGAACAGGTGTTTTTAGGTGATTGAAGAGCAGGTGTTTTTAAGTGATTGAAGAGCAGGTGTTTTTTAGGGTGATTTGGAAGAGCAGGTGTTTTTAAGTGATTGAAGAACAGGTGTTTTTAGGTGATTGAAGAACAGGTGTTTTTAGGTGATTGAAGAGCAGGTGTTTTTAAGTGATTGAAGAACAGGTGTTTTTAGGTGATTGAAGAACAGGTGTTTTTAGGTGATTGAAGAACAGGTGTTTTTAGGTGATTGAAGAACAGGTGTTTTTAGGTGATTGAAGAACAGGTGTTTTTAGGTGATTGAAGAACAGGTGTTTTTAGGTGATTGAAGAACAGGTGTTTTTAGGTGATTGAAGAACAGGTGTTTTTTAGGTGATTGAAGAACAGGTGTTTTTAAGTGATGGAAGAACAGGTTTTTAGGTGATTGAAGAGCAGGCGTTTTTAGGTGATTGAAGAACAGGTGTTTTTAGGTGATTGAAGAACAGGTATTTTTAGGTGATTGAAGAACAGGTGTTTTTAGGTGATTGAAGAACAGGTATTTTTAGGTGATTGAAGAACAGGTATTTTTAGGTGATTGAAGAACAGGTATTTTAGGTGATTGAAGAACAAGTGTTTTTAGGTGATTGAAGAACAGGTGTTTTTAGGTGATTGAAGAACAGGTGTTTTTAGGTGATTGAAGAACAGGTTTAGGTGATTGAAGAACAGGTGTTTTTAGGTGATTGAAGAACAGGTGTTTTTAGGTGATTGAAGAACATGTGTTTTTAGGTGATTGAAGAACAGGTGTTTTTAGGTGATTAAAGAACAGGTGTTTTTAGGTGATTGAAGAACAGGTGTTTTTAGGTGATTGAAGAACATGTGTTTTTAGGTGATTGAAGAACAGGTGTTTTTAGGTGATTGAAGAACAGGTGTTTTAGGTGATTGAAGAACAGGTGTATTAGGTGATCAAGGAACAGGTGTTTTTAAGGTAATTGAGGAACAGGTGTTTTTTTAGGTAATTGAGGACAGGTGTTTTTTATGCTACTGGAGAACAGGTGTTAGCTACCTTCCAGTGCAGTGGGTGAATACCTGAGAGAAAATCCACTGCATTGGGCGAAACATCGTCAACAAAGAATCAAAGTTTCACTCTTTGTCTTCAAGTTGCTTCGTGAGAAGAAGGAATAAGCAGTAATTGGATTACCTTTTCTGTTTCCCTTTTCTGTTTCCCTTTTCTGTTTCCCTTTTCTGTTTCCCTTTTCTGTTTCCCTTTTCTGTTTCCCTTTTCTGTTTCCCTTTTCTGTTTCCCTTTTCTGTTTCCCTTTTCTGTTTCCCTTTTCTGTTAAACTTCCTTTTTATTTAATCCCCCCTTTCTGTCTTTCCCCCCTCCCTTTTTGTCCTTTTCCCCCCTCCCTTTTTGTCCTTTTCCCCCCTCCCTTACCCTTTTCCCCCCTCCCTTTTCTGTCTTCCCCCCCTCCTCTTTCCCCTACCTCCCTTATTTCCCCATTCCTTGAAGCTTCCTCGGGACCCCCTCACTCCCATATCCCCCACCCAACCCCCCACCCCACACACCCACATCCCTCCCACATCTCACGTCTCCCCACCATTCCTCCCCCATCTCCCACCCCCCTCCCCTCCCTCTTCCATAATTAACGCCCGGAATTATTTATAGCGATCAACGGGGTTATGCATGAACGTTAATCGCGTAAAATCACCATCGTAGGTCAGTAACTCATCCCAGCATCAATAGTTAGCTTGTACAGAAAAAAGAAGACAAAAGCCTATTTTTGATGACTTGATCTCCGGGCAGAGATTTTTTTCCGACCCGTTTTCTGCCCAGAGATTTTTTTCCGACCAGTTTTCTGCCCAGAGATTTTTTTCCGACCCGTTTTCTGCCCAGAGATTTTTTTCCGACCCGTTTTCTGCCCAGAGATTTTTTTCCGACCCGTTTTCTGCCCAGAGATTTTTTTCCGACCCGTTTTCTGCCCAGAGATTTTTTTCCGACCCGTTTTCTGCCCAGAGATTTTTTTCCGACCCGTTTTTCTGCCCAGAGATTTTTTTCCGATCCGTTTTCTTCCCAGAGATTTTTTTCCCACCGTTTTCTGCCCAGAGATTTTTTTCCGACCCGTTTTCTGCCCAGAGATTTTTTTCGACCCGTTTTCTGCCAGAGATTTTTTTCCGTACCGTTTTCTGCCCAGAGATTTTTTCCGACCGTTTTCTGCCAGAGATTTTTTTCCGACCCGTTTTCTGCCCAGAGATTTTTTTCCGACCCGTTTTCTGCCAGAGATTTTTTTCCGACCCGTTTTCTGCCAGAGATTTTTTCCGACCGTTTCTGCCATGATTTTTTTCCGACCCGTTTTCTGCCAGAGATTTTTTTCCGACCCGTTTTCTGCCAGAGATTTTTTTCCGACCCGTTTTCTGCCCAGAGATTTTTTTCCGACCCGTTTTCTGCCCAGAGATTTTTTTCCGACCCGTTTTCTGCCCAGAGATTTTTTTCCGACCCGTTTTCTGCCCAGAGATTTTTTTCCGACCCGTTTTCTCTGCCAGAGATTTTTTTCCGACCCGTTTTCTGCCAGAGATTTTTTTCCGACCCGTTTTCTGCCCAGAGATTTTTTTCGACCCGTTTTCTGCCAGAGATTTTTTTCCGACCGTTTTCTGCCAGAGATTTTTTTCCGACCCGTTTTCTGCCCAGAGATTTTTTTCTGGTGGGTACACTCAGAATTTTTTTTTCTTTTTGGTATTTTTTTTCGTGGTTTTATTTTATATTTTTTTTCTGAGACACGTTTTTTTCCTTTCGTTCTGTCTCGTTCGTTATCTCTGGTGTTCTGTTCTCATACGTTCGTTATCTCTGGTGTTCTGTTCTCTTACGTTCGTTATCTCTGGTGTTCTGTTCTCTTACGTTCGTTATCTCTGGTGTTCTGGTCTCATTACGTTCGTTATCTCTGGTTTTCTGTTCTCTTACGTTCGTTATCTCTGGTGTTCTGGTCTCATACGTTCGTTATCTCTGGTGTTTCTGTTCTCTTACGTTCGTTATCTCTGGTGTTCTGGTCTCATACGTTCGTTATCTCTGGTGTTCTGGTCTCATACGTTCATTATCTCTGGTGTTCTGTTCTCTTACGTTCGTTATCTCTGGTGTTCTGTTCTCATACGTTCGTTATCTCTGGTGTTCTGGTCTCATACGTTCGTTATCTCTGGTTTTCTGTTCTCTTACGTTCGTTATCTCTGGTGTTCTGGTCTCATACGTTCGTTATCTCTGGTGTTCTGGTCTCATACGTTCATTATCTCTGGTGTTCTGTTCTCTTACGTTCGTTATCTCTGGTGTTCTGGTCTCTACGTTCGTTATCTCTAGTATTCTGTTCTCTTACGTTCGTTATCTCTGGTGTTCTGTTCTCTTACGTTCGTTATCTCTGGTGTTCTGTTCTCTTACGTTCGTTATCTCTGGTGTTCTGTTCTCTTACGTTCGTTATCTCTAGTATTCTGTTCTCTTACGTTCGTTATCTCTGGTGTTCTGTTCTCTTACGTTCGTTATCTCTGGTGTTCTGGTCTCATACGTTCGTTATCTCTGGTGTTCTGTTCTCTTACGTTCGCTATCTCTGGTGTTCTGTTCTCTACGTTCGTTATCTCTAGTATTCTGTTCTCTTACGTTCGCTAGCTCTGGTGTTCTGTTCTCTTACGTTCGTTATCTCTGGTGTTCTGTTCTCTTACGTTCGTTATCTCTGGTGTTCTGTTCTCTTACGTTCGTTATCTCTGGTGTTCTGTTCTCATACGTTCGTTATCTCTGGTTTTCTGTTCTCTTACGTTCGTTATCTCTGGTGTTCTGTTCTCTTACGTTCGCTAGCTCTGGTGTTCTGGTCTCATACGTTCATTATCTCTGGTGTTCTGTTCTCTTACGTTCGTTATCTCTGGTGTTCTGTTCTCTTACGTTCGTTATCTCTGTGTTCTGGTCTCATACGTTCGTTACCTCTGGTGTTCTGTCTCTTACGTTCGTTATCTCTGGTGTTCTGTTCTCTTACGTTCGCTATCTCGTGTTCTATCTCGTTCGTTATATCTCGTATTCTGGCTCGTTTTATCTCCTCTCTCTCTCTCTCTCTCTCCATTCATATCAGTTGAGCTTCATTCTGAAATAATCCTGAAATCATTCTGAAATATTTCTAAATTCTAGAATAATCCTAAAATAATCATCAGGTATGAACGAGGTCTGACGCTTCACAATAATCTACCATCGTGGGATTTTTTTTCCCCCCGTGTCCACTTTATGTGAGGGAGGGGGGATTACTTGAGTTAATGCAGATAACATACTCATAAATCCTCTCTCTCTCTCTCTCTCTCTCTCTCTCTCTCTCTTCTCTCTCTCTCTCTCTTTTACACAGGTTTTAACGAGGTTAGGGTAAGGATTCCAAACTTTATTGACAAGCTAAGAGCTGTTACCTACATCAGCTCATTTGAAAGCATTTTTATTGTTATGAGACATACAAGTAGGGAACAGGATGAAGTTGGAGCCATCTGTGGTCCAGCATTTTCATTTGATCAACTGACTTTATCTCGTTGACATCATAATGCTGTACGAATGTGTTCCATACTCGAGTCATCCTGGGTATATATGTCTCAGTGAAGTGTGTCTGAAAGGGTTCAGCCAGAGTATAGTTGCTACTGTTGCCCGTTTGTGGTTTAGAAGTTCACTTCTAGTATACTGGGAGCCAAGTGTGGTACTTTGGCGGTGTTGGTCTTGTACGTAACAGTAAGGCCGCCCACATCCCTCCGGTGTTGAAGGCTCTCTGCTGACAGGATGGGTCCAGACAAGAGATGAGTCGTCTTGCTCTATTTCTCTCTCTCTCTCTCGTCTCTTCTCTGCTCTCTCTCATCTCGTCTCTCACTCATCTCTCTCTCTCTGCTCTCTCTCTCTCTCTCCCTGTCTTGGGTGGGCTGAGACTCCACATGTCAACACCCGTTTAGGACCTCTGGTCACACCGAGCCTCAGGGTTGACCCGGGGGAGAGGGACCCCAGATCAGTCCTCAGGTGTGCTTCCCTCAGGGGTCTCTAATGACCCTGTTCCTGCATGGTGTCATGTCTGTTTCTGTTGCTCGCTATGCCTGCGTGTGTTGCCTGGCTTCTGTTTTTAAACAGTGTCCTTCCTGCGCCTGTTGCCTAGCCTGCCTCTTACCGTTTATCTGTGCCCTGTATCCCCCCCGTGTCCTGTTTGCTTCTGTTGCGAGTTCTCCCACTGTTGCCTCCCCCCTTTTCCCCGTTTGTGCTGCTGCTGTTGCCACTGGCGTATCTCCGTTACTTATGGCCCCGAATAAGTTATTTAACGCATATTTTTAAATGGCCGAATTTCCCCATTACGCAGATACGCATCTCAATGTCCCCGTCCGAACGCAAAATTTACGTCGGATAAAAAAAATAATTCCGTACGTCTATGGAAATTATATTTGGAAATAATCATACTTAGAAATAAATTTAGTAATTAGATTTGGAAATATACATGGGAGAGGGGACTGGACTACCAGAAATGTACATGGGAGGGGGCTGGGCCACTAGAATGTACATGGGAGGGGGCTGGACCACTAGAAATGTACATGGAAGGGGACTGGACCACTGGAAATGTACATGGAGATGTACATGGGAGGGACTGGACCACGGGACTGGACCACTGGACCATGGATGAACCCTAACCCAGCCCGTAGGTTCTAACGCTGTTCATCCGTTACCTCGAGGGAGGGGTTCTCCTCCAGGAAGTGAACCTCCAGGTTCAGTACACGAAGGAAGGGGCGGTGGTTGTCGACGGTGGGATGGGTAAGTCACCTGTCCCTCACTGGAATAGTTGCCGCCTCCACTTTCCTGCCATCGAGCAGGCGCGAATGCTACCCATTCCCCAGGCGGTGTGTGACCCCCATGCGAGTGTGATTGGGTGCGACTGGGGTGAAAATCGCTACCATAACCATTCTAATCGACATTATCGTAATTAGGCCAGAAGCAGATAGCACTTCCCTCCTCTCCCACCATAGTTATCACCGTACCATAGATTTCCCATCAGAAAAAATAGATAAGCAGAATTATCGTAACCACCATCACTGCTTAATCGCAACGACAACCACTGCCACCACAACAACCACCACCACCCACCACCACCGCCACAAGAAAATTGTCAGTGTGGAACCAAGCGACGGTTTCTTGTGTCAATCTTTCTGGGCTTAGCGTCTATAATTATGCAATTTTCCTGTAGTAATTGAGACCTTATAGAGGAGAATTGTTGGCTTCTACCCCCCTTGGTCATTTCCCACCCCCTCCTTTACCCCCTCCCATTCCACCCACTAACCCTCCCCTCCTACCACCATACAAGTCCTGGTCCCTACCACCCACAATTTCTCATTCCCTGCCAGACACAACCACCTCGAAGAATGAGATATATATTCAACATTTTGGAATTTTTACCGAGTCAAAACGTTTCGGCAGACGTTTCCCCGATGAAGATTCCCAAAGGTCGCACAGGTGTCTCTCATTCCTCAACTTACTGGGTTTCGAAAACGTGAATGACCAAACTGGAATAAGCTGTTAGAGCTCATTAACGACCCCCAAATGGAGACAAACTCAGGAGATTAATTGATCCTTATATTACGAACACTTTCTGGGATCCTCTTCAGCAGATACATAATTGAAAGGGGAGAGGACCTGAATTTTCATCACACCTACCTCTCCCTTCACTACTTTACTCCTCTCTCCCTTAATCCCTACCACCCACAACCCCCATCCTTTCCATTGTAAACTTACCCTCATAGCTTCAACAGGAGTCGTAGTAAGGGAAAATCACAAAAAAAGTGGAAATGCTGGGACGCCCCGGAAGAGTCCCACGAGGAACGTCCACACGAAGTGATTGCGGCATCCGCTTGCCATTGAGACCTGCGAAGTCGCTTTCTTCAGGAAGACGAAGAGGGGAAAAAAAGAGAAGGGCTGGTGGAATGTATCTAAATGAGGAGTAACGTTGGATAATTATATCCTCCACTGGTTCTTCCGTTCTATTTAAGTGAGATTTTAGATTTTGTCGTACACGTGGTTTGTGGTGCACCAGATATCCATCCTGTGGATGGCAGTGGCTAGTTTGTGTGCCCATATCCATTCTGTGGACGGTAGTGACTAGTTTATTCACCACTTATCCATCCTGTGGATGTAGTGGTTAGTTGACTGGGCACCCCGTATCCATCCTGTGGATGTTGGTGGCTAGTTTGTGTACCCACGTCCATCTTGTGGACAGTAGTGGCTAGTTTACGCACCCCATATCCATCCTGTGGATGGTAGCTCAAGAACATGTGGACATATGACAAGTCAGGACTGGGCCCAAAAAGAGAATAACTGCGGTACATCTTAATAGGCCTCCTCAGATTATATGTAACTAGGAAAGTTAAGATGGATTCAGGGTAGAGGTAGGGTTTTCCAAGGGATTTTATCCTCTCCATTCAAATCCCTGCTATCCGGCTGAGCCAGGGAGGGGTTGACTGTGGGGTTGATTCTCTTGTTTCCAGTACTTGTGCTTGGTTCAGTCGGAGGCTGATTCAAGGGGTTGTCCTTGAAGCAACTCCTTTACCCCCTGAGGGGTTGGTGGTCTTCCCTTCTACCTCAGTATCCTGCCGAGCCGTGGGTTGGCTAAAGGAGTTGGTCCTTTCCATTTCTTGGCAGCCTCTATCCCTAACCGAGCTGGGGATAGAGGAAGGAAACTAGCCGTTCCCATTACTAACCACTGTGACTGACCATTTCAAGGATTCAATACCTGGGTGTTAGTCGACTGATGTAGGTCGCATCCAGGGGGGGGGGTAAAATTAACCTTTCCTGAAATGCTCTGCATAACCAGGGGGCTTTCTATATAGTATATCATTGATGTCAGCTATGGTCTGTATAAGTTGTATCATGTACTTGTGGAAATAAATATTATTATTATTATTATTATTATTATTATTATTATTATTATTATTATTATTATTACCTCTCCTTGTACTGACTGGCTTTGCCCACGAAGTTAGTGTGCTCCCTCCCTCTCCCTACACTACCTGTCTCACCCCACTCTGCCCATCCTCACCCCTCTCTAGCAACCCCCCCTACCACCTCAATAGGAGCGGCATCCTTTGTGGGACCTCTGCACCACTACCCACCTGCAAAGGACCCACTTTTTTACCCCCCTCACTGGTATAATTGCAGTGTTTGTTTTCCGCTAAGTGGAGTCGATCTCACCACAGTGGCTCCAGTAAAAAAAAAAAATCCTTTATGGTATTTCATTACCATAATTTACGCAGAGAGAGAGAAATAGCCAGGAGAGGATGGTATTTGTTTTATCAACCCAACAATTACATTATACACGGTTAACACCCTCTCGTTTGTTTATACACCTCGTTGTAGCATTTTTCAGTATTTATCCCGGGGGAAACACAAGTATTTAACGTTTTTTTTTTTTGCGTTATAAAACGTTTGAGTGAGATATCAGGTGGGGGAGAGGGTAATAAAGGGTTATATACGCAGATATCTCTCACGATTGCAGGTATCGCTATCGAGGAGGCGGTGTTTCCATTGGGTGTGTTATTAGGAGAGATGTTATCGGATGGAGATTTTATTTCCAGAGATGTGCTTCGTGTTGAGCTCTACACACAGGGCGTCACGTTGCCCAGTGATAGAATGTGCTATAGTTTGTCGTTCTTCTTGGTTTATAGCAAGTGTTGAGCGGACTCGGGGAAGAACACGGGGTGTTATGGGTACAACGAGAGAATACTGTTCGTTTTTGTGGCCGTGTGGCCCGTGTTCACGGTAGATGTGTTGCCGTGACTGTGTCACCGTGACCATGTCGCCGTGACCATGTCGCCCTGACCGTGTCGCCGAGGCCATGTCGCCGAGGCCATGTCACCGAGGCCATGTCGCCGTGACCATGTCCCCGTGGCCGTGTCCCCGTGGCCGTGTCCCCGTGGCCGTGTCCCCGTGGCCGTGTCTCCGTGGCGTGTACACGGCAGCAGTGTATGCGTCTCTCTCCCAATTATACCGCCTTTTAAGGGTAATTTCTACGGTGGGTTCTAAGCCACCCAGAGGCTTGGCTTACCATCCCTCATAACACTTTCCCGCTGCCGCAGTTGAAGACGCAATCTCAATTCTACCCTCTCAATTTCACGTCTCCTCGGTTGTGATCCGAGGAAGGAGAGAGAGAAGGAAAATATGTAAGAAATTCTTCATCTTTCAAGACTGACAACGACAACACAAAATGGCGAAATATCAACCCAAGCGATTGGAACGAGACGTCGTATTTTTTAGCAAAATCTCGTCTCTCTACGACTTAAGTACATTTGTTTAAGTATACAATTTAAGTACCTTTAAGTATACTACTTAAGTACCTTTAAGTAAAGGTTGCCTTGATTATTTTTTAGGAAAATTAGTTAAATTCTGTCAGTAAAGTCGTGTCTGAGGATAATCTTAAACGAGAGGAACTGAGAGAGAGAACAAATTGCAGGTAACTCACGCCCCCCCGGGGGAAGTGAACCTCT